>JARYHS010009186.1:840473-1014826 GCA_031002005.1 Vandiemenella viatica | reverse complement strand
CAGTATTATAGCAAATAAGTTTCTGATCTGGTGTGGAAAGGAGATTAATTTTGCCTTCTCTCAATGTACTGTCCCAGTGCTTGGTCTCCTTCAAGCAAACCGAGTTTCTGACAAGCCTCTCTGTATGTTTGGCATACTTCACCGTTAACAGTTTTTAGTGCTATGAAAGAAGTGGGTCCTTGCACTGTGTGAAGAAGCATTCTGAGGAAAAAGCATTTGGAATTATTGGGGTGAACTGTGTACACTCTACCCAATGCGTCACTTGAAACAGCATCATGTCCAGGGACGGGAAGGCCAATATTTCGCCTGCTGAAAACTTATCTTGAAGAACTCCACGTGTAGTATTTAGGTACCTCAGGATAGAGCAAAGTCCTAGCAAAAGGATCATGTTGGCATAATTGGAAGAATGCTGTCTAAGTCATGTTCGGTGGTTTATTTGCTATTTTAGCGGCGCTCTTCCTTTGTGAAGTAAACCGTCTGCCCATTTTCTAAATATACATTCAAGTGAACAACTGTAGGATGTCTGTCATGAATAGGAAATCCTAAGATCCTCCAAACTGCTTCGTTGCTACTGATGTATCGTCCCAATTGATACTGCATAACTTCATTATTTATTTTCCTGTTGGTTAATCCAAAAGCAGCCATATAACTACCTTTGTTTACATACTTGCAAACATACTTTATTGATTTTATGCTGGTGGAGTATTCAACGTTAATATGTGCCTGGAACATTCTGGACAGCAGGGGTGAAAATGGCACAACCCAGCTGTTGTCAATCTCTGTTTCTGTGTTGCCACGTATCTTTAATTTAGTAGTCAATCCTCCATCTTCAGGAGCTCGTCTTCTGTATCTAGGATAACCGTCATCAACAGTTTGTGTTTCTTGGTCAGTTTTCTTGGGTACTTTTTATTGCACTTTCCCTCCTTCATACAAGGCGAGTTGGGGTTTAGAATTCCACAAGGTCCGTGGATCATATTTTTAGTAATAACCTCGAAAAGATTGGGATCTTCTTTTTGGTTAGGAAGCTCAGCAGATATAATGTCATCAATTTGTGAAGGCTGGATTTTATCGACTAACCATATTAAATTGTGTGAGTGTGGTAATCTGCGCTTTTGATATTCTATTGTATACATCCAGCATGTTGTCGCTCCAAACACATGACACTTTGTTATGGCGTTCATTAATTTTGATTGTTTCTGCCTGAATACTCTCGCAATTAAGTCATGGCGGTCACTGAGCACTTGACCGTTTGTGAGGATCTCCCTTATTTCTGTCCAAGCCGGATTGCAGGTGAAGGTTATGAACAAATCTGGTCTCCCATAAGTTCTCACGTATGTCTTTGCATCTTGAGTATATTCGTGCATGTGCCTGGGACCTCCTGTGAAGGTCGCTGGTAGTATGACCAAGCTTCCAACATCTTCAAAATTACCATCAATGGCCACAGCTTCCTAAAGGTGGATATACTCTTCAACTCTCAGTTTATTCTGATTTAAATGAATAAAAAGAAGTAGTTCGCTTTCAATTTTCGCATACATGTCAACAATGAACTGATGGAATAATTGTCTACAATTTAATATGTGGTTCTGTCCAGTTTCTGTAATCATTAACATGTATGAATAGAACCCATCGCTGAAACCTTTTTGTTAGTAGTTTCACCTGTTGCTGGGTTGACGTGCTTTAAGTTAAAATGATATCCATCCTCACCCCGAGGAAATATCAATGGGTATTGTAGTGGATCGTATGATCTATGTGTTTCAGAAATGCGCTGCAATTCATTTCCGCGTCTTTGGATTAAAATATCGCGTTGATGAAATTCTTCTCCTGATATAACTACCATGACTTCATCTGTCTGAGGTGCATTTAAGCGTCGCTTGTGTTCCCCTTCCGGTCTTAGATCTGCTCTAATGACTACCTTATAGTCATCTGTTGACATACTTTCCAATGCTGTTTTAAAGGTCTTAATAAGGTGGTTGTGCTCGTGGAACATACTTTGTAGACTGAACACAATCGTACACCTTGCTCCTGATATGTAGTTGCATCGTAGATCAGCTTCCCGTTGTTCGTCACTGACAAAATACAGTTGTAGATATTTAGGAGTTTGATCAGGCAGAGGTAATACTGATCCAGCCTTGTGGTAAATCTGCCCTTGCACAGTAAAAGTGGATGGAAAGCCACATTGTTCAATTATTGATGACGCACCAAAAGATGTCATCTGGAAACATGAGTTGTACTTTCGTATGTTTTTAAGGAAATGCTTCGACTCCGAAGTATCGGCTAACATGTAAAACGAAAGATGTTGTGGTGGTAATTCCAATCGTGGTAGTTTGACTTTTCCATTTTTGCAACACATACCAGGTGATTTGGATTTAAATTTTTTGGCTTGACAGTTATTGCACACTATGTCCATTTTCCCGATGGTAATACTTGTACGGTTTGAATAGTCCTTATGCCGATCATAGTGAAATATTTCCAATTTCAAGCCAACATTTCTAGCAGCCCCAGTCATTCTCTCTGCCTTTCTTCTACAAGTAAGTCGTTTCTCCCGTTGCTGTTCGGTTTCTGCAAGTCTTGACGTAGTAGCTCTCTCCCTCAGATCTTGAAGTCGAGCTTCACGGCGCTGAGCTGTCTCTGCAGCTCTTGAAGCTCGAGCTCTCTCTCTTTCCGTTGCAAATCGTCTACTGCACTCCTCGGTAGTTTGTTTACTTCTCAGTTCTTTCAGTTTTTTAGCATTCGACTGAACTTCACCAATAGCCTTACGTTTTCTTAGAGGCATTTTAATGTTATGTAACATACAAAGTGTTTAATTAAAATAAGTAAATTATGATTCTATAATGTTATATAAATTTCTAGATCATTTTTAATAGTCCACGGAAGTTTAAAACACGGTTTTGTCATTCGGATAATGAGAAATCAGGGTATCATCAAAATCGCCAAAGCAGTTTTCGCAATTAAACAAAACGTTGAAGTATGTTTGAGAGACATCAATTATAATACGCCTTGGGTGTAGTTATCATCATGTGCCAACATTCATATAGTTGTCTCTCCGCCTGTACCTGATGCTACCATTACAATTAGCCAATAATCTTTTTTACAAATTTTTGTAAGATTCACCACATAAGATGGACATCTGACGATTTGAATAAATTGGGGGTAAGTGAGGAATTCTCCCTATGAATATTATCACGAAAAGCAGAGAAGACAACTGTCTGGTACTGTGAAAATTCCGCCATAATCAATTCAACACATTACGCATTTGGAATTTGTTTTTGTTTTTAATACTTAGCAAATTTCATTAAGAACTGTGCAGGCTTATCGAAGGGTTTGTTTCCGGCTATGATTGCAGCTTTGGCATCAATGTTTCCTGTTCTGACACCACTCCACACCACTCCACTTCATAATACAAAACTGATGTTTATTGTTATTGTAAATTTGATGATAATTTATATAAGGTTTTAAGTGAGGAAAAATTTAATGTTGAGGTCTGGGTCCAAGAGCTTGAGCGCTACCACTCACTCATCAAGCTCCCTTCATAGTTTAATTTAATTTTGATAGAGCACACACCCTGTTGCAATTTATCTACATCCCCTTTTCCGCCTAATAGAGTATTTTTGTCGTTTGAGTTTTTGTATCTCAGAAATGTTGAAGTAACTATCGTGGCTCGTAAGAACGTATTTAAACTTTCTTCACAAGGAAACAAAACTCCATGGCGGTTTACTACTATAACAGTATTCGTCCAACCAGAAACATGTGAATTTTATGAAAAAACTTTCAACTGTGGCGTTTCAATTTGGTTATGTATTCTTATGTAACACCACAAGACAAATCAGAATTAAAGATTTTATATATGTATCGTCTACACTTCTCGTTAAACCAGACAATGAATTCTTATCTAACTTCTCGAGACACATTTAAAGTGAAATCTAAAATATTGCTTTGTCCATGAGATAATGTATCTGTAAATTGAGGTTGATAGTTTGAAATGCAACCTGGACCAGAAACAAATTTCCCAAAGTCGCAAGGTTCTACACGCTGGACAATGTCAAAAGAAAAGAACCTATAAGTAATTTTTGACTTTCGATATCTCGAAAGCTAAGCTAGATGTTATTTTTTTTACTTTCTATCTGTCTCATTGAGTTATGTAAGAATTCATCATCAAATTGCGGCGAAACGGTTGACGTAAAAACTGCGTTACTAAACATTTCAATAAATTATGAAATGAATAAAAACTCAAGTGTATAGCGCAGAAAGTAATGCCAAAAAATGTTCAGTTGTCATAATAGGTTACTTTCCAACAGTACAGACATAACATTTTATGTTAAAAACCATTGCATTACTAAACAACGCGATAAAATACAAAATGAATAAAAGCTAGAGTACATCAGAAACACACGCGTATAGGGCAGAATTGCAGCTTAGTACCAAAAAAAATCATCAGCGTAAATACAAAAAAAAAAAAAGAGTTCAGTTGTCCTAAGCCATTATTATTCTCGACACTAAAGGTTTAATACATACTCGATTACACTTCTCGTTAAATGTTATCTCACAGCTGACATGGTTAGATTGAAAAATTTCGAATAAGCCAAATCGACAAAGTATTCTTATCTAACTTGACGAGATACATTGAGATATTGAATCTCTATATTGAGGTGGTTAGTTTGAAATGAAACCTGGACCAGAAAAAAGTTTGACAGTCACAACGCACTACACGCAGGATAAGTACAAAAGAAAAGAACCTATAAATAATTTTTACCAAAAAATATTCAGTTGTACTAAGCCGTTATTATTTTCAACAATAAAGTTTTATTTAATAGAAAATTATAATGATAAAAAAACCATCAGCATACGAATTAATTACTATGAACGAAATGAATCTGTAAGCTCAAAGCGCCTGAAATTTTAGCTATATAGAAAATCCAATATTGAAAAACACAATCAATAGTAAAAAAAAAAAAAAATTAGTTAAACGTTAACTAACACCAGAGATATTGTAGTATTAGCTTTACCTGTATAATTCAACGTAATTTATCCAGAAAATTATCGTAAATAATTGCCAGAACACTAAACAGAGAAATCGGAGGCAGAGGAAATCTCTACCGATATTTCATTCTTTATTCCTCGCATTCAACACAGCCATCGGTGGCGTTTAAAAACTAAACACCCCATATTAAAGGAAATAATATTTCAAGTTTTGTTCAATGTGGAGTATGTTAAAAACGGTTATTATTGTAAATTGCTCATTAAAGACTATGGTCAGAGATATTGTATTGTAGTTATGTGTTTAGTGCGTAGTATGCACCATCTAGTGGTTCCTCCTGTGGTATTCCTCACCATACGTTCAGAATTTCATTTAATGCTCCAACATTATTTAACGTTGAAACATAAGACATGTCAGACAACTGAATTATGATTCTAAGCTTTAAAACGGTGAAAACCCCACCGAAATGTGCTCCGTATATTCCAAGTTTTTATATTTCAAATATCTCCGGTTTTCATTTTATAGATATTGAAGAGCATTAAAAATAGTAAAACAGAAAAAGTGTACGAGAATTTACATTTGCTGTGGGGTTCAGTCATACTGGGGGTTGCTTTTGGTTGGTAGCGTTAAAGTTGCACTGTGAGTTTAATAAAATATACAGTTAGCGAAATTTGTGTAGCTGTAAAAGTTGTCAGAATTGAATACACCACATGAATCATTAGCATCCTTCATTTTGGGTGTGAGCCAAAAATTAAATATCATTATAATTACCCACAAGTTTTGTCATTTGATATTGTTACAAATTCTATCACCAAAAATTTATGCAAATTCATTTAATAAATGGTTAGTGTTTGGATAATTAGAAATAGGGTTTGGGATTGTTGGGGTTAGCAAGTAGTGCAAAAACTGAAGGAAGGTTGAGCAGATCTAACTTGGATACCATCAGACTTGTTAAGAACAGATTTCGATCTCCTTCATATATATGTTGAATGGTACACCGCATATATGTCTGTGGTACAGTTTTTTTTCAAAATGCGCCATAATTTTTTAGATATTCGCATGCACAGAAACAAAAAATTCTAAATGTCGGGTATGTAGTAAATTATTGCTACAGATACTGAAATGGCGGCATGGTCTATGTGGAAGCATGTTGGCTTCATAACTTTCTGACCCGAGTTCAAATCCCCACAGAATCAAATATTTTTATTTGTTTTTAACTTCAAAAATTGTCAAGCTTGACTTATTTATTTTGTTAATACTTCATTTAAACACTTTTATTGCGTGAAATAAAATTTAAAACAAATTACATTCCTTATAACAGATACACCAAACATAATTTCGGCCCATATATCAACAATGGCTTCCTAATATGACTCGCCCATACCCTAAGAAATTAAGTCAGGAGGCGAATCTAGTAGTAAACTGTAATCTGACAAGAATTTTTCACTATTTATAAGCTTTGTCACTTGTTCTTCCATTTTCTTGTTGAGCTTCATTTTATCGTCATGGATAGACCTTCTATATTATTTGCAACCACTTACAAGCAACAGTTCTTGGAAAAATCGAGTGTAGAAAAAAGAAAGAAAAAAACTATCTACCCAATGTTACGTATTTCGTTTAAAATACCTCTTGATGATATACAAGTAAAGAAATGAAAAAGATTAAATAAATAACATGATAGTCACTATTTCAATTGAAAACACAACGCAACAACTTATTCGCAAAAAGTGAAAAAAAATGTAAGAATGGAGACGCATGATTGCAATTAAGTAAGTTTTCAAGGGTTGTGAGATGATAACCATAGGGTTAGTTAATTGTAAAATAACTAGTGTAAGTGATAGTAAAAAATACTATGATGGGATGTTTAAGTTGGCAAACATGTAATGCCAAGAGCTATACAATGAATATCGCTGACTGCATTGATGTTTTGTTTATCGTGGACTGGTGGTTGTCATGGATGTTTTAGTAGTAGAGGTTTGACTTGAAAGTCGTTGAATTAAGATTTGTTAAGCTTGTGAGAAATTCAATACTGAATGTGAAATAAATAATCAATGTTGGAAAAATGAGAGAATAATTATTTAGTGAGTAATGAATAAAATTTATCAAGATGATGGTTTGTACTAATCAACAGCGAGGCGGCTATCGTTGGTAATTTTTGGTTTAAATCCCGAATTCATAACGGGCCATGTTAAATGGAAAAAAGAAGCATTAACCTCGCATTTGGCTACCGTGGACTGAACTCAGGAAAGTAAATATTCCAAAAACAAGCCTGCAATCTTCAGGGTCAGAGTATTCAATTAGTTACGGTATGTGGAAGTTTTAATTAACATCTTGCAGCAGTTGAAAATATCCTGGGCGAAGGAGCGGCAGTTACAGAAAAGACTACACATTTCAACATAAATTTTAGAAGTAATTTAAATAATAATAATAATAATTTCAGGTGCAGTCAGTAGAGGACACCAGAGCTGTGTAAATTTATATGTAATGTTTGTATGTTATTAATCTAAGTTTTCAAACAGAACTGCTGTGTGTCATATTTTGTTTATATCGTTGTTGATTCAATTTCCGATTAGTAAGTGACTTTCCGTTACGACGTTGTATTTTGTTTTCTGTAGTAATAATTTTCTTCACTCAAATATTTTTGGAAAGGTTTGATACATCGTGTAATTTCGGCGTTGGTAGTAATTGAATTAATTTGATTTTTGACCAGAATGGCGAATAATAAAGATAGTAAAATTCAAAGCAGGGAAGACAACAATATCTGTGAAAATGATTCCAGAGTTATTACGCCAGAGATAAACGATTGTGTATTTAACAGTTATTACGAAGGCGATAAATGTGAGACATTGGACAGCCGGTCGGAAATTCAAAGTAATTACATGAATAATATTACTGTAACGGGTACAACAGAATCATTTGAGAGTAAAGTAACTATTTTTAATGATAGTGCAACAATTAACGAAAAGATTCAGGATCAGCAAACAAATAGCAATGAAATATTACTCGTGTTTATGCGGCAAATGATGCAGTCACAACAACAAATCGAAGAAAATCTAAGAAAAGAAATTGCAAACTCACAAAAAGAGACACAAGAGAAAATTGTACACATGGAGAAAGAGACTAGGAAAACACAAGAAATGTTGTGGCAAGAATTAAACGAATTGAGAAAATCACACGCAGATTTACATAATGGGATGAGACAGGAAGTTATGGTGTTCAAAAATGAATGGGGGGCACAAATAAATGCAGTATATGAACATATCGCAGAACGAGAAAACATAATGGAGAAGGTGGTGAACAAGAGTATCGATAGTGTAAAACAAAGCCTGGACAAAGAAATTGATGATTTGAAACAGCAGCAAACAAGGGGGTACTGTGATTTAAAGATTAAAATTGAGGACCATAAGAAATCGCATTTCACCAAAATAACAGAATTAATGGAAAAGACACAAGAAATGAAACATGAAATTACGCTAATTGGAAATGATTTGAGAGCACAAGAGGGCAGAATAAACGGATTGGAAATTAAATCGGAGCATTTGAAAACAGTAGATAGGGAACTGAAAAACACGAAACAAGAAAGGTTTGAATGGGGATCTGCTTGGAGTGTGATGGATAATCAGCTCAAGTTGCCTGAAATAAAATTTATACCTGGCGGTGAAATTCATCCTGCCATTTTTGTAAAAGCATATAGCAGGGATTTGCCAACACATTGCGAGCATACTAATAAAATAAAGTATGTGAAAAACATGCTACTTGGAGATGCGTATGCCTGGGGCTGTCATGCGTGTGCGGAATGTGTGACATATGAGGAATTTGAAGCAATGTTCTTGAACAAATACTGGTCGAAGCAGAAACAGCGGAAAGTGAAGCGCGATTTCAGAAACTGTAGGCACTACAGTAGGCAAGATGGAAGCGTCCGTGGTTTTTGCGAAAGAATGTTAAGGGACGTGGATTTTTTGGACGATCCGTTTGACGAAGAAGAAAAATTGGAGATTTTGTTTCAGAAGATACCTAGGACCGTGCACGACAAACTGATAGTACAACAGTGGCACGACATTTTTGGATCCTGTGGATAAAATAGATAAGTGGCAAGAATCACGGGAAGAGATTGTTGAGATATCCAAAGAGCATAATTATGGTAACAATGTAAGGTGGTACGACTGGAGGAATAATTCTAACATGAACCAAGTAACTGCAAGAGGGAATTACGGAGATAAGACCATCAAATGGTGAGACATCCGGCAGAAAATAGAGGGAGAGGCTATTTCGAAAGAAGTACTCCCGGAATGAGTGGAAATTCTTTTGCAGCAAACAAGGAGTATAATCAGGGGTCAAATTATAATGCAGAGCCACGAGAAGGAGGTGAAGGCAGATTTCGGTGGAATGAAGAAAGGAAGGAAAACTGTTAACCGGGACTGATGCGGTCCGTTCGGTTTCGGACTGGAAGAGTACAGGACCAAAATGTAATGATACTAATATCAAGAAAGGAGAATTTAAGGCAGTAAAGTTAAAAGGTGAATTGGATTGAGACCAAAAGGATTATGATGATTACGAAGAAAATTGTAATTTAGCAAACACAGGAAGGAGCTCCTATACATTGGTGGAAATGTTTTGAATTGGAAAAGAATAAATTAAGAGTAGGGGACAAAAGGGAGAATCCTAAATATAGCTGGACAGAAGAAGGAATTTCCGATTTGATGCGGATAAATCAATGGAGAAATGAAGATCAGAAGGGATGTATTTCTTATGAGGAAGTTGTGGATGACGTGGACAATAGAAGTTTGATTTCAGAAGATGCGGTGTCGGAGGAGGAATCAAGTGAAGAAGACGGATGTTCAGGAATGGACAATATTGTGGGTGATGAGGAAGCTGAAGTTAGTAATAAGGAAGGAGGAAAAGAAGTAGCCAAGGAAGGTACAGAAGAGTAAGTTAAATATTTTTTTATCAGGAAGGATGAGTTAAACGAATGTGACAGTCTGTTAGTGCCTGGAGAGTCAAAAACAGAGTTAACAAAGAAAGACGATGTAAGAACAGTATCAGCAGCAAGTTATGGAATAACTAAAGTAGAAGTTTATGATGACAATAGTAAGAAGAATGGAAAACAACCAACAATGGAAATTTGTTCGAATTGTCTAGAGGAAGCATGTGAAGGTCACGGAAAATTGCTGAAGAAAAGAAAAAAGAAAATAGAGAAAAATGAATAAAATATGAAAAATGAAGATTTTAATAAAAGTATAATGAAAGATGAAAGCGAATACATAATCGAGGGAATGAAGAAAATGAATGATGTATATGAAGAAGAGATGAGAAACTGGAAGAAGAGAAAGAAAGAAACAAATGCTACATGCACATAATGCTGACTGAATTTAATGTCAGTGATTTGGTGTGAGATTAATGCCGAAAGTAAGAAATTTATTGATATATATTGGGAGCCTTTCATAGTCAATGATAAACCTCATCGAAATGCTTTTTTATTAGTCTACCCTGTATCAAAAAAGTGATTTGGATTGTGGGATATAGTAGATTTAAAGTTTTATAGGGCGAAGGAACACTAGAATTGTGACTGATGGTCGCATAGTATTTTTTTATTTGGCCACGTATATTATTAGATATTTCGATACATGTTCGATTTTTTTTTTTTAATTGAGTCATTTTTTTAATAACATGATATATTTATTGAGATCTAATTAAGTGGTAGTTTAATTTTAACCTTAATATTTTTTTATTAATTGAATACAAAGAATATCTAAAACTGATCCTGAAATACAACGAGTGTAAAATCTGAACATTATTTCGATGAAAAGATTTTTATAGACTTTTTCAAAGGAAAGTGAATTAAATGTGGTATAGTGAGTAATTTAGTTGTTTTTGTAAATGTAACTGTGGTTGTTATTTAACATTTCGGTTTGTTGAAATAATCATTTAGTTAAATAATGATTTAACTGCTCCGAAATGGGGGGGCATATGTGAGATGATAACCATAGGGTTAGTTAATTGTAAAATAACTAGTGTAAGTGATAGTAAAAAATACTATGATGGGATGTTTAAGTTGGCAAACATGTAATGCCAAGAGCTATACAATGAATATCGCTGACTACATTAATGTTTTGTTTATTGTGGACTGGTGGTTGTCATGGATGTTTTAGTAGTAGAGGTTTGACTTGAAAGTCATTGAATTAAGATTTGTTAAGCTTGTGAGAAATTCAATACTAAATGTGAAATAAATAATCAATGTTGGAAAAATGAGAGAAGAATTATTTAGTGAGTAATGAATAAAATTTATCAAGATAATGGTTTGTACTAATCAAAAGCGAGGAGGCTATCGTTCGTAATTTTTGGTTTAAATCCAGAATTCATAACGGGCCATGTTAAACGGAAAAAAGAAGCATTAACCTCGCAGGGTGTGCGGCCGATTTGAGTTGTGAAAAGACAATCCGTTGGTAGGCTCGTGAATTCATTAAGAAAAAAAGAATTTCAGGAAAAAAAAAATGATGCTGAACTGTAGGTTATATGATTTGTTTTAAATATTATTTCTGAAGATGAAAATAAATAAAAATGTTTGAACCTGGAAGGATTTGAACCCGGGTCAGAAAATTACGAAGCCAATACGCTAGTGCATAGACCACGCCACCATTTGTTAAACGTGGGCAATAATTTACTACATACCTGACATTTAGAATTTTTCATTTCTATGCATGCGCCTCAAAAACTAGGGCGCATTTTGAGAAACGACTACACCACAGACATATATGCTGTGCATCCTTCAACATATATGAAGAAGATCAAAATCCATTCTTAACAAGTCTGATGGTTGCCAAGTAAGTAATAATCTTCTTCATATATAAAACGTTATGTGTAATTAGGCAGTATCATCAATGACAAAATACTTGGCATATTTAGGCCATACTCACACTATATGTTATGGAGGTGGATTTTGAAGTTTTGTTTCATTCCGATAAATCTAACTTTTATGTTCCATTGTCACATAAATTTATGTTTTGCAATTCTGTTGGGATGATTTTGCTTATACTTTCAGTAAATATTCCTCAGTCCACAATAAATTATTTTAGCATCCTTAACATTTGGAAGCTAAAAAAGGGTAGATTTCACTTTGATGTGAAGTTGAATAGTTGAGACATCAAAGATAAACGTTTCCACGTTAGTGAACACTTTCTGTTGAACATGATTCAAACAATGTATTGATTTCTTGGCCCCACTGACATTGTGTTGATTCTGACATAATTGGCTTAAGAGGGAAATTCACATTTTAACACCCCACATGATCGAATCTTTGATAGTTTATCTGTGAATCAACAGCACAAATCGCAAATTCTGTGCGAATGAAGTCACCAGTACAACTAGTGTTTGCATATAAAAGAGAAGATAGTTGTTTCTTTCAGGAAAGCTTTGCTGATTTTGTATCCTGTTTTGAGTTATAGTGAGCTCCACGAACAAAGGCAGCCCAGTTTAGTGAGATTCTGCGCAGGTAAGTCATCACTCTGCCAGTAGCCAATCGAATTGTCGTGGTTATACGAGTGTCGAATGCGAAGTTTTTGCGTAGTGGGCAGTGAGTATTGCTATAATTCCTATCCTAAATAATGGAGGACGAGCAGCATAAGCGTCAGGTTCTACATAGGAAAAGCAGAGAACAAATTTTTAAAGTTTATACATATTTTAAGCGTGAGGCAGTCGCTGGATCACAAAACCTACGATGTTACCAAAGCTCAGGAGAGAACTGCTGAAGCGTTTGATGTTAGTCTTAGAACTGTGCAATGAATAGTTAAGGAGAGTAAATCCTCATTAGAGGCAAGTGGAAGCGTGCTTTTGAAGTCACCAGGTAAACATCACAGACGCCAAAAGTATGTGACAGGTTTAGATGACTTTAATAAAGACGTGGCGTGTCAGGGTTTGAGAGAGGCTATAGTAGCCTTTTCCAACCAAATGTCAACCTCTCCTTCATGTGGTGCACCATATTTGCACGGACGAGGCTCTGACGACTGAAAGATTCCACATATAAGGAGTAACCCCACTGGTTGTCAACGGCCTCCGAAAGGAGGGCGGACGAGCGGGGAGCGGTTCAGGGCACCCTTTTGCCCTTGGGGTTGGAAACGGCCACTAAAGGCCGATGAATCAGAAATGATTAATGGCATGGGGATGCAGAAGGCAACAGGAAACCACTGCATTAAACACCCAAAGGGTATCCCGAGGACATGTAATCCTCTCAAATTACATATACAGGGTGGCCACAAAGAAATGATTTAAAAAATTCCCTGATATTTCCAGGTTTTTCCAGGAAAGTTTGTCATACTTTTCCCTGAATTAGAAATTTTACTCACATAATTATAATATTTTAAGCTTTGATTACATTTTAATTGGAAAAACTGTTCCAAAACTCACATAAATTAAAAAGACGTTTCTAATTATGTTTATTTGAATATCATAATTTATTTAAATAATTTTTTATACATTGCCATAGATGGTATTTTTAAACTAATTTTAAAATATTATGAAAAGTAATTTAAAATGAGTAAAACAGAAACAAGCTAATGATAAATTAGCACAAATTAAACTGTTAGTATTTGCTATATAAAAATCATTTAAGATTTTTAAATTGTTCATCAATAACTTGAATCTCAGCTGGAAGTTTAACTTTTCATTTGATGCCAAATGCTTTTTTTTAGCTACAAGTTTTCTTTTCATATCTTCTGATTCAGTTATTTTATCTTTCTTTTTTCGGCGTTCAATTTCTTGAGATAAATTTGAACGCAAGTTATGGTAAGAATGAACTAAAGATTTTTGAACATTAAGAGTTGCAACATCCCCATTTGTTTCACTTAAGACAGTCATACATTAATTGCTGAGCAATTAAAGTTTCATATTCTAAACTAAACCTTCAGAATTTACTGAAAAACCTCTCACAATATTAGCGTTGCCACGAGATAAAACCATGACTATCTTTAAAAGTTTTACTATTGACTGGATTAGCATGTCCAAGAATTAATTCACCCCACAACTGATCTAGGCGTTTACTTGTTTGTGAATAATTTTTTAAGAACTTGCAATGCCGAACATTGAGAACATAAATTGTTGAAATGTTGAGTAATTTCATCAGCCTTATTACCATTGATCCAATTATTTTCATTCAAAATAGTGAGTAGGCTTTTAGTCTCCTACTTCTGACTTCGAAAAATGTGCAAGACTAGGATCAAAACACAAGACTGCTTCAGTAAGTTTATAAAGTAAGTGACTGTGTCAACAATTTTCCTGTAAAAGCTTTCAAAGCAGGTGTGGTATTTTTCTGCAATTGTAAAATCATGAGATCGGTGATACTTTTTAAAAATTTTAATCTCTCTTTTAGTAACAAATCACATGTCAATTTGACTGTACAAAATCAAATTGTTTTCATCAGTTAAGTCTATACTTGATAATGAGTCAACAGACTTCAGTACATCTGCTTTGATAAATCTTTGCATTATACTAAGGAGAACTGTCACTAAAGAGCTGTGAAGAAATCGTGCTATAGGAGCATCAGTTTGATATTCTTGTAGGAATGGTTGTGATTCAGCTGGTAATGACCGAAAAACTTCTAGTTTTGCTGGTAGGGAAGGATCTGAAAGAGTCTCAGTTACAATTTTGTAACTAGTGCTAGTCAGCTCTTTTTTATCATGCTGTAAATCCCTCCACCATTTTTTTAAGATTAGGAATAATTTCGATAGCACAAGCAGCCAACTGTAATTTTCTATCTAATGGGCTGCACAAATTTTTTTAGGATAAAGAGTTGATCCTGAATACTCTTAACTGAGCATGGCATGTCAGTGCGTCTTTAAACAGATAATAAACTGACCATAAAAACTGAACAATATTCCCTTTAGTCACCTCTATTCCACATTTAAATCCTCCATGCATGTTATGAAGACCACAACTGTCCATGTTAAGTACCAAAGTATCATTTATTTATCTAGTTTTCTGTAGCTCAGCTTTCAATTCTCCAAAAAAATTGTGATTAACATTTGGTCCATCTATTGAGATTTTTAAACTTTTAAGGCTTATAAGGAGTTGAAGCATTTGCTTGAAGGACAGAAGATCTGAAGCTCTTGTGTGACAAAGAAAAGCCGATGTTAAGTATCGTGTACAAACTTCATTCTTTACAGTACTCCAAAACCATTTGAGTTTCTTCACAAACTTTGTTGAGTGACTCATCAAACCTTATAGCAAAATGATTACAAAAAGTTATAGATTCCATCAGTCTACTTTTATAATAAGGAGCAAACCCATGAAGAACTGAGTAGGTAATTTTAGTTCGCTGCAATTCCATTCCTCTGGCTATTTGACTATCGTTGAACATTTTTTTTAAATACTCTACGTCACTTCCCGCTGAGCACATTGACTTGTGAGTTATCAGTATCTGAATACATCAAAGTATTACTGCACAGCTTACTTCTTTGAGAAGAAAGGAGCAGAGTGTATTTTGTGAAGCCGGAATTTGTTCTTTTTCCTGACCCGTAATAGAATTAGAAACAGTAAATTTTTCAGACAAATCTCGTTTAGTTATCTCATTACTAGTTTGATGCGACTGACTTAAAAAACTTTGAAAAGGGTAAACAGTTTTGCAATTCTTAAGTTTGTTAGTATGTTTCATTTAGCATGACTTTTGATAGCTGTTCTATCCATATTAATTAAAGAAAATGTAGCATTGCAAAGTCTGCATTTTGCACTTTTAGAATCATTTTTAACTTCTTTTAACTAAATATTAAAATCTGGATTTATCATCCAATCATTTTAAAAGTGTGTTATCATGCTGAATTCATTAGTCTGAAAATTTTAAAAATTAATATTTTTACCAGTATAATGAAATTAAATATATAAATAGTCAACAATAGTAATAACATCCAAAATGCAATCGACATCCACCCAATGAATGTTCAAAAATAATTATTAATTTAAAAAATAGCAGTAGAAAAATTTGATATAAACATAAAAATTAAGAAAAACTTCCATTTGATAATGAACTAAAACCAACGATATTTAGAAAACACTTCCACTTTAAAATTATATGTGGCGGCACGAGATGTGTCTCGGTTATTCTTATGCCTCATTTACACATTCGCGCGAGTTTATTCGAATCGAGATAGCACTGCTTGAACACACGGTACGCTCGCATTGGTCTTCTCGCGTAGTTGCTCGCGAGTGCCGCTCGCTTCCGTGGCGGGTGTTTGGTGCGAGTCAAAGACACTCGTTGCGAGCGCTAATAATCAGTTTAAAGTGTCGCATCAAATCAACATTCGAAAAAACTTTGATGATCGAACACAGATAACGGTAATTAACATTGCGAGAAGAAAATACCAAGAGTTAATGATCAGTAAAATAAATTATTTATACCCTTTAATCGGCTATTTCAGGTGAAAAATAAATAAGCTGAAATGTTTAATGAGAAATTTCACGATTAAAATAAATTAATAACTTAAAAAATAACAATCTTCTTCCACTTAATCATAAAAATTAAGAAAAACTTACCATTTGATAATAAACTAAAATAACGATATTTAGAAAATACTTTCACTTTTAAATTATATATGATCACACGATATGCGTTTGCATGTTTGTAAACAGCAGACGAAATTTTATGACAAATGAAGCGATTGTCGCTTAGCTAGCAAACTCAACATAGGATATAGTTCGAGGATTCTAATGCCACTTTAACACTTTCGCGAGAGCTTGTGCGAGTCGAGATAACAATGCAGGAGCACGTGGTATGCACGCCGGACTTCTCGCGTAGTTGCTCGCGAGTGACGCAACATCGGTGGCGGCTTTTTGGCGCTAGACGAAGGAACTCGTGGCGAGTCTTAGCGTGTTGTTTTACACTATCGTCGGCTATTTTATGTTAGATGTCTATAAGTTTAAGTATCTAATGAGAAATTTCATTATTAAAATAAATTCAAGACGACCTTAAAAAATATCTAAATTACGAGTAGTCGCAATTGAATTCCCTGATTATTTTCGAAATTACCTGAATTCCCTGATATTTCCATGAAATTTCCCGGTTACATGAAATTCCCTGATAATTCCCGATATTCCCGGTTTGTGGCCACCCTGATATATCATGATGGCTTCTTCCTGGGTAAAATATTCCGGAGATAAAAAAGTCCCCCAATCGGATCTCCGGGTGGGGACTGCTCAGGGAGGAGTCATCAGAATGGATAGAAACATTCTACGAGCCGGAGCGTGAAATGTTAGAAGTCTGAATAGGGCAGGTAAATTAGAAAACTAGATGGAAAGACGTATGTCAGATGTTCTTGGGATTAGCGAGATTAAATGGATAGACGCACAGGATTTCTGGTATGGGGAACACAGGATACTTGGCACATAAGCTGTCAATGGAGTCACTGGTGTAGGATTTGTAATGAACAAGAAAGTAGGGAAACGAGTGATTTATTATGAACAGTTTAGTGACAGGATTATTTTGACGAGGTTAGAAACTAAGCCCGTACCAACCACATTAATACAAGTGTATATGCCAACATCACAGGAAGATTGTGAAGAAATAGAAAAAATACACGCTGAAATTGAAGAATTAATACAATATGAATATAATAATCATGGGTGATTGGAATGCAATAGTGGGAGAAGGAAAAGAAGGGAATACTGTAGGAAGTTTTGGTCTAGGAGAAAGAAATGAGCGAGGAAGCTGGTTGCTAGAATTTTGTGGAAGTAGTGGCGAACATACTGTTTAAGAACCATGCAAGAAGAATATACACCTGGAAACGTCCTGGGGATACAGGCAGATATCAGCTAGATTATATCATGGTCAAACAGAGATTCAGGAATCAAGTTCTAGACTGTAAAGCGTACCCAGGAGCAGATATAGACTCAGACCATAATTTGATAGTAATGAAGTGCAGGCTGAAATTCAAGCGAATAAGGAAGCAGCATAAGCAGAACAGACTGGCAGTGAATAAGCTGAAACAATCTAGCAAGAGAGAAAAATTTGCAGGAATGGTAGACTTAGGTCTAAGAAGTAACTCTGAAACGAGCTCAACCGAGGACGAATGGAATGCATTAAAGACCGAAATAATGAAAGGTTTAGGGAACAGGCTGCCCGAAAACCTTCAATCACAGAAGAAGTTTTGGAGCTGATGGATCAGAGGTGAAGGTACAAAAATGCTCAGGATGAACCAGGAAGAGAGCAGCACAGGTAATTTAAAAAACAAATAAATAATAAATTCAAAATAGGAAATGCAAAATAGCAAAAGAAAAATGGCTACAAGAAAAGTGTGAAGAAGTAAAAATGAAAACGGTCGTAGGTAAAGTAGATGTTACTTACAGAAAGATTAAACAGAATTTTGGAGAAATGAAGAAAAGAGGTATGAACATTTAAGTTGCCGATGGGAAACCTCTTTTAAGCTCAGAAGATAGAGCTAACAGATGGAAAGAATACATTGAAAAACTCTATCTTGGGGATGACTTGAACAATAGTGTAATGGAAAAGGAAGGCGATGTCGACAATGATGACTTAGGAGATCCTGTTTTGAAGACAGAATTTAATAAAGCTCTGAATGACTTGAAAGCAAATAAGGCAGTTGGAATTGATGAGATCCCTGCAGAACTTCTCAAATCCTTAGGAGAAGAAGGAATCGAAAGATTATTCAAGCTGATATCAAAATGTTATGAAACAGGAGAAATTCCAACTGATTTTAATAAAGATATCTTCACACTTCCGAAGAAAGCTCAAGCCGACAAATGTGAGAATTATCGCACCATTAATCTAACATCACATGCTTCAAAATTACTGACCAGAATAATATACAGAAGGATGGAAAGGGTAGTAGAAGAGATAGTAGTTGAAGAGGTTTAGGAAAAATCGCGGTACAAGGGAAGCAATTCTGTCTTTAAGATTAATACTTGAAGGACGGATCAAGAAAAACAAAGATACTTTTATGGCATTTGTTGATTTAGAAAAAGCTTTTGATAATGTTAAGTGGGACAAGATGTTCAAAATTTTAAAGAAGTCAGACCTAAAGTATCGAGATAGAAGAATACTCTATAAACTATACAAGAATCAATATTCAACTTGTATGTAGAAGAAGCAATGAAGAAAGTCAAAGAAAAATTTCCATGTGGCATAAGTTTTCAGGGAGAAAAAATCAGTATGCTACGATTTGCTGATGACATTGTCTTGATAGCAGAGAGGGCTGAGGATATTGAGAAGTTACTGAATGGCATGAACAAAATACTGAAGGAAGGTTTTGGACTGAATATAAATCAAAGCAAGACAAAAGTGATGAAATGTAGCAAAAATGATACCAATACTAGTAGATTAAATATAAAAATAGGATCCGATGCAATTGGAGACGTAAGTGAATTCTGTTACTTGGGAGGTAAAATTACAACCGATGGCCTAAGCAGGAATGATGTTAAAAGCAGAATAGCTATAGCAAAAAGAGCCTTCATGAAAAAGAGAAACCTTTTAGTTTCAAATATTGATCTAGGGATCAGAAAGAACTTTTTAAAACTCTTTGTGTGGAGCACAGCACTTTATGGTAGCGAAACATGGACTTTAGGAATACCGGAAAGAAAGAAAATTGAAGCATTTGAAATGTGGTGCTACAGAAGAATGCTGAAAATTAGGTGGACAGACAAAGTAAGAAATGAACGAGTTTTGGAAATGATGGGTGAGGAAAGAAGTTTGTGAAAGCTAACGGAAAGAAGAGACAGGCTGGTAGGTCATATTTTGAGACATGCTGGATTGGTTAATTTGTTAGTGGAGGGAACAGTTGAAGGTAGGAACTGTAGAGGAAGACAGATATTAGAATATATGAAGCAGATAATTGAGGACGTGGGCTGTAAGGGGTATGTAGAAATAAAGAGGTTAGCATAGGTTAGGAAATAATGGAGGATTGCATCAAACCAGTAGAAAGACTTATGACGAAAAAAAAAATAAAAAAATAAATAAAGTCGATCTCAGGCGCAAAATACATGACATTTACGTTGCAGGAAAATTTCCTACTGCAAAAAAACTGACTGTAATAATGCACAAATCTATAGGGTTCCAGGGAAGTAAAGCGCCCATGTTATGTATTTTAAAGACTATGGGTTTCAAATACGCAAAATGTAATGATGGGAGTAAGTTTCTTATGCAACATTCAAATATGGCTGCTGCAAGGGCCATGTTCCTGAGGCAAATGCATGAAATAAGACAACAAGAAGGAAATACCGAAATTTATTGATTGGATGAGACTTGGGTAAACCAGAATCACACGAAAAGTACTTGTTGGACATTGAATGATAGTTTAGGGGGCCTGAAAGTTCCGACTGGTAAAGGTGCCCGTTTAATCATTTGCTGCGTCTGGCTTCATTCCTGAAAGTAAATTAGTTTTTATGTTCAAACATAGCAGTAACAGTGACTATCATTGTGAAATGAATGCTACAACATTTAGTCAGTGCTTCAAAAAGCAGTTCCTACTGTTTATATCCCCAAACTCCATAATTGGATAAAGGAAACAAAGAAACTGCCATGTGGCGGGCTCGGATGTGACCACATCTTTCACCCTGCCATATGTCTCGCCTCCCACATGACTAAGACTAAAGTAGAAATATTGTGCAATTCGTTTGTTTTTGTGTTTTTACGTGTTTCACCCTCCTACCTTTATCTGTGGTAAGTGACGGGTAACTGTTTATTTTCCCTATCCTATCTTATTTTCAAACTCCATAATTGTAATGGATAATGCAAGTTATCACTCAGTTGTAAGGGATAAAGCGCCAAGTACAAACAGTAAGAAGATTGATATAATAGAATGGCTCTCCACTAATTCAATTTCACACTCTGCTTCTCAGACTCATGCAGAATTATTACAATTAATTCAAATGCACCAGCTACACGATAAGAAATATGTACGTGATGGTATCGATCAAGAACACGGTCACAGGGTTCTGTGTCTGCCACTGTATCACTGTCAGTACAATCATTGTTAAGTAATTTGTAGCAGAAAGAAACTGTACTTTCAAAATCGTTGATACAGGAAAGTTATTTCACGGGGCTATTGAAAGTGTAACTGTAAAATCATGGGCAGACTGTGTTCGACACGCGGAAAATCTCCAAGAAGAAGACTTCAAGAGGGAAGGTGTTATAGATAATGCCTTGGAGTGATTTATTATTAACCTACAAGATTCTGTATCAGATACTGATATGAGTGATGAAGATCAAGACACAGAATAAATACAGGTATATCAGGATACGAATGTATCTTAGTTATCTCAATTTAAATGTGTCTGTTTTTACTTGTTATTTCTCTTAACAAAATCTAAGCAATGAAATACGTATGGTATCTTTGAAGTGCTTTATATTCGTTTATTGAAGGTTGTTCACTGGAACATAATTGTTTGCTGCGGCTGAAACTTTCTGTCATTCTTGTCTCTCTCAATAGTATTGTCATATAAAGGGTTGCTAAAACGCATATTATTATTATTATCATTATATAGTAGAAGTATTAGTAGTAGTAGCACAATTACTAAAATTTCTTCCTCACCCTACATTGCTCATGTCCAGCTGGAAATGTGGCAATGTCGCATACCATGTGCCCTTACTATTTCTGTCTCTCTCTCTCTCTCTCTCCCCCCGACCAACCTTCGTTCGTGATGCGAACTATAGGATCATGTTACACAAATGATGTGACAAGAGAAATGGTTAAAAAGTCATTTAAATAGCAAACTTATGAAACTGAACTTGTTCAGGATTTAAGGCCAAGTAGAAATTGTTTATAAAGGGTCTTATTTTGACAAATTGAAATGAAGACTTATCTGACCAATTCATAAGTCAATTTAATCTAGTGGGTATAGTAGTTCAGTGATTTAAAGAGTCCGTACAATATAAACATACAATAAAACTTTGTGTGAAAAGAATTAAAAAAGAAATAAAAAATAAGTGATTTTTAAGTGAATAAGTATTTAAAAAATAATTACATATAATTGATGAAAAATATTTTCTTTTTCTCTGCACACACTGACACCAGCTAATTTCGTCCAGGGTATTAATGATGAAAGATAATGCTTTTCACTATGTTTGGTCTCAGCTATAACCATTAAAGTTAACTGAACGTCAGGATATTCATGTATTACTCAGAAAATTAGATAAAGTAATATTAATTGATTATTAATGGAAATACATAAATATATTTGCTGCTTATAATTTAATGAGAATAATGGTAAAAATTGTCTGTGGTAGAAGAGCATGGTGAATGAATGGTAATGCTCTGGGCTTACATTCGGGAGAATGCTGGTTTGAATTGCCGTCCAGCGATCCAGATTTGGGTTTTTCATGGTTTCCCCAAATCGCTACAGACAAATGCCAGGACGCTTCCTTAAGAAGGCCATGGCAAAATTCCTTCCCATTAATTGCCCCCAGTCATTTCCCAGATCTAATGATCTCAACATCGATGAGACAAAGTTTGTTATCATTTGCATGGAGTTTGGTGTGCTAACTTTCGAAGAAATTCATTGTAGCAAACATATGCAAGGTTCGACTGAAGCATTCATTGTCAATGTACAAAATATTGTTATTAAAGAAATAAATTGATTTTTCAGAGGCATTATGGAAACTATGACAAATATAAATAATGACATTTTAAAGTAGATTAGTAGGATATGTGACACAATTGGAGGACGAAATATTAAAAACATCTGAGAAGGCTAGTAGTTTTAGTGAGCCAACAAAAAGAGAACAAATGGATTCTGAATGAATTTTATGTTAATGGATAAATTAAACTGAGTTGCAGAAGAAAACAGTAAAATGGGACTAAAATGGATAGTAATCTTTATATATAAAGATGAATGTTTGTTTGTTTTTCATACAAATCCACAGTTTTCATCCAATCTCGATGAAACTTTGCACACATATCCTTTGAAACAAGGAGAAAAATACTGTCTACATTTGGTTGAAAAATTATCTGTATAAATAACACATGTTGTCTCATAACTTCGAAATACGGCGATAGATAGACACATTGGATATGGTCGTCTCCGTACCGTGTTTCCATGTAGTGGACTGCCAGCTCAGTGGTTAAAGCGCTTGCTTACGAACGTCGTAGTCTCCGGTTCAAATCTCCGTGGAGGCTAAGATTTTTAAAAATTGTTTTTCATCGTAAGGGTCAGGCCTGGCCCGTAGGTTATCCGGATTGAATGTTAAACTGTAGATATTAGAAAGTTAGGGGTGCAATGCTTGGCAAATCGTAGGTAGTCTTGCAATGTTGTAGGTGTACACTTTTTTAGGTTGTAATGATCCCTCAGGTGTTGTTCGCAGTCAGTGTGTTTGTGTGAACAACAGTAATATTATTATAAATACGGAAGTAAGTCTCCGTCTTTTTGTTACATTTTGACGAATAAATGGCTATATCGCTGTGATGGAATTTTATAAGGAAATCTGTATGAAGGGCACAGGATATTTTTACCAGTATGATTAACAGTTGTAGTCACGAAATTTTGAGACCTTATCGAATGGTGACAGAAATATGTTGGAAATTGATTCTCTTCAAGAGACAGGTTCGACGGTACAATGATATAGTGATAGCTTTCCTGTCATATTATGCCAACTCGATATTGTTTGGGACCAATCCTTCGTTACCAACAACTTTCTATATTTAATTCTGGCAAAAAAATTCTTAATCCACGCATACGAATTCGCGGGTATGAGCTAGTTTAGTAATAAATGCAGACCATGAAGAAAATATTTTCTTGAGAAATAAGAAGGGTATAGAAACACATTCCATGAAGAAATGTCGGAGAGTATGACAATGTTGTATGGATCCCAGAACAAATAAGCAAATGGAGGTTTAGAGAATGTACAAGAATATGAGATGACTGGAAGGAGCCACATGAGGATGGAATACAAATGATGGGATAAGAAGCTCGATACGTGAGGTAAGTAATGGATAATAAGAACATAAACTATGAGTACTAAACAGTGTAACTTGATGAAATATGGAAGATTGTCATTGCAATAGAGAAGAGTTCAAGTATACTAGACCAGCAATGAAAATGTATGCAGGGCATCCAATGAGTTAGTTTTACCCGATATTGTATTTGAACCTGTTGTGTTGTGTTTATAAAAACATACAAAAATGAATTACCTACTCGGTTGTAAAATTGTATGAAAATAAAGCACCTGAAGGATCATTTACAGGGAGATGCCTATTCATGGGCTAGTGAAGCAGGTGGTAAAAAACTTTTCTTAAAGAAATATTTGTTGAGGAAAAATTTTTTCTTTTTACTTATGGCTTTACACCTCATCGACATCAAGGTCATTAGAGGAAGGATGGGACTGGGGACAAGGAATGAGCAAAAGCTAGTCTCATAAAACTTGAATTTGGAAACTAGACAACGTCAAGAGTTTGGCTAAATGCTGAACGAAAAATAACATACTTCGATTGTAAAGCAACATTGCTTTTATATTATTTTATGTGACGACAAATAAATAAACCTTGTTGCTGAGAGAATATAGCCAAATAATTTGATCTATAATAACCAAGCATGCTGCATCCCAAACTAAACCTATAATCAATGATCTCATAAACAAACTGTCTCCTTTCTTCAAGATATTGGGCGACTATATTTACTAGGATACCAGCCGAAAGCTTAGGTAAGGAAATAAACAACGCGGCAAAACCCGAAAGTCTATTAATCATGGACTATATTTAAACTCGTCTTTTCTATCTGGTTGGGGATTTTAAAATGTGACTATATTTCTGAAACTTACTGAAGTAAAACTTCTCTGGCTGTGGTAGAAAGAAATTTGTTAAGAGTTACACGACGAGTGCTCACGCGTCGCAACGTTCTGCACACGTGTAGACCATTGACACTCATGTGGCGGTGTCAGACAGGAAATTTACACCAGTCTTTTAAATACTTTTATTGTTCATTAGTTGCTTTTTGTTTATTTATGTTCATTCAATATTGATGATTTCATCAAATTCTCTGATCGCTGTTGTGATAAAAGCTTTCATTTTTATGCAGAAATACTAGCTGGTACCCATGACTTCATTCGTGTTTGTAAAGAATTTGAATTGACAGCTACCGACATTTAACAACCATAGTGCAAGATGGGAGGCTCGATGCTATTACCACACACAAATGCCAGTTATCAGGCTATGTAATTCAGGCAGGAAAATATCCTTGATCCACCACTTTAAAACCACCATATCTGCCACACTCCCACAGTTACTGAAAATCGGCAAACTTTGTGATCGAAAGGTGACTCTGTGTTACTGCCACACACAAATGCCAGTGATCTGCGATAGGTAGTTTTCGCTGAAATATGAAATTGCCACAGTCGACCACTTTCAACCCCCATATATCCCACACCCCCATAGCTACCGACATCTAACAACCATAGTGCATGACAGGAGACACAATTCTACTACCACCAACAAACACCAATGCTCTATGCTATGTAGTTGTGGCAGAAAAGCGACATATGCGGAGACACATGTCTTTGGTTGAAATACTAAAATATCCTTGATCGGCCACATTCAACCACCATATCTCCCACATTCCCACAGTTACATAAATTCGGCCAATGTGGTGATTGAAAGGTGACTCTGTGTTACTGCCACAAACAAACAACAGTGATCTGCAATAGATAGTTCTCACTGAAAAGTGATACACCAAGGCACATGCGTCTTTGGCAGAAATATGAAATTGCCACAGGTCGACCACTTTCAACCCCTAAATCTCCCACACCCTGACATCTAACAACCATAGTGCATGACAGGAGACACAATTCTACTACCACAAACAAACACCAATGGTCTGTCCTATGACATTGTGGCAGAAAAGTGATATATGGTCGAAATACGAAAATATCCTCGATCGGCCACATTCAACCACCATATCTCCCACACTCGCACAGTTACTGCAATTCAGCCAATGTTGTGATCGAAAGGTGATTCTGTGTTACTACCACACACAAACACCAGTGATCTGCAATATATAGATTTGCTGAAAAGTGATACAGCAAGACACATGCGTCTTTGGCAGAAATATAAAAAAATTGCCACAGTTCGACCATTTTCAACCCCTATATCTCCCACACCCCCACAGCTACCGACATATAACAACCATAGTGCATGACAGGAGACACAATTCTACTGCCACACACAAACACCAATGGTCTATGCTACGTAGTTGTGGCAGGAAAGAGAAGTATAAGGAGACACAAATTTTTGGTCGAAATAAGAAAACGCCCTGCATTGACCAACTTTAATCATCATATCTCCCACATCCCCACAGCTATCGGCATTCAGCCAACATTGTGTACGACAGGAAGCTCCATGCTACCTCCACACACAAACGCCAGTGATCTGTGCTAGGTAGTGGCGGCTGTAAAGTGAAATATAGGAAAACACACGTCTATTTACATATGATTAGCATTTTTATTTACAACAGAGGGAACGTGTTATTTAAGTACTCAACCTGTCATTCTTGCTGAGCTTAGAAGCTAATTATTAATGATGAATTTGCACACTGATACATGCTTTCCCTTTTTAATTTATGAGACAGAAAACGTGTATTCAAACTGTCATTTTCGTCAGATTTTTGTCAGGCTTAGAAACCGACTGTAAGAATGGTTATCACGTAATTTTGTCCAAGATGTTCGGGAGTATTTCAAATCGTGATACATGTTGTAACTAGCATGGTGCTCATAAAAGAAGCTTATTAATTACAAATAATAACTAAATTCCTAATGTTTTATACTGTAACAAGAATATTAAAGCCCAGGTTCCATTTTAATATAGGCACAATCTCCACTAAAATTGCTGCTACAAACCCAAACAATGCAGACACACCTGAATACATGAAATGCATTGCAAACTACATTTCATGAAATAACATTTTCTACAGTAGAATTCCAAGTTCATACAGAATAAATTATCACAATTAATTTCCTAATAAATCTGCAGTATGAATTGCAACTAGACTAACCAAGCACAATAATACATTCACTGTATTACAGTGTAAACTTGACCCAATGTTCTCCAACATAAAAGCTCTCAATACAAAATATGCACTAAGGCTAGATGCAATACTCAATAATACAGTGAAGTGTGCTTTAAAGTAGTAATAATTTTCATTTGTTTGTGAGAATAAATTGCAAAAAGTTCCTATTCACTGCACAAATGCAATACAATATCCTTTTCGTCCACTTATGTTTGAAGGAAACATAATAAAATACATACAAAAAGTACACAAAAAATACAAACAAGTTTCACTTCTTGTGTGTATACACAGTGATACAGGTAACTGTTTTTTTATGAATTTAGAAAATCTTCTTAAGCTTTTTATTTTAGTTACCACCACAAATATCATGGTTTTTTTTTTAATTTAAAGGAAAAAAATCAAAACCATTTCACCCATAAAACAACCAATAATAATCCTTACTTGGAAAGATTAGGAAGGAGAACAAACAGCCTGCCAATAGTGTTACAGGAATGAATTGACGATAACTATGATAATAGGAAAATATGCCAATAATTTGCAAGATTTAAGTATCACCCATAGAAACTATATGTATTTCAACTTTGGAAAATAACTTGTTAACTTTGCCTGTCCATTTTGTTTCAATGCTTTACTTCTGGGATACTTTCTTTTGTCTTCCATCTTCGTCCCCAAACTAAATATCTCTCCCTCAAACCAATGACACACTGCTACTAGTTTCTCTCCAACTACTAGATGCAGATTGCTTGGCCTACGATCTCCATGATTTTGTGGATTTACGCTATTTGTGTCATCTGTGGTAGTGATTTTTTTACTGCCTTTATTTAAATCTCCTAAGCCGCAATTTCTCATAGTGGTGTACACCAACCCCTAGTGACTCACCAGTTGAACGTAGGAGGTATGCGACAAGATTTACGCTAAGGTGGCTGACTGCCTGTCTCACACTTGACATGATGTTGCACGTGCGAGTAATTACTCACTAAATTATTCATCACTTCCCTTTGTTTTTTAATTATAATTATTCTTTCCTTCAGGCCATTCAAAATAAGCAATTTATGATTGTTTCAATACAGCAAATACATTGGATGTAACGAAGCTGGTAAACATAATAATCCAGTGTGTTCAGAGAAATAGTCCCCCTTCCACACAATGCTAAAACCATTACAAGAGACGAATTCTACATATTCCAATTATTCGCTGCCACTATGTTAGGTTTGGCAACAACAGAGACAGAAAGCGTGCCTTAAGGCAAGATTATGCTGTATCAGATTGTGTCTACTCCTATTGAAGAAACAAGCCCATCCATCACACTAATGAATAACTTATTGATCTTTGTAATTGTATTTTTTTTTTTTTTAAAAAAAGCAAAAGGGAAAAAAAATAAACAAAGAAAAAGAAAATCTTTACCTTTTTGAACAAAATAAATAAGAAGCCATCGTCTGGGAAATTTAATAGGCATATGTGGAGCTATAATTTTGAGAGACCTTGCCCCAAACAGAAGCTTTGTTTTCTGTATATTGTGGTCATTAAATAGTGTGTTTCAAAAATACTGAAATATTACTAAACTAATATGCTTTATTACTGAATATCTATTCCCATACTACAACATTTTTTTACTTTATCAAGACATCATGTAAACTTTGCCTCTGACCATCCTGTCTTATCGAGGCAATGGAAAAAGAGCCAGAAGACTGCAAAAAGAGAGGAAGATTATGTGTAGTTTTGGATGAAGGTACAGGATTCTAAAAAACATTCAGCATAAGAGGCACTCATTGTTAACATGAAATAAATTTTAAGTTTTTATCCAATGTCTAAACCCTGCAGAATAAAAAGAGACCATTAGGAATCTGGTAATAAATGAAATAACATTGTTCCTTTCCAAAATGGGAATTTACAGTACTGCAAATAATGAATGAAGATGATTGACTGAAAAGAATAAACATAAGCACTTACTCTGCGAAGGTTTCAATACAAGTAATTTGGCAAGCCGTACATCAGAGTCGACCTCGGGGAGCAATGGAATGTCTAATCCAAATTTAGATTTAACTGCTCGGTCTCTTGTCTCAACATTCTTCTGTGCCTGTTTTGCAGCCTGTAGAAAAATAAAAAGGTACATTAAAGAATTTACTACAGGATCAATGACACCATTAACATTTTTGCTATATGCTATTATTATTAATTTAATTGTGATGGAGCTAACACTCAGGTGACAATTCCCCTAGTCATTTAATTACACCATTTTATATTATTTTTTAGAATTTTTTTTTATAATTGCAATGTTAAATTCCTTCCCTTTCACTTTTCTGATTTACAAATTTTAATTTTAAATTCCTTAAGCGTTTTTGGCAAATTATAATTCAAAACTTCACTTGGTAATTTGTTCCAATCCCTGACACCCATATCAACTAAAGAAAACTTCCCAACTCCCTTATGCATGAAATCAAGTACCAGCTTGTGGTCATAATCGCTTTTCCCCTCCCATGCTCCATTTGTAATTCTTAGACCTATATCTTTCCAAGCCCCATCACCAACATATGCCCGGTCCATTCCCAGCACTCTCTTCACCCTCCTCCTTCCACCAATGACTCCCATTCCAGCTCCTTTGTCATATCAGTTACTGATTGCGTCCTCCGATAATTTGCACAAACAAATCTATCTGCTCTTCTTTGCACACCCTCCCACTCCTGTATTTGATAACTAAAATGTGGGTCCCAAGCTACACCACTATATTCAACGAATGGTCTGACAAAAGTTTTGTAACCCAACTCCCTAATTTCTCTGGTACATCCTCTCATCACCCTCTCCTATCACCTGCCCAATGTGCTCTCCCCAGTCGAGTTTTATAACACAATATTAACTTAATTCAATGCTTGCTGGTCAGAACCTGTCAAAGTGTCACTAATTTTTTATATTTTGAGGGCTCAATATTGATTCCAAATGATTATTATCGTCAATGAAGACATTACAAATAAGTTTAGCAACTACTGACAGCATAATTAAATCTAGATCTTGTTGAACCAAATTGCTCAACCCCTCAACCACTGAGCAAGCAGGATTCCGCAGCAGCTTTAGCACAATCGACCACATTCTTGCACTGCGAGAACTAATTGGCTGTGCAAACAAATACCAGGTGCCCCTTTGTGTAGCATTTGTAGATTTTGAAAATGTGTTTGATTCAATTAGTCACAAGGATGTCCTACCAGACTTAGCTGAAAATGGTGTGCATACAGCATACATCAGAGTGCTCGAAAAATTCTGTCACCTATTCAGCCTTTTCTTCTGCATATGAAGAGGTGTTAAGCAGGGCAATCCCACCAATCCAAAATTATTTTCTGTTATTTGTGTTGGAGATGACAAAGTCAAAGGAATTAGAAACTACGGCAGAAGACTTAACAACTTGAGTTTTGTTGATTTCATTGCACTTGCAGCTAACGACATTAATTAACTCCAAACCTTGATTACCAATTTCGTCTCTGATTGCCAAGCAGTTGGCCTGAACATGAACCATCCTAACAAATCGGTCACTGAGGATAATGTGCAACTAAATAATACCCTTTTAGAAAATGTTAGTGAGTACATTATCATGGCCAGCTTGTCAATATAAGAGGATATGTAAGCCCTAAAATTTCTCATCACATCAAGCTGGGATGACAAGCTTTTGGGAGGCATTCTATTATCCTAAAATCTAATATGCCCACAAATCTAAAGGAAATAGTTCTTCCTGTGCTGACTTATAGCTGTGAGAGCAGGACACTAAATGAGTTCACGAAAGGTAAACTTAGGATGGCTGACAGGTCCGTGGAAAGGTCAATGCTAGGCTTAGCTAGAAAATATGAGAAAAGAGCAACCGACATTAGGTCAGTAACAAAGGTCCCTGACATCAATACCACCGCCTTAAAGTGGCAGTAGGCTGGTTATATTGCTCGGAGGAAAGATGAGCAAAAACAGTGTTAAGAGTACAAGAGATCCAGAGGAAGATCACCAGACTGATGGGACAAGGACATTTGCAGGGTTGCCAAATTAACTTGCAGTGGATCACATAATGGAGAAGACTGCTCAAGTTCTACCTGACCTCACTACTCCAAGAGGCCACATCATTTAATGATTGAACTGGCTGTTGATGATGAGTATTCTAAATGATATTTCCCTATATCTTTGCAACAGTTAACATAGATTTTGTGTAAAAACTGATATCTCACTTTGTATTAACAGATGGCATGTTTAATAATTTAATTACAATAAATCATCATACCGAATAAGTGGTCGACACATTACCAAAAGAATCGTATAAAAATATGAGATGGTGGTTTTACTGAACGCAGCTCACCCGGAAACGTTGTCTCAGTGCACAGTTGGCACTGTAGTCGTCTTGCCAGCGGTCTTCTCGCATAGCTGCCAATCTGCTGAGCGTCGGTACCAACGATTTTGCACCTTTTTGATCTTTTTCTCCGTGCTCCAACTTAAACATGGCATCATCAAAAAGCTTTTTGCTAGTGTTCTTATCCTCCGGTACAACTTGTTCATTCTGAGTTGGATCCCACCTGTTTTCCTGACGACGAGCACCGGAAACTATCACGTAGTCAAAATTCTGTTGAAGAAACAAAAGTAATTACAGCAGACATTAAAAAGATTTTCATATTCGTTGGCCTTATTTCTTTTTATATAAAAAGAGCATTTTAAGACATTTCCATATGCCAGAAATCATAATCAAAGAAATATCAATTCGACTATAAGTTTTCCAATAAGTGTAAATCAGTATCAGAGATGAATTTACTGTTTCTTGGTAGACAACAGTTTAAAATTTTATTTAATCTTTTTTACAGTAAATTAATAAATGACGGTATAAAGTCCTAATGAGCTATCTTGTTTGCATTGTTGCTATTATTTTGTGTGTGTTGTTTTCAGGGAAATGCTCTCAAACTTAAAAAAAAAATAAAAAAAATGTAACCACACAATGTTTTGATTGAAACAAGTGTGCTTGAACAGGTGAAGAATGTCAACTAAGTTCTTATGAATTCTGTCACTGCACTATTAAGTATAACAAGATTTAATTAATGAACGCTCACGAATCAAAATATTTAAACACCGTGATGTTAATAAAATTTGGGTGACACCAATGTATCGCAAGTTACTGTATATTACAGAAATAAAAGAAGGAATGCTTAGTTTCAGTATAATAAAGCATACTAAATAATAAATGGTTGTTCAGGCCACTGATCAGAATAATAAATCATTTTATTACAAAATATGAACTGAATGAGATGTTACAGAGTTAAACAAATAGGTGCCAAAAACAATTCATGAGAAAGGAAGTTAGAAATACCCAGATGGTGATAGCACTGAGAAAGAAACTTATGTATGTGCATCGCAGTGTTGGGACTTTTATTTATATTCTTGTGAAAGGTTTTCTGATATGATTATGGATGAACAATACTAATTCACAGACTCAGAGGATGGAATGGTAGCTGGTGCCACATGCAGGGTGTATTCTATTTTGAAAACTGTTTGAGAATTCAACATTTCTCAATACACAGTGTCAACAGGGTGATGTAAATATGTAATTTTTGGTACTACCTCCTACCATAGACAATGAATTACCCTGCCACATCTAATTAATGACTGAAACCAGCAATGCCTGCATTAACATGTCAATTTATCAAAAACACTTAAGGAATTCAAAATTAAAATCTGTAAATTGGAAAAGTAAATGGGGGAGGAATTTAACATTCCAATTAAAAAAGAAAATTAAAAAAAAATAATATAAAAATGCATAATTAGATGACTAGGGGAATTGCCACAAGACATTAGCTCCATTGCAATTAAAATTAATAATAATAATAAGGCCAACAGACAGGCAACAATCAATAAGTGATGTGTGACAGGCATGCATCAAAATTTGACACTAATGCTAAAACCAGACTGCACAATTCTTCCCTAGCTATTAACTGTATATTGTGACAGAGCTATTATTTCCTTACTCTGAAATCATATTCCTACTCCCCAGAAAAAAGTTTGGAAGTGGCGTTTTGCTATTTCTTTGTAGTAGGATATTTAACAAGATGTACAAAAAGTGTGGGCAAATGTACAAATCACAAGCTAGTACAATACATTCTACCAATATTTGCCAATGTTTAGTTTAGTTACTTACAGCAGGATCTGTTTTGATCTCAAAGTGATTATCACAGAGATGGCATTTCATGCGGAACTGGTATACTGGAGTACTGTAGTACATGCCCACCTTTTTCTTTTCCGCATTATATCTGTAACACATTTTGAAAATTCAAATATGAATCTTTTATCATTAAAAGTAGTTTGTTTCTTCATTTAAACATTTCAAATAGATTAAAATTTTTAACATAATTTTACTTTTTGGTTTGTTATTTCATTTTATAACAAACTGAGGACAGTATTTAACAAAATGCTCAATAATTGTGAAGGCTTCTGTGGTTGTCATATGCATTATCTTGGTTGTCTGGGACTAAGCGTGGTGGGTGTACAGTTAACATTCTGGCCTTGCATTCAGGAGGACGCAGGTTCGAATCCCTGTCCGGGTATCCAGGTTTGGGTTATCCATGATTTTCCCAAATCACTCCAAGCGAATGCCGGGGATGCTTCCTTCAAAAAGGCCATGGCCGAATTCCTTCCCATTCCTCATTCCCAGTCCCATCCCACCTATAATGACCTTAGCCGTCGATGAGGCATAAAGGAATAAGTTAAAAAGATAATAATAATATAAAAAAGTTCTCTGGGTGGAGCAGCGTCGATTTTTAAAATCCTAACATTTCACACATCGTGCTGTGGCCTCCATCAGATGAAGGCCACAGCACGATGCCACGAACCAAGATAATGAAATGCTTAATGTTTTAAAAATTTTCTGAGTACTTTAAAAGCAGAAGCTAATTTTTAGATTACACAAACTGCTTGGAATTTATATCAACTTAAAATGACTGTGAATAGCATACAAACCATAACATTCAGGCTCTTATTCTTTGTTAAATCAGGTGCTGTGTTACAATTGATAATTGCAACAACATTTCAGGAGAAATAGGTCAAATAAAGATTAACTCCTGACTATATTTCACTGTTGACAATAACAAACAACAAAATTTCAGAGATGATATCACATTTTCTTTTTGGGACAAAGGATTCTGTTATTTCTCTAAGATTCATTTTCCAGCAAAGCATTTCCCATAGTACATAAAATGCATTTCCACACACTGCTCAGTTCATATCCTCTACCTCTATTTGTAATCAATAAATATTTCAACATTTCTGCTGCTTTCCACACTATCAATGACAAAACAGCTGTCCGGTTGGCCAGTAATTTCATCTAATATCTCCAATCCATATATCTCTACTGTTGCCTTGGTTGTCAATTGCAAATAGGCTTCTGGATTGGGTAGTTTTGTCTTTGTCCATAATGCATTTGTTGGTCATTTAAAATGTGTTCAGCTGTTATCTAATCTTCCATGTTGTTGGTATTCTCTGATTCTTGTTTTGACCGCATTCCTGGCCTAAATTTCTTACAGTGGGAAAAAATAAAAAAAATAAAAAAGTAGAGCTTTCAATGAAGAGAGCCTTGAATAAGCTTTTCTGCAATAGCAAATAGTTTGTTTGATAAACCTGGAGTTTTTTCAGTAATGAGAAATTTATCAAACAATTTTTAAAAACTGTACAACACTTTAGTATTAATTCAGCTTAAACTTTTACTCATTTTAGACTTTATATAGTAAAAGGAATATAATAATACTGTAACTATTTAGTTGTACAACTTTTGTCAAAAATTATAGCAAATAAAATGTTTATGGCAACTCATTCATGAAGAACTAATTTTTCATTAATGTCACAGCAATTGTGGGACCAAACATATAGCATAGACACTGTAAGCAAAGGCTTTAATTGAAGATGAAGGCATGAGAACACCCTAATAGACAGTTGTCTTCTCCTGAGCTGAGGTATCCTCCCCCCCCACCACCACCACCCCCCCCCCACCCCCCACTCCTGATTCCTCCATACCCCACTCACAACTATTTTTCCCTTCCTTACAGTTTTAAGATTTGTCACCAGAGGATTATCAGCTCTGGCAGCACATCTTCCCAACAAGGAAGATACACATTGTAATGTTATCATTACATTAAGTACAATTAGTTTGTACTTCTTTTTCATGATATACAGATGAACTATTTGGCCAAAAATGAACGACATACAGCAGAAAGTTGCTTTTTTGTTCCCTGCCCGAGCCAGGATTTAGCTGGATGTAACACCCTTTAAATGCTTACCTCATAGCAAGAGGTAAGCATTAAAAAAGAGGAAACCCTTCAGGAAAGAGTAGAGAGGACCAAATGAGGTGGTATGGACGTGTAAAGAGAATGGAGCTTCAGAGAATCCCAACTGGAAACTGTTGAGGATGATGATGACCTCATAGCAAGAGTTTGCCGGCAGTGCCATATTCGGTCTTCAGTTAAGATTCAGCAGTGATAAAGGTGGCTCAGGAAACAGTTAATTTTTTTTCTGTGTTAATTTGACATTATAAAGATGGAATAGTTTGTTGATATAGGTTTTATGAAAAAGAGAATAAAAGCAAAAAAATGCAATGGACTCATTGACTCAAACAAACCTAAACCAAATTGTTCTGCCCTACCATCCTTGTATTTGTTTGCAAAAATTCCAAGGAACCATATAAAACCCAAGCTGGACTTCAATTTTAGTCCATGTCTTCAGCAAAGTCAGCTCTGAACTTAAGATTATTTATGTTTGAGTTAAGTTGCATAGTTACAGCTTCAGCTATTCTAGAAAACTAGTCATTACTACATTGTGTTATTACTGAATTGCTTTCATTGTGTATCACTACTCATAATAATGTCTATTAACTTAAAAATCAGCAGTGGCATTATCAGGGAGCAAACCTAAGGTTTTTCACAGGGCAAAGAATACTACTAAATCTAAATCACAAAACTTCAAAAGAGAAATGAATAACTATTAGCTGACAGTAGTATCCAAAAACTGAAATACTAAAAAATTATCAACATAAAGATTTTAGTATTTGCCAGCAGTAGAATTAATATGAACTTTCTTGAAATGCACTTAGCTAAATATAATACAATGGCAGTTATAAGCAAACAATGACAAGACAAAAATCTATTTTCAGTTTTTCTAAAAGGGTTTAACACTGAATTCAAGAAGTTTTTTTTTTTTTTTTTTAACCAAGTGCAAGAATACAGTACTGATTTATTTAAATAAAAAAGTAGGAAAAGTAAGCCTGTCACTCACTATAGATAAAGGCAGGAGGGTCACAAGGAACACCAAAGCATGAACACACTTTATCGTATTTCAGAATAACCTTAATCATGACTAGAGGTGGAAATATAGCAAGGGGATGCACACTGAGACACACCACATGATTAAGACAAAGATGGACCAGTGGGAAGAGGGTACGGGTGCGGATGGTAATGGAAGGGGGAAACTGACCATTGATAACCAGAGGAAAGCATAATCTCTGTAACTCAAGTAAAAATAATGAATTAAAATCGTAAAAAAATTAATAACATAAGGACATATAGTGTTAATACCTACAAGATACAACAAAGTGATCAAACCTGAAGCACAGTAGCAAGTGAAACTCTTGATACTCAACACAATAGGCAACCTAGAAAGCATCCTGAAGGAAGAAGAAAAGATCGTGAGGAAAATCTTGGTCCAAAGAAAATAGAAGACTGTTACAGTCTGCAATCCTGTAAAGCAACAGGGAAACCATCTAACATTGCAGCAGACATCAGAAAACAAAGCTTAATACTCCATGGATACGTTCAAAGACTCATTCAACAAGGTTTACATACAAGATAATGGTATATGTCAGAAAGCTGTAGACTATACCGTTGATCCAACAGATCAAAAAGGGCTTGGAGAGGGCCCGAACAGACATTTCAGAAGTTTTACCGAGGAACATTTTCAGTCAAAAGATCAACAGATGGGTAGTGCAGCCAGATATGTCATATGGAAGAACAGAAAGGTGAATCATAAAAGCAATGCATGATCTAACTGTTCCTTTTCTGCAATACATATCCCTCTTACCACAGTCCTACACTCATGCTTCAGCAAAGAATACACAGTATCAGTTCATAAATACTCACCACCTTCTTAGACTCCTATTCTGCCACATGGATATTTCTCATGTAATAAACCAGTTCACACTACTGTGACAACACGTTTTACAGTGAAAGCTGTCAGAGTTTTTCCTGATATTACTACCCTTTCAGAAAACTGTTGATGGCCTACCAACATAGTCTTCACACCAGGCACCCTTCCAACCTCCCAGCGTCAACCTACATTGAAAATAATCTTTGCATGGACCGATTTGGCTTATTTTTAAAAATTATTGTAGTAGTCTGAATAACATTTTTAAAAATGAAAAACTGAAAGTTCTTTTTCTCTATGGACCATTTTTTAAACCATTAAAAAAATGGTCCAAAAAAGATTTTTAAGGGAAAGAATAATTGAAATTGTTACCAGGAAAGAGTTTAACTCATGAGCCACATGATGGATATGCATAATTTTTGTTAGTTTTATTTTATTACTTATGTGTCATGTTGTGACAGTTTGAAGTTTAAAGTGTTTCTGTGTGAAAGATGTAGATGGCAGACAATATCTGCAACTGAAAGAGAAGATTGCAAATACAGAAGATGTACTGAAATATTAATGGTGCAGAACGAGTGTTAATGTGTTATCTATAGAGAAACGTATTAACTATTAAAAAAAGAGGGTTAAATAGGTGCTTCAGGTGGAGAACAGCAGCATCAGACAGTGACACAGAAGCAGTTTGATGAATCACTCAATTGGAGAACAAAGAAGACCGAGGCATTCACCATGAGTCCAGAGAACAAATTAGTTGGTAGCGGGAAATTGATTACAATCGCTAAAAAATTGTGTATAATAGGTTTTGATTGTGTCAACAGGTGGCGGAAAGTCGACATCACACTATCGGAGTGAGCAGCAGTGATGAGTTAACATACCTCACTGCAGAGGTGGACGGCCCCAATTGTCAGCAAGGTGTCACAACCGATCAGTTTGCGTCAACAGGAGTCTAACGGGTGTGTCTCACAAGCAGTACACCATGCCTACTACAGCAGAGGAAAACCACAACAATGGCAGCAGTCGCCAGGATTGGACACCAGAAGAAGCACAAATTTGAGACACACATACTTTAAATATAGTATACACATATCTTCCATGCTTGTAAACCAAAAACTTGTTTGTTCTGGGGAAAATTAGATAAGATAACACTACACTACAATTACAAGGGAATAGACCAATGTTAGAGAGAAGACTGAGTGGAACAGTCTTAACCCTGGACGGGTAAGTGGGGCGAACCGAGGTTTTTTTAGAGAAATATAGGATTTCACAGAGTACTACAGCAAGCTAAGTCAAGCTGCGACAGCAGCTATAAACAGTTGCTGCAGAAGGAATGTGTAAGCTCAGAAGGCAACAACCAAATTAGTGAGTCAAGAGATGTCAGCATTTGCATGCAAGCGGCAATTAAATCACCCCAGTATGACGGCATCAAGAAGTGACGCCACTGGCAAGTTGGGAAAATGTAGTGGGGGGAGGGGCAGATGGACAAAACTGAACTGCAGCTAGTGAAGAGGGTCTGTATGGCAGGGCGCAACCAAGAGGTCTTCGAGTTCAAGGTAGGAGTGAGGCAAGTGGCTGGAGCGACAGCTGAAGAAAGACAGCAATCTTTGCCGGCCAAGGCAGAGCAGCGACACAATAAATCCAGGTGGAAGGAACATGCTTAGACAAAGTCAGAATTGCAGATGGTTAAGTCCAATGGAGGCTTACAGTGAGTCAGGCTCTGGAATTAGTAGCAAGGATAACTCACCTGGCTGGAAAAAAGGGATTAGAGAAAGAAAATGGGGTCATTACATGGTTACTATGTACTTAAGCTAAAATATGTAAGTATTGCACATTGCCAACTGGAGTATTATTTCCTTAGTCTAGGGTGTTATCGACATATAAATGTTCAAGGGAGTGGCAGAGTGAAAAAAATAGTAGCTGGTCCACCACAGTACACAAACATAGTTATTTTATTTCTATTCAACTGTATTAATTGAGGACTTGTGCTTGATGATATCAAACAAGTTATTAGCTCAATTAGTGATGACAGCACCCAATCATCTGATGCACAACACATTTAATCAAGAGTTGAAATGTGAAAAACAATATGATTGTGATGCATTGAAAGAATCAGTTCAAATGAATGTTCCACTGTTGTAGCAACAAACAAAAATATGCTCATGAAAGATGTGAACGATTGAAACGGAAAAAATTTCTTCTTGGACACTTCTGGTGGAACTGGAAAATCTTTTTTGATTTCATTGATTTTGACCATGATTCAATTGCAGAATGAAATTGCACTTGTACTTGCTACATCAGGAATTGCAGCTACATTGTTGGAAGGCAGTCAAACGGCTCATTCAGCATACGAGTTGCCGTTGAATATGAAAATCAATGAAACTCCAACATAAAACCTTTCGAAAAACTGTGTGAATGCCAAAGTTCTGCAGCATTGCAAATTGATCATTTGAGATTAATGTACAATGGCACATAAAAAGTTTTTGGATGCTTTAGACTGAATGATGCAAGATCTATGAAACAATCAAAAATGATTAGGTGGTGTGATGATCAAAATGTAATTAAAACACCTTGAGATTCATTGAGATTTCTTAATGGAAGAATATAAATTATTTCATTAACAGGAAATTATGACTTAATTTAATTGTGATTTATTTTTTAAACAAAACTGTATGGTTCCAAGTCAATCACATTCCAGGCACATCACATTTTTCCAAAATTTCAGTGGTGTACTGCCAATAGGATTCATCTCACATGTAATATTTCCCTTTGGCGTACTCCTCAAATTGAATAATCATGGGCACAATTGTTAATAAATACAATGATCACTCAGAACTTGTATTTTTCTCATTTTTACTTTGTTTACACATTTTCAACAGCTTTTCACAAATTCAAAAAATCATCACAAACAATTTTATTGGAATTTGGACAGGACTATGTCTGTCAGGTCAACTAGTCCAATATAAAAAGGAACGCTAGACCCAACACTGATTAAGGAAGGAGGGGGGAGAGCAGCAGTGGCATAAAACACTCCACAAATAATGATAAAAACATATATATTTTGGGGCTATGCCCTTACTGATGAAAATACAAACATATTGCTGGGTTCACAAAGCCACTTGTAAAGGAAAAAGCTGATACCGGGGCTGGAGTATCTGGCTTCAATACCTTAACTGAATGTTTATCTAAAGAAAGATGTTCTCTGAATTTGCATCTATAATTTTAAATTGACCATGTTGCCACCTGGATATCAACTGTAAAGCTTAACGGCCGCCACAAAGCTTATTTGGACCAAAAGCTGAGGAAAGGTTTCAGCCTACCACGAAAACACATAAAAATTCACTTGAAGAAAAATCTGAAGTTTATTTTCACAAGTCTCATTTTAAAATTTTGCATTTAGAGTTGAATCAGCAAATCGAACTAAACTTTTCCAAAAGATTATAGATTATGAAGAAGGAAGAAACTTACCAACCGAATCCCATTTGAAAATTTAAAAGTTCATAGTCATTGCTATCGTCAGTCACTCGTCAACTATAGTCAATATGGCAGTGCATAGACCACCCGGAAATTGTTCCACCTAACCTGCAATCACTGCAATTTTTTGTGACTTATCTAAGGCATTTGACTGTGAAGATCATAAAATTCTAATACAGAAACTAAAGTATTATGGTATAGATGGCATTGTTAATAAATGGCTTAGTTCTTACCTTCTAAATAGAAAACAGAAAGTATCAATGGAGAATTTTAAGGCTGCCTTAAGAAGTCCACTGTTTTCTGAGTGGAAATTAATCAGATGTGGAGTACCTCAGGGTTCTATATTGGGGCCACTATTGTTTTTAATATATATAAATGATCCACCCTGTGTTTCATGTAAAAATTCAAAATTTGTCCAATTTGCAGATGACACAAACATCGGAATTAAAAATACTCCAGATTTATCTACAGAATATATTTCAAATTATGTCTTTGAACTGATTAATAAATGGTTTACAGTTAATGGCTTGTCTTTAAACTTTGATAAAACTCGGTATATACAATTTAGTACATGACACAGATTAACACCAGATATAGACATAAAATTTGTAGGCCAGTCTATTCAAGAGGTAGAGAGTGTGAAATTTCTAGGTTTGTATATTGATCACAATTTAAATTGGAAAGTACATGTTTCTGACTTACTAAAGCGATTGGGTGCAGCCAATTCGTACAATTTCAGCTATAGGTGATCTCCGTATGAGACAGCTAGTTTATTTTGATTATTTTCACTCCTTATTGTCAAATGGAATAATATTCTGGGCCAATTCTACCCGTAGAGACAAAGTGTTCAGAGCGTGTAATAAGAATTATATGTGAGGTTAGCAATAGCACTTCATGTAGAGAGCTGTTCAAGAAGTTAGGGATTTTAACATTAGCGTCTGAGTATATATACACATTAATGTCCTTTGTAGTCACAAATTATACTTTGTTTGAAACAAATAGTAAAATACACAATTATGGCACTAGAAGTAAAAATGATCTTCACAAGGATTACAAGTCATTGTCATTTGTTCAAAAAGGGGTCCAGTATTCAGGGATACGTATCTTCAACAAGCTCGCAACACATATTAAATGTCTAGCAGATGATAAGAATAAATTCAGGAAAAAATTGAAAGAATTTATAATTGACAGCTCCTTCTACTCTGTCAAAGAATTTATTTCTAAGGTATCTAAAAAATAACTGCCAAAAGCTTGTATAAATGTAGTTTACATAATTAATTTACCATGTATGCTATGACTGTACATCTCCTGGTGTATGTATTTATTTTGTTACCCAATTCTTCACAGTACCATGTATGTTACGACTGTACATCTTGTGGTGTATGTATTATTTTGTTATGGAATTTTTTTAATGAACATGTATGCTATGACTGTACATCTTCTGGTGTATATACAGGGTGCGGCAGCGTAACTTCCTTTTTTCAAAACTTAATAAAACCCATTATACGAATCAGAAAATTTTTATTTGTTTTTTATAATGTAGGCACATACATGAAGTTTTTTTTTACTTAGTTTTGAAGAACAAATCAGGTATGTGACGTCCCCCATTCTGCACACAGTGAATAAACCGATTTCTGGTGTTAATCATTACACCTGCCAGCATAGCAGTCGTTATGTTGGCAACTTGGTCTTCAAATCTTATAGGGTCCTCGGACGGTTCACATAAACACGGGATTTCAAAAAAAACATAGAAAAAAATCACAAGGGATCAAATCGGGAGAGCGGGCCGGCCACTCCAAATCGCCCCTAACTGAGATGAGGCGCTCTGGGAAGTGTTCCCTCAAAACAGCCATTCATGCTCTTGGAGTGTGTGCCGTTACACCGTCTTGTTGGAACCAAGCATCCCCTAAGTCAAACTCATCAAGCAGTGCGGAAAAAAATCCTCCAACATGTTTACATACCCGTCCGAATTCACTGTCACTGTGACTTCATTTTCCTCAAAGAACCAGGGACCAATAATTCCACCTGAGGAAATTGCACCCCACACTGTGAGTTTAGGTGAATGCAAAGGACTATGATGCAATTGTCGAGGATTAGTGTCAGCCCAGTAGCGCATGTTTTGTTTGTTGACGGATCCACACAAATGAAAATGTGCTTCATCACTTAAAAAAAAAAAAAAAGCGTCCCCAGGAACGTCTTCCAGATGAACCTCGCACGCGTTCCCCCGAGAATTGAAGTCATGTTCAGAAAGTTCCTGCACAGTCGCCATCTCGTATGGATGAAAATGAAGATTATCATGAAGAATTCTTCTCACAGAACGATCGGATATACCAAGGGCATACGCATGTTTGTGCGCAGAACGCCGTGGTGATCGCAACATTGAAACTCTCACTGCCTCAATGTTCTCAGGTGATCTAATGGGTCGAGGACCTCCAGTTCTTTGTCTTGTCGCACTTGCAGTTTGTCTGAACGTAGTGACCCACGTAACAATTGATTTCCGGTCCGGGGCAGGGGCCAACGGGGCTAAATTAAAGCAATTCCACAAAGCGCGCTGGGTTGCGATCACAGAACATCCGCTCGTAAAGTAGGCCTCAACGGCAAACGTACGCTCCTCACTGTTCCAACGCATGATGGCGACTGAACTGTGTCGGGACAAAACTTTATAGTCACGCCTCTCGAACGAGACCAATAGCGCTGCACTGCGACATCAACCGACTGAATGGCGAACATTTTAAAAAAGGAAGTTATGCTGCCGCACCCTGTATTATTTTGTTATGGAATTGTTTAATGTACCATGTATGCTATGACTGTACATCTACTGGTGTACTTATTAATTTGTTATACAACTGTTTATCTGTAAATTGACAACTTTCCACATCCCACAGAGCCAGTCTCTTATATTGGGATCAATGGCAAATGAATTTATTGTATTGTACTTATTACACGACCGATACATCCTCGCGCAGGTCCCCTATACGCAATGTTCCCAGATTAAAGATGAAAGAAAAAGACAAAGACCTCGCTACCAAGCCACCCCCACGTAGATGATCTACGTGTACTGACTCTTACCAAAAATAGTGTAAAAAGGTGTAATTATAGAATGTGTTCAAAATTTAATCGTGTGTAGCCTGGCCTTCCAGGATTATGAAAAGTGTTTAGTGAAAATTCTCAAATGATTAACTTTCTTGTAAACGAATTTAGTTTTCACGCGCATTGGTAAAAAGTTTCTGAAAGTTAATTAGTGATTCTCTGACTTATTTCTTAATTTGAGCACTTTTTAGGTGACCCTGCTGAATTACAAATTATCGTGTTAAAATTGGTGTCATTGTATTCTACGTTAATTCCTGATTTCAGAAGTGTAAATTTTATTAAGATCGGTGGTGTAATGGCAAAGTTATGAGTCTAACAAAGATCGGGTTTAAATCTGTTTAGCAGATACTTGGTTTATATTTAAGAATTATTCAGGTGTTATTTATATCGAAAAAGTGTTTTTAGCTGAACTTTTCTCTTATATAGTTACGTGTTTTAACAGTTGTTTTATTTACAGAAGTGGTTTGGTTTAATCGCAAATAAATTTTGAATGCTGCCACGTTGTGATTAATGATCAAATAATTTTAAAAATTGGTTTAATATCTGTTCTACTGCATGGAATGTTTTGAAATTTTAATATGTTATACCAGATTTTACGTTCTTTCAGGAAATCTACTTTTTAGTTCAAGAAATTATTTATTTATTTATTTCTCGTGTCCAGGACATAACAAGTTGAAAAAAACAAATAACATTAATTAATTAATATTAAACTATAAACACAATTATATAGAATGTGACCAGAATTCCGCAATCTTGATGGCCTTCTCGTTTGCCCTGTAAAGGTCGTCGATATTGCAGGTTTCAGGGAGATTCCTGCATATCAGAAGATGTTGTGGGTTCTGAAGCTCACCACATTCACATAGATCGTTGTCATTAGTGTACCCCCATTTTTTAATATTATATTTACATCGGGACACTTCAGTTCTTAATCTGTTTAGAGCCTTCCATATAGCATATGGCTGATTACATCCCGCAGCCGGTGCCTCTTTGATGTTCCTCCACTGTTCTTCAGGCAACGAATTTCGCCATAGTTCTAGACGGCGCGCTCTAGTAGAAGATGTTATGGCTGTAGTTGATTGTACGAAGCTCTTCCTTGACTTCAGCCTTGTGGGTTGAGGTTCGTGTCCAAACAAGGGGTGTCTGGGGTCTGTTTCTTGTTTCCTCTTCTCCCTCTCTGCAGCTGTTTTCCTACGAATGTCAGGTGGTGCTATACCCATGATTTGGTATATTTTACTAATAGGAGTTGGTTTTAGGCAACCTGTTACAATGCGACCAGTATCATTCAATGCTATATCAACCTGCTTAGCATGTGCAGAATTTTGCCAAACTGGTGCTGAGTATTCTGCTGCAGAGAAACTAAGTGCCAGGGCAGATGTACGAAGCACATTTGGATGTGCTCCCCAGGAGGTACTTGTAAGTTTCCGGATGATGTTGTTCCGGGCAGATACTTTAAGTTTCAGATCCTCACAATGGGTTTTGAATGTGAGAGATCGATCAAGCTTTACTCCTAGATATTTAGGTGTATCGCAGTGTAGTAGTTGTTGCCCCCTCCAGTTGATGTTCAACTTCCTTCTGGCTTCTCTGTTTCTCAGATGGAATACACAGACCTGTGTTTTTCCAGGGTTGAGCTTCAAGTGATTAGCATCATAATACTTGGCCATATCTTCAAGAGCTGTTGTCAGCTTCACCTCCACCGCCTCAAAGGTTGTGCCTTGAGCTGCAACTGCTGTGTCATCAGCATAAATGAATGCTCTTGTTCCAGAAATAATTGGTTGATCATTTGTATATATGTTGTACAAGAGCGGGGCCAGCACACTACCCTGAGGGAGGCCATTCTTCCGAGTTCTCCATCGACTCTTCTTATTGTGGAGGGTGACGTAAAACCTTCTGTTTTGTAGTAAACACTGGATGACTTGTGTTAGATGGTAGTCTTTTGTGATGGAATATACCTTACTTATCAAAATTTTGTGGTTGACTGTATCATACGCCGCTGTGAGATCGATGAATGCCACACCTGTAACCTGTCCTCTTTCATACCCATCCTCTGTATACTGTGTGAGGTTAAGAATTTGGCCACAGCATGACCCACCAGGTCGAAAACCAGCCTGTTCCTTTATAAGCATTTTGTCAATGCACTCTGAGATACGATTGAGGATCAATCTCTCCAAGACTTTGTATAAATGACAAAGGAGTGAAACTGGTCGGAAGTTTTTTGGATCTGTTGGTTCCTTTCCAGGCTTTAGCAGTGCCACAACTTTGGCTTTCTGCCAGATCTTGGGGATCTGTAAGTTGGAGGTGCAGGCATTCATTAAATTCAAGATCCACTGCTTTGTAGCTGGGCCAAACATTTTAATTTGCTCTGTTCTCAGGTCATCTAAGCCTGCAGCTTTGTTAATCTTCAAAGACTGCAAGGCGGCTTCCAGTTCTATCAGTGTGAATGGATTCCCAAGATGGTCTTGCTCGTCAGAGTGCCTTTGGAACTTTCTTTTTTCAGGTCTTCTTCTAGTCTTTCCATTCAGTAGCAGTTGGTGTGCTATTTGATTTGGACTAATTTTAAGGAGACTAGGTGGAGTGCTACTTGGATCACTATTGAGGTTTTTCAGTAATTTCCAAGCCTTACGACTATTCTGTTTCATGTTTAAATCTGACATTAAATTGCACCATTTATCTCTTCTAGCAGTAGACACAGCGCGTAGGAGATCTTCACCTGTCTGTATGGTTTCTTCAGAAAAAGGATCTTCTTCGTAAAGGTGCCCGTATCTCTCAAGAACAAACTTGGAGTCATTATCCAATCCAGCGACATAAGTTGTTCTACAGCCTCGAGGAATATGTTTCCGTGAGATGGCTTTAACTATTTCAATAAATTTTTCTTATGCATTTGGAGATGGGTCGAGGTTTAACACTTCCTTATCTAGTTCTTGAGAGAACTTTCCCCATTGTGCTTGTTTGAAATTGAATATTCTTTTAAACTGAACAGACTCTGGCTTCACTACTGCTTCAACAGTGCAGATAATTGGTCTATGTTGGGTACATGGTATTGGCTCCATAACATTCTTCTTTGACTGTTTGGCAATGTGTTCACTGACAAAGATGTTATCTGGGTTGTATCCACCCTGCCATCTTCCACTAATAAAAGATGGTGGCAACTTTGGGTCATATATTAGCATTAGGCCCATATGTTCAACCCATTCTTCAAGGTCCTCTCCATTTTTATCAGTTTCCCTGTAGCCCCAGGATGTACTGTGGCAATTGAAGTCACCCATAACAATCTTTGTTTGATGGGAGTGGAAGTTAGGTGGTTCCGTGAATCTAAATTCGGCATTTGGTGGCTTATACACTGATGTCACGGTGCATGATTTGATTTCGGTGGTCAGTATCTCTATTTCGCCATCTGAGGTTACCCCAGTTGAAAGAATCTTTAGATTTGGTTTGGCGAAAACTGCACTGCCATACTTTTCACTTGGTCTCTCATTAATAAGGTACATTCTATTGATTTTTGGCCTTCTGTCATTTGGACCTCTATGTGTCTCTTGAACCAATAAAAAGTCACATTTTGAGTGTTTACAGATATCAGATAACAAAATCTCTTTCTCTGGTGATATACCTTCGACGTTTATTGATATAATTGAAAGAGCTGGCTTGGAAAAAAAACGTTTATTTTGAAATTTGTTTATTTAGAGCTTGTATTGTATGTTAAGTGGCTTTACTGTTTTTAAATTGGTTTATTATTTAGTTAGCTTGCTGTATCAGCTTCTGCATGAAAGGGTTTTTCATATCCTATAGTTGCAAACTGATATTATTGAAAACATATGATTAAAAATGTCGAAAGTGAAAGTGTATCTATTGAAGTGTTAAATTTATTTACATTATTTACACAGTCTGAAACTCCGGAATTTTACTGAAATTATCTTTCTTTCGGATTATTATTATTTTTTACTGCATCGAAAAGTGTTAAGACTTAGTGAAATTATCACGTAACCAAAATCTATTGTTTACAAGTTGGATAATAATGGATTACCCTATTCCAGGTTAGTTTAACAGTTCTTTACTATTATAAAATGTTTATTTAGAGCTTATATTGTATGTTAAGTGGCTTTACTGTTTTTAAATTGGTTTATTATTTAGTTAGCTTGCTGTATCAGCTTCTGCATGAAAGGGTTTTTCATATCCTATAGTTGCAAACTGAAAAATGTAATGTTAACTGGGAAGCCCACTCCCTCCCTTATGCTCTATAACTGTGAAAACTAGAATTTATCCAAATTCTAAGGTGCTTACACACTTGTAGTCAACACAGCCACATGTATGGTGGTTTTCACTATTACGAGAAAGGAGGTGGCAAAGGAACATAAATAATATCAGTTGAAATGTCACTTGCAGGAAACAAAATAAAAAAAGGCGAAACTTGCAGGAAACATCAATTGGCGGAAATAACTTCTTTGTAGTTTTTAATTTCCATACTCCTATTAATGAAGGCGATAGGAAAAATCCAGGTAAGTTAGAAGAACATAAAGAAAAGCTGCTCAGGATTCCAAATAAACATGTTAGGCTCCTAATGGGAGACTTCAACGGCAAGACTGGAAATAAAAGGAAATTTAGGAAAGTAGTGTAAAAGTGCCCAGATCACCAAAGAACAAACAGAAATGTTGAAAGACTGATAAATGACAGTCATTTGGCATGAAAATAACGTCCACTCACTTCAAGAAGACCACCGAACTGATGACGACTTGGCTATCACCCAATAAAATGATAGGAGAGTTTCAAATTGATGTAGCTACTACTAATTGAAGAGAAGTAACGAACATCAGAGTACAGAGAGGGGTTAACATCAAATCAGACTATTATCTGACCATTGGTCAAAGTGAAACTAATCCCTAACAATATGGCTCAGGTTCAGAAGTATAGGATAGAAGAGTTGAAAATCAACCAAGAAGTAAATGAAATATATCAGAAGGAACTGGATATGGCATACTCTTACAAATTGGGGAAAAAATAGCCTAAAGAATACACCAAGCAGCAAAACTAACAGTTTTTCTGACCAACAAGAAGACAACCATGGTGGAAAGATGAATGTGAAGATGATCTACGATGGCATTCTGAAGCTTGGAACAGATTAAACTCTACCAAATGAAACAAATTCACAGTTGAAAGGAAAAGAACAGCCAAGGTCATCAGAAAAGTCAAACACGAGTTTGAGAAGGTGCTACTAAGGAAGATGGAAGAAATCTTTAATAGATACAATACCAGAGATATAAACAAAACCTTTAAGTTGAAAATTCAAGGTTACTTCTGCACAACCTTAGCTACAGGAATGATCAGGGTAAACTAATTATAAACAGTAAAGAGAACTGTGAACATTGGCCTAAATAATTCAAGCAACTCTTTAACTGTAAACCTCCTCAGAATAAACTGTCCTTTCATGAAACAAGCAATAAACTTCCTGACTCAGTACGGCATAAGGAATGAAAGAAAGATCATTAAGAGCCTTATGCACAACATCTGGCAAAGACCACATTGTTGCAGAGCTTAATTTCAGCGTTTTTTTTTTTAATTCCAATGGAGTGCATTCTCTGGTGGCAATTTCCCTAGTCATCTAATTACCACTTTCTTATTTCTTTTTTTTATCACCACCTTATATTCTTTAAGTGTGAAATTTTTCCATTTATCTACGAGGCATGTTTTTTTAAGTAAGTACCATTTTGAAATTAAAAAAGACGTGCAAATATATCTCAATAATTTTATTTTTACATGAAAGCCTGTACCTTACTCTACTTTTCTACATAATTCCCTTCAATATTGAGGCACTTGTCATAACGTAGTACCAGTTTTTGAAAACCCTCCTCATAGAAGTCTGCCGCCTGACTTGTTAACCACTGCATCACAACTGTCTTCAAGACGCTGACCGCCCAGGTGTTTATTCAAGTGCAGGAACAGATGGTAGTCACTGGGCGCCAGATCAGGGCTGTATGGAGGATGACCTAGAGTTTCCCATCGAAAAGATGTGATGAGATATTTGGTCTGATTAGTCACATGTGGACGGGCATTGTCATGCAGCAAAACGATGCCCTTGCTCAACTTGCCACGTCTTTTGTTCTGGATTGAACGGCACAGATTGTTCAATGTCTCACAATAAGCTGCTGCATTGATTGTCTCATTACGAGGCAGAAATTCCACAAGCAATACCCCATTTTTGTCCCAAAAAACTGTGCACATGATTTTCCGGGCAGAACTCGTTTGCTTGAACTTCACTGTTTTCGGCTAATCTGAATGCCGCCATTCCATGGACTGTTGCTTTGATTCAGGTGTGACGTAGGCCACCCATGTCTCATCGCCCGTAACAATTTGGCTTAAGAAATCATCACCATCATTGTGGTACCACTCAAGGAAAGTCAATGCAGTGCCTAAACGTTTGGTTTTGTGCACATCCGTTAATATTTTCGGTACCCAACGTGAGCACAATTTTCGGTAATTCAAGTGTTTAATCAAAATGCCATACAAAACACTACGAGAAACATTAGGAAAGTCATCACACAAGGAGGAAATCGTAAAGAGTCTGTTTTCTCTCACCTTACTGTCCACTTTCTGCACCAAACTTTCATTAACGACCAAAGGACGCCCACTCCGTTGTTCATCATGCACATTTGTGCGGCCATCTTTAAATGCTCTCACCCACTTTCCCACCATTCCATCACTCATAATGTTTTGTCCGTAAACTGCACAGATCTCACAATGAATATCGATCGGTATTAGGCCTTTAGCACAAAGAAATCTTATAACAGCCCACAGTCGGCAGGACTCATGATTATCAGAGGCATCTTCAACACTCAGTGAACAACGTAAACAAGGAATAATTAGACTGTAATGGTGTCAGTGTGCAGGCAAGAGATACAGGTACCCAGTGCGCATTCGCAGAACGCCGACTATAGCGCTGCAGCCACGGTGTGACAAAACGGTACTTACTTAAAAAATACGCCTCGTACTTCCACCATTTAAAAATTATAATTTTAAATTCCTTCAGTGTTTATTGGTAAATTATTCCTCACTTCCCTTTGTAATTTATTTGTCCCTGATACCCTTAACCACAAATGAAAATTTTCCCAGTTTGTGCCCATGCAGAACTCCTAATTCTTCGACCAATATTTCTGCAGGCCCCATCACTAATATATACCTTGTATGCTCCCAGAAATCTCTTCACCCTCCTCCTATCTTCCAATAACTCCCAATCTCACTCCTCTGTCAGATCAGATACAGCCTGGCTCTCATGGTAATTTCCACAAACATATCTAGCTGTTGTTTTTTGTGTGCCCTCCAACTACTGCATTAGATACCCACAATATGGGTCCAAATTACACCACGGTAATCAAGCAATGGTTTTAGTAATGTTCTGAAACCCAATTCCCTCAGTTCTATGGCATACCCTCTCATCATATTCTCCAGAATATGAAGGATTTTGTAACCATGGTAACCCATGACATAGGCTATCACTATATGGAAGACCTATTGAAATACATTCAATAGTTCTTGTTTGAGGTATGCACAGAAAGGGGAAAAAATCCAAAATATACAGTTTTCTCCACTGTATCATTGGGAACTATAGTTCTAACAGTACAAAAACCGACTATATGAGCCATGACATACAGTTTTGTTGAAATCTGTTGCACCAATAGATAACAAATAATAATATTTTGGCCTATGTATCATTAAGAGTTATGGTACTAGTAGATTTACAGTATTTGGCTATCGTTTGGAACTATATTATTTCTCCAGATAAATATTATGTTATATGTTAACTGATAGCATAAGCTTTGTTAAAATCTATTTATTTGATTTGGCCAGGCACAAACAATAATTACAAAATTTACCATACTTGCCTCTATATCTTCAGAAACATTCTTTTGAACTGATTCTCTTGATGCATCACAATCAAACTGTTTTTTCACAAATTAACTTTTGATTAAATGTGCCACGCATCAGACTGGGCACTATCATAACTAACTGAGCTAATAACTTGTTAGATATCATCAAGCACATGTCCTTCATTTATATCAATGGAATATAAATAAAATAACTATATTTGTTGGACAGATCATACCGTGGTGGACCGGCTAGCTCTGCCATCCTCCTGCGAGATGGGTTTACGAAGTTTAGTAATTTTTTGTAGAGAGGACCGGTAATTAACCATAATACAATAATTGGGGCGATCTGTGGCATCAGTGTTGTAGCTCACTGAGCCACATGCTTCCAGTCTTATAGCTTTTGATAAATGAGCAGACCTTCTTGTTAAGCCTGTTGCTGTCCATTCTCAGAAGGTGCCTATGAAACTTCAGCCGCCTACGTCTCATTATGGTGTTAGCCGTCTCCAACTGTCGGTGCGATTCACAGTTCTCTTTCAGTCGATAGGTTCCATCTGGGAGCACTCTTGGCCCATGAATCTTCCTCAGGATACGTATTTCAGCTTTTCTCAGATCATTCATGTTCATCAGCAAGATCTCCGCTGAGATCTGACAACAGTTTTGTAATGACAGACTTTAGCATTCTTTGGAATACAATTCTTGATGAAATGATTTTGTGACAGCTGATATTCTGCATTGAGTTTCGCACATCTATGTGTGATGGAGGTTCCATATCTACCCATGGAGTGGACCCATTAACCAAGGTACTGGAATCAATTGACTTTTCCAATCTTGCTACGGATCAACAGGTTTTTCCCGGGGTGCTGACTGTCGAAGTAATTTGTCTTTTCGTACGATATCTGTAGTCCTGTCTTCTCCGCTATCTCTTGTAGCATTCTTAGAGTCATTGGTTAAGATTTCAATGTCATCTGTGAAAGCCAGGCTCCTAATTTTGATCGTTTGTGTAAAAAAAATTATTATTATTATTTTTTTTTTTTTTAAATCAATCTATTACTTTTTATGTGGTATGAACATAGTTCCACAGATAACCAGAATGAAATGACACATTACGGTTTCAATCTCTCTATCATCAGTTATTGTACATTTCTATTACCATTTTTTAAACAAATTTCATATACTGACACAAGTTCACTATAATTTTATTATATATAAAGATATTGACTGAAGAGTAAAATCAGTAAATGCTCTGCTTAACGAAATGCAAACAAAGACATTCAGAGGCAGGAGGGTAGTGAAAAGAAACTGCTGAGCTTCCAACATTGGAAGTAATTTATCACTGAAAGCTCTACAAATAATATGTGGGAGTTAGCAAGGACTATACGGAAAAGGAAAAAAAAGACTGCAGTTTTTAATTAAATGGGGTCTGAAATGTTTTTAATCCCTGGTGTAAAAGGCATAAGGCATCACAACTGATATATCCAACTTTCAGCCATTAATTATTTTAGGATGTGTTGCTCAGTGATAAGTGCAAACTAATTCACTATTCAGACTTGAGGTGCAAATTTTTTTCTCTTGACCTAGTCTGACTCTTCGATAGTTATGCTTCTTCTTCCTTATACGAGGATAAACGCAGATTCATTGGTCCGTGAGGGGATTTGAAAATGGGATAAGACATGTGCTCCTCCAAAGAAATAGGTTTTGGGTGTAAAAGACCCTTATCTATTAAACTGTAAATACAACCTCTTGACAGAAACATATGCTTCAAAATGATATCTACCATGTAGCCTGCTACCTACTAACTTTACAGATGTGTGAGTGGAGACTTTCCCGGCACACTGATTCAATGTAAGCTTGACGGATGTTGAGCCTGATAGCGACATAAAAACACAATGTTTCAAGCTGGCTCCACTGTCTTCATCACGTGTGGAAAGCTTCAGGTGATGTAAGCTAGAAGTCACTGCCTAGACTGGCTTAGTAGAGGTGTGTTACTTACAAAAAGCATCTCGGCAAAGATTGGACCCCGCCTGCTGGTGGTTGTTGGACTGCCAAATCAGAGTGTGGCAGAACCGGAAGGCAACTGCATAGTTATCTACCGATGCTTGTAGAACTGACGAATCCATGCACAGCAGAAACCTGGCGAAAGGTTGACCCCATCCACTGGCAGCTGCTGGGCCGTCCAATTAACGAGCGGCAGAATTGGAAGGCACTATCCGCCAGCTGGGTGTGTCAATATTACCGTCTACTGACACTTGCAAAGTCAGTGCACAGCAGAAGCTAGAATTATATGGCCGGATGTACTGGTGGTCTACGATGCTGGTCGGCCCATTGTAAACGGTCGTAAGCGTTGGCTGGCTTAATCCACAGTATTATTTGCTTAAATCAATAATTATTCTTAATAATTACGCCAATACAACTGTTTTTGACAATATTTATTTGACGGATGCGTTTCGCCTCTCGTCGAGGCATCAGCAGCGTACAACGTTTTCTGTAATTTGTGATATTTTACATAATGGATTTATTTTTACATATAACAAAATTTTTCATATATATAGGAAGCCTAAAGATGACTTATATTTTTACATATCTGTTTTTAAATTAGCAAGTAGAACGTCTTGTTTACATAGATGTAATGAGGTAGATTCATATTATCACTTACATTTTACATTTCTATTTTAAGGTGTGGTTGTTGGTCGCCTGTGCCCTCAACCAGCATGTTGTTTACACTATTGTGCATATTTACATATTTTGTACAAAATTGGTCTTTTATGAAAACACTTTGAAGCACAGTTTTTTTCCAACGACATTGTCAAACTTTAGTTTTGTGTGTGCGCTGTTGTTGTTCAGCTGTTTTCCGGCAGTGCTCTGTTGGAAGTGGCGTGAGCGGAGAATTTGAAATTTCGTACTTACATTTTGTGTGTGTGTTTTGCTTTGTTTTAGCCAAAATGTGTATGTCTTGTGGATGGGGGAAATGAAATGTGGTGTTAAATTACTGTTGTGGGGAAATTTGAGTGTTTAATGCTGTTATGTGTCAATTTCTGTGTTTATTAGCTTGAATAAAGTTTGGTTGGTTAAGTTTATATGATCATTGAGTACGTGTTTTCCTGAGACTATTGCTTTCTGAATTTGATAATTTTCTTGAAGGGTTAGAATATTGTGTTTCTTGTGGTTTGTTGTTAGGATTCTCATGTCTATATTTATGTTAGTGGGCATATGGTTATTTTCTAAGAGATGTTCGGCAAAAGTTGAATGATTACTATACTTCAATGCTCTCAAGTGTTCCTTATATCGTGTTTGGAATTGTCTCCTTGTTTGTCCGATGTAAACTGCATCACAATTCTGACATGTCAGCTGGTATAAACCAGAGTTAGAGAATTTATTTGTTTGTGCTTGAGTTCTGATTTGTTTTTGTATTGAGTTGTCTGTTTTGAGAGCAATGTTTATCCCTTGTTTCTTAAATATATTTGTTACCCTGTGTGTATGCTTGTTTGAGTATCCGGGCCTCTTTCCGCTCAGCTCTGTGTCCGGCATCTTCCTTTGTATCTTCTCCTCTCCCATTTTCTTCACAGGACAATGCCACTGTAACCTTGATTTCTCCATTCTTTGTTGTAGTCGTTCCTCCTTGACCACCTCCCCAATTTTCTCATTCTTTGTCATATCCCTTTTTGTTACTTCTACACCTTTGAATTTTCATTTCCATAGCTTGTACTCTCCTTTTGACCATCTCCTTCATCACCCAAGGTTTTATCGTAATGACACAATAAGCTAAACAAATTTTGGAATGGCAGGTATTCTCAGAAGTGGTATAAAGAAATATGAAGTAGAATCAAATATAACTGAAACAAAGAGATTGGTAATGTTTAGGCCTCACATTCGGGCACAGATTTGGGTTTTACATGGTTTCCCCAAATCACTCCAGGTGAACACTGGGGTGCTTCCTTCAAAAGGCCGTGGCCAAATTCCTTCCCATTCCTCGTCCCCAGTCCAATCCCACCTCTAATGACCTAGACGTTGACAAGGCGTAAAGCCATAAGTAAAAAAAACAAACCTTTTAAGAATCAGTTGACAGAAGGCTATCAAGCCCCAAGTGTTTGTTTTAAGGATAAAAATGGTAAACTTGGTTTTAACAATATTGAAAACTGTGACATACTTGCACAACATTTCACTCAACTTTTCAATTGCCCAGAACCAGAACATAAATTAGAATTTCCAGAGACAAATGAAAATCAGGAAGACAACGTACATCCCACTGTTGATGAAATTGAATTAGCAATTGAATCTTTAAAAAATAATAAAGCTAGTGCTCATGAGTGAGCTATTAAAATGGTCCAAACCAAAGGTAGTTAAATATCTACACTTAATCTTTGAAGATATTTGGAAAGCAGAAAAGATCCTGAACGAATGGAAGGTAGCTTTAATACACCCATTACACAAGAAAGGTGATAATCAAGAGGTTGATAATTACAGGGGTATATCCTTTTGCCAATTTTTGACAAAATATTATCCACAATTCTGCTAAAAAGAGTACAGAAGACCCTCGACAGTCATTTAAGTGAATACCAAGCTGGATTTCGAAAGGTAGATCTTGTTCTGAGCAGATTTTTAATTTGACGTCCATCATTCGTCACAGACATCTGACCTCCAGAGACACAGTAATAAAATTTATAGACTTTAAAAAAGCCTTTGATTTGGTGAATAGGGAAACCTTAGATAAAGTAATTCGGGAATTTGGAGTTAAATCAAAATTGGCAAACTCAACACGTGAAACCCTCACAGATACTAAATCAAACATAAAATTTATGGGTGAAATGTCACAGTTATTCAAAATAAATACAGGTGTATGGCAATGTGATGGTTATCACCAATTCTTTTCAACTGTGTCTTGGAGAAAATAGTAAGGATTTGGAAGAAAAAATTAAAAGAACATTATATTCCACCAATAACCTTCGGGAGAAAAAACAAAGGAGTCGAAGTACATTGTATGGCATTTACAGGTGACTTCATTATTCTTCCAGAAACCTTAAAAAATGCACAAACACAAATTAACCTCTTGGAAGAAACAGCTAACAAAGCAGGTTTGCAGCTTTCGGGTATTGCACCACCCAGTGTCCGGAGAGAAGTGGATGTGAACAAGGAGAGGACCAAAGTAGAACGGGAAAGCACTCATCCACTGCAGGGGCATATACCACTAGCCCAGAGACTCAAATCCAGGAAAATCTTTCTGAGAACATCACGGGAACTAATTGGGTCACCTGAAAAGGCAAGAGTACAGTTGGGGACAATGAAGGTTCCTAACATCTTGGGACCACTGACAGTTGCAGAGCACTTGCCACCTGGTCATGCAGAGGACTGGAACGTTTGGCGGTCCTTAAGTCAATTGTGAACAGGAATGGGCAGGTCCAAGGAAAACCTAGTAAGATGAGGTTATACTGATGCTACCAGTATTAAGTGCGAATGTGGTGAAGACCAAACTATGAATCATATGCTCGAGTGCCTTATGTGCCCATCATCCTGCAACAATGAAGAACTGTTTCAAGCAACACACAATGCAATTGAGGTTGCGAACCACTGGGCTAAGTGTATTTAAGGTTGTTGATTTGCGCAATGTATTTAACTGTGTATTTTGATGTTTGTGATAAAAGAATAATAATAATTACAAACATAAAAGCTTCTCCAAAATTTTTAAAGACACATACTGGCCAAATTGAAAAGGTAAGGAATTTCAAATATTTAGGTGAGATAATTGAAGAAAATGGATTAGAAAAGTTTGAAATAGAAGCAAGAATATGCAAAATGGAAAGAGCTTATGGTATTACTAAGAATTTTTGCAACAAAAAGTGCCTGTCTAAAAGCCTCAAAACAAGACACTAAAATACAGTGATGAAACCGGAATGTCTCTATGCAAGTGAATGCCTTTGTGAGGTCCCACTCACAAGTCATTGCTATGACGAAATTGTAAATAATATTTGTAAATAATAGGATTTAATAGGTTTTCACAGCATTGTAGTGTGTGTAGGTGTTTTGGGTAATTTTAAGTATCTTTGTAGTAATATAATTATTTGTAAGTTGGAAGTACAGTGCTCACTATGAAAGAGAAGGTTGTCAAGAATATGACGTAGAGAGACTGCATGTGATTGGAATGACAGGACAGTGACGATTCTGTATTGGTTTATACTGAGTTTTAAAGTGTTAAATAAATTGTGCAAGAAAGAATTATTGGTGGATTTAATTTCATATTGACACCTGTTGTGCAAGATAGAGTGTGTAGTTGAGAATATTTTTTTCATCAATTAATAAATATGCGAAGAGGTAGAACAACTGCAAAAATAATACTTTGGGCCATGTGTTGCTAGCAGCGGGCTATCTGCCTTCAGCTAGTTAATTTTTTAATTAGTAAGGAGCACCTCACAAATTGTCGATTACTGCCAGGATGGTGGAGATTGCAGTGATACCCTGCAAACTAGCAACCCACAGCCAGGATAATTATTTCATAGGAAGCAAACGGCGTGAGGAAGACATCGATAACTGGTAGCAGGTATTGTGAAGTAAGAAGAAATAATGAAATAGCTTTGGCAAGTACAGCAGACAATTTATTTTTCTGGAAGAATTTCAATGTTATCAAAGTCAGAATAATTACAGGAAAGACTAGCAGAAATTAACTTGGTAGCTTTTGTTGGATCGATTTTGTTAGTTGATTTTTTACAAATCAACTAACAAAATCGATCCAGTGGTAAAGATACCAGCAAATGAATGATTGAATTAAACAGAATTGTTTAAAAAAGAGTATAAAGTAATGGAGAACTGCTTGTTAGAATTGAGAATTTAAAGTCTGTAAAATTATTGTAAGAATATTTTTGATAAGTAAAAAACTGTTTAAGCTGAACTTCAATGCTATGACAGCCTTACTTAAAGTAATAAAGAAATCATTAAATACAGTTGGGAAGGGTTTTCAATTAATTAAGCAAATATAAAGCAAAATGTCTATCTACATGTATGTTGGCCATTATAACATTCTGTGTTATAACATGTTGTCTGCATTTTGTGTTGTAAAATTTATTTTACAGTAGTGCAGCTATTCCTTGGCACAGTAAGTATTTCTAAATGGGTTGCAAACAGCATTGTAGAATTTTGAAGTATTTCTGTATGTGTTATATTGTCGTGTCACTTGGCGGAATATTTTAATAGCAGACTAATACCATGTTACTGTGTTTTATGTCAATTTGTAATTAACATAGAGGCGATTAGTGAGAAATTAGTTAGCAGTGGTGCTGAATTAAGTCTTAAAGAGGGTCAGAATAATAATTCTAGTTATGACAATGTAGATTCCAGGTTTAATGAGCGCTCAACGGTAAAGTAGGGAAATGGGATTGGCTTTCATAGTGTAAGAGAAGTTAGTAGCGCTAATATCTCTGGCATGGGGGTAAGCGGATTTGAACATTCGACCAGTGGTGATATTAGTGTAGGTATTATAAGTAGTGATATCTGTGACATTGAGGCATAAAATTACACGATAAATGTTACATCAACACCAGTCAATAAATAAAGTTAATATATGAGAATCAGAGGGGGAGGGGGGTGGGGTGGGCAGGGATAATGAACCAACTGATCCCCAGAAATAGAAAGGTGGCAAATATCAATGCTAATTGTTTTAAGGGAGCTGTATGGGAAGGAAAATTGAATTAAGTCAGAGAATGACAAAAGAAATGAGGTAAGAATCAAAATGAACAGCAGAAAAAAATTGAAAGAAAAATTTAATCAAGCATAACTGCAAATTTTAATTCAACTGAATGAATTAAGGAGGAAGTGCGAATAATGAGGCAGGATATGTTGTTGAAAATGGATGTATGTATTCGGCAATCAGAAGAAAGGTGTGACAAAAAGACAGAAAATGTGAAGCAAATATTAAAAGAGGATGTCAACACAAAGGTGGAAAAGGAAATAACAATGGTGTATGAGTTTGTTGAAAAACATGAGGAGACTACCAAACAGAATTTAGTATGTTTAGTGCAACAGAAAGTTGAGGAGGAAGGGAAGAAAACTAGTAATATAATACAGGAAGAGCAAATGGCCATGCGAGAAGAAAATAAAATAATTTATGAAAATCAAAGGGATTGTGCAAAAGGGATTGAAGAATTGAAGGAGAAGGCCGAAACCAATTCCAAAAGAATTTCTTGATTAGGAGAGAGATTAATAGTTACGGACAAGGATGTAAAAGGAGTGACATGTAAGGTAGCGGAAGTAGCTAACCAGGTGGGCATGCAATTGAAAGTAGTTAAAGAAGCTGTGAGGGAAGCGATGGTACAGTTAATTCAAAGAGTTGAGGAAGCAGAACGGTGAGGTGTGACTGCTATGGAAAGTGGTAACATCATTACAAATCATTTCAAAATACCAGAAGTGAAATTTGAACCAGAAAGAGTGGTGCATCCTGTAGAATTTGTTAGAGCTTTTAAGAATGGTTTGCCTTATGAGTGGTCGGATGTTGACAAGATAATATATGTTAAAAACATGTTACGAGTGGATGTTTTTGCACAGAGTTGCGAGAATGCCGAGGAGTGTAACAACTATGAAGAATTTTTTAGATTATTTTTGAGCAAGTATTGGTCGCAGCGGAAGCAAAGAAGAGTGAGAAAGGATTTTTGGAATTGTCGATATTATAGTAGGTGTGATGGTAGTATGAAAAAATTTTGTGAAACAGTTATGAAGGAATTACGTTATCTGGACCAAGAAATAGATTATGATGAAAAGATAGAAGTGTTATTACAAAAATTGCTCAGACCTGTTCAAGAGAAGCTAATAATAAATCAATGGAATAGTATAGAAGATTTCCTTGAAGCAGTTGAGAGATTGGATCGTTGGAGTAGTACAAATGAACTTGGGCCGACCAACGATAGGAGGAATGACTCCCGAAATTATAATAGATCAAACCAGGTGCCATCGCAGGATAATTTTACTAGAGGCAGAGGCCGTATGAATGGATATAACTGAGAAGAGCAGTTCAACAGGAATTTGGGTGATAATAGGAGAAGGGAATATGAAGACAGGCACCATGCCAATCATTGGTCACATCACAATAATAACCAGATAGTAAGAGGGGATGAAGAAAGGCAGCATGATCCTGGGAGAATGATGGGAAACTCAGTGCTGCAACTGGGGCGGTACAAACAGTGGCGGAAAAAGTCAAAACAGGACCGAAGGCTCGAGAGAACATGACCAACCTGGATGACAACGACAATTGGTGTAGAACTGAAATTATACAGTACGAAATAACAGGGTGGGATATGCAAAATGTGAACCACAACAACAAAATGCATAATCATGAGAGAACAACAGAAAAAGAGGATGTTCGAGTTTTTGAAGAGGAAGAGCCGCTAAGATGGTGGGAATGTTTTAAGTTGTTAAATGAAGAGGAGCCGCAGAACATTACAAGGATGTGTGAATATAATTGGCAAGAGGAAGAAGTACAAGAACTGGCTAGAATCGACGTGGGAAATCATGACAATCAAGAGAACCGCGGGGAAAAGGATAGGGAAACACACTGCAGTGGAAGAAATGTTACCAGATGAGCTTATATCACAGGGGGTGGATGAAGACATGTACAGATCATCAGTGGATAGTGATGGTACTAATAGCAATGAAGAAGAAGGACGTGAGAAATTGAGCCGTGACAAAGATGATAGTAGTGAAGAGGAGGAAAATTGTGAAGTTGAAGAAGAAAATGGGATATTAGACAATCAGGAAACAGATGAAGTAAGATTTTTCCTGGTGAAGAAATACGTCGTTAATGACGAAGAAGAAAGTATGATACCAGAGGGGGCAGATGTTCAAGTTTCAGGAGAAAGTGGTCATGATATAAGCGTAGTTGTGGGAAACAATGAATTCAATGTGGTGAATAATTTGTCTGGTCAAACAGAAGAAGAAAGAGATCTGGTATGAAACAACAGTAGGTGCAACATGGACGACAATAGCCAATGTAGCATCAGAAGATTAGATTTACAGCAGTTTTGCCTAAGAGATGGGAGTAAGTTAGAATTATTGAAGTGGTATCAGGAAGAACTCTAAAGGGACCTATTGCAAGAAGATTTTTAAAGGAGGAAGGACTAAAAGATTGGAAGAAAAGAAAAAAGAATGTTATGGGGGCATTACATTTGGTTGACAAAAGGAAAGGATGAAGAAAAGATCAGAAGAAAGAAGGAATAGGCATGACCGAAGATATAAACCTGTCCAATTTAATTTGGGTGATTTGGTACTGGTGAAGATTCAGGAGAGATCATGCAAAATAAATGCATACATTACGAAGTTTTTTTTATGTTTACCACGGGCCATTTAAGATAGATGGGAAGCCACACAGGAATGCGTACTGGCTAGTGTGTCCTAAATCTGGTAGAAAATTTGAGTTAAGAAACATAACAGACTTGAAACTGTACAAAGTAAGGGAAGACAAGTGACAGTAATGTGTTGTTTTTGTAAAATCTTGTGATATTGTGTAAAATTGGCTGGTAAAGATATAGACTGACAGAGACAGTGGGTGATCATTGGTATGAATCAAGGAAAAATACAGTACAGAAATGTGAAAAATGTATGTAAGAGGAGTAATGACTTGTGAAAAAGGGTGGACTTTATAACAAAGCAATCAATTTTGTTTTTAAAAAAATGTGTTTGTTTGTCATAAAGTGGGGGCATGTGTGAGGTCCCACTCACAAGTCGTTGCCATGATGAAATGGTAAATAAATTTGTAAATAATAGGTTTCCACAGCATAGTAGTGTGTGTAGGTATTTGGGGCAATTTTAAGTATCTTTGTAGTAATATAATTATTTTAAGTTGGCAGTACTGTGAGAGTTGTGTTTAATCATATGAGCTATGCCAGGTCGCTCCGTGGTTCGGATTCCACGTTAAACTGTAGGTCCCAGAGGAAAGGAACTGGCCGTCCTACCTCCGAAACAATGGCTTAGTATGCCTCCTTCTGGAGGATCCAACCAACCTTCGGGTTGTGGACTAAGTTAAGTTACTGTGCCCACTATGAGAGTGAAGATTGTTAAGAATATGGCACAGAGAGACTACGTGTGATTGGAATGGCAGGATAGTGATGATTCTGTATTGGTTTATATGAGTTTTAAAGTGTTAAATAAATTGTGCAAGAAAGAATTATTGGTCGATTTAATTTCATATTGACACCTGTTGTGCAAGATAAAGATTGTAGTAGATAATATTTCTTTCGTCAATTAATAAATATGCGAGGAGGTAGCACAACCTTGAATAAAACACTTTGGGCAATGTTTTGTTAGCAGCGGGCTATCTGCCTTCAGCTAGTTAATTTTTTAATTAGTAAGGAGGACTTCCCACCTGGTATTAATTTATAAACTGGATATGTTTGAAACATTAGAAAGGAGAATTACAAGGAAAATTTTGGTCCATTGAAAAATGCAGTACAATGGAAGTAACAAGAAAAAGAAAAAAAAACTCAAATACTTTTGGGAGAAAAAATAAACTAATAACCAGGACATGAGATTAAGAAAGTTTTGAAACAAAATAATATCAGTGAACAGGACACTATGGAAAGAGAAAATTTTCAAAAGCAGATTTCGAATATGGCAGGATTCCAAGATATAGAGGAGAAGAAAACAGGTGCAAAATGGTCTGAAGAGAGAGAAAACACAGTGCCATAATGAAGGAATACAGGAAAGGAAGAAAGAAAAAACAACAGGAGAGGAATTGAAATTGGCACGTGGTACCTATCTGGCCATAACGAAAAGAAGGAGAAGAAATGTTACTTCTTCATTAGTATATTGGATAATGACATGCTTATGGAAAATACTATTGTTAATATTGTCTAATATTAAAAAATGGTGTCAAATTGGTGATGGCACAAAAGAATATAATCTGACCTAATATGTGTTTTAGCATAAACACATTTAATACAATTGAGTAAGGTGACAACAATGTTGAAATGAGCTCATAAGACCAGAGAAAATATCTATAAAAGAAATTTCGTATAAACAATACACTCAAACTTACCAACATAGCAATGTAGTTGTAGTAGTTTAGGGCAGTTTCATACAAGTGAAACATTTCTTACAGAACACCACCAGAAACTGGCTTGTAAAACGCAAAACATTAATCTCACAGAGATGCCTACAGTTAGTTTCCACCTGACTTTTCTGTACTAATTATTTAAATTTTAAGTGCATATGTTGTTATTTTAATTTTCATCAAAAAGTGATACCACTGGTGTTAATCAGAAACATGATCTTGGTTTCAGCCATAAGCATTTTATAATAAGCTATGAAACAATTAAATGTTTGCCAGATGTCACTGATGTCAACAGGCAATTTACATACCTCACACCCATACCAATGTGGTTGTTGCAACCATCACACCAAATATTATACGGCATTTCAAAACGTATGATGAGGATACCCATATGGAGCTTGCGAGCACGTTCTCGCAAGGCATGGGTACCCAAAAACTTGTTAAGTCCGCCTTTCTTAGGATCATAGTCTGGTGGATAGTAAAGGTTTGTTCCCTTACGTTCACCCATCTTGAAGAAATCTGAAAAAAAAAAGATTAAGTTTTATGATCAAAATATGTTAATATCATTTATAAAGAAGGATATAAGCTCATTTATAACCTTTTATGGCGCACATTCTTTGTACTAACTATTACAAGTTGTTTTGTGTGTATATCACACACATAAACTGGTGAAGTTATATTATCAAAACAATACACTCAAACTTACCAACTTTCAAAATTAAAACGAGCCTCGGAAAGAAACTTGCACCCAATGTAGACAAGAACCTTGTTATTAATGACGATATTATGTCTGATGATCATCCAAGATGTACAAGAAGAATCAACGGTAGAACTAAGCTTCGCATCGGAACCCTGAACATTATCACCTTAACAGGCAAATACAACGAAATTACGGATTTAATGAACCGTAGACATATTCACATTCTAGGCCTAAGTGAAACAAAATGGAAAGGTTGCAACACAAGAATGTTGGATGACGCATACAAATTATACTGGAGTGGGAACAAAACAGCGGCCAAAAATTGAGTTGGTTTAGTACTCCACAAAGACATTGACAGCATAACAGATGTCTCATTTATCAGTGAAAGATTAATAAAAGCCAAAATATGCCTACAAGGAGAAACCATAACTGTGACCCACAACAGGGATGCAGTGAGGACCAAAAAACAAGCTTTATAGAAGAACTAGAAAGTATCATCGATGAAGAGAACCTAGTGATTATGGGAGACTTCAATGCCCAAATAGGAACTGATAGGTCAGGCTATGAAGGAATTATGGGGCCATACGGATTTGGCAGTAGAAATGCTGAGGGAGACCTTCTGCTAGACTTAAGAAATAAACTTGTGGTGAAAAATTCATGGTTTCAGAAAAAAGATAGCCACAAAGTAACAAGATACAGCTGGAATGGCCAATATAGATCTGTAATAGACTACATTGTAACAGATAGGCTAAGTGGAGAAAAAATGCAGGATGTGAAAGTAATACCCAGTGGAAATCTCAATAGTGACCACAGACTACTTGTTGCTGATATGAGAGTTACTAAAGCTATTGCAAAGGTAACTAGGAAGAAAAGACAGAGGGTTAAAGACTGGAAACTGAAAGACATGGACTGCAAACAGCAGTTTCGAGAGTAAATTAGAGCCAAAATACCAACAACAGATATGCAAATGGGCCACGAAGAATGGAATTATTTTAAGACAAGTCTTGTTGCAAGTGCAGAAAAAATATGTGGAAGAACAAGCAGGAGAGTTAAAGAGAAAAGGACATCATGGTGGAACAACAGAGTAAAAGAAGCAATAGCCAAAAGAGCTCTAGATATTGCCAAGTCCTACAGAAGAAACAACAGTGATCAAGCAGATAATGGCAGATTGGAAGAGATGGCAAAAGAATATAGAAGCAGCAAATTGGAAGTTGAAAGAATTGTACAAGAAGAAAAGGAGAAAAGGTGGGAAGATTTTACATCTATCTGGAAGAGGATAGTAAAGGCAATATGAAAATGTTATATGGAATTGTAAAACACAAAAGATCGGATAAGGAAACAATTACAGCAATAGAGACAGCTGATGGAAATATAGTTCACAATATAAGAAGTATCAGAGAAGCCATGAAACAATATTTTGACAAACTACTAAATGGACCTAATGGGATAAATGATGAAGAAACAAGTCAGAGGATAACAGATGAAGGCACACCCCAATAACTTGGTCAGAAGTCAAGCGAGCTCTCCATAAGATGAAAAGTGGCAAGTCAGCAGGAGCCGACGAAGTTACAGCCGACATGATTAAAGCTGCTGGTCCACCAGGGATACAATGGCTGTATAGAGTCCTCAGAGCAATATGAAATGATAACCAAATGCCAGAAGACTGGACGAAAGGGGTGATAATTCCTATATTCAAGAAAGGGAACAGAAGGAAAAGTGAAAACTATAGAGGTATTACCCTCCTATCCCACGGCCTCAAAATTATGGAAAAGATAGTTGAAGCTAGAGTACGAACAATATTAGAGCCCATCTTAGAAGAGGAACAACATGGGTTTAGGGCTGGAAGAAGCACAACAGATCTAATATTTGCCTTGAGAATGCTGGTAGAAAAATATTGGGAAAGAGGGAAAAACCTAATTGTGTTTATGGGCCTAGAAAAGGCATACGATAATGTTCCTAGATCAACTATCTGGAAAAGTCTAAGAAAACTTAAAATACCAGAGTACCTCATTAGAAAGATCCAAATGCTGTACAATAACTGCAAGAGCTGTGTCAATGTTCGGGATGGTTACTCTGAATGGTTTAGTACAACCAAAGGAGTACAACAAGGACGTGCCCTTTCACCCCTTCTGTTCGTAACGGTGATGGATAACATCTTAAAAGAACTAAAAAGAACATTCAATAGAGATCTACAGGCACTGGTGTTTGCAGATGATGTAGCAGTATGGGATGAAACAGAAGAAGGAATACAAAACAAACTGAAGATGTGGAATGATAAGTTTGAAGAATATGGAATGAAATTGAATCAACAAAAAAAAACTGTAGCACTAAAAATAAGCCGAAAGAATACAGACTGTCATATAAAATTACAAGACCACGAAGTTGAAGTTGTTGACCAATTCAGCTACCTGGGGAGCATAATTGCTAATAACGATAGAAGTGAGTTAGAAATAATGAATAGAGTAACCAAAGAAGCCAACTTCTACAGTACCGTGCGGGGCTTACTTTGGGACTAAGGATTGCAATCCCGCAGTGTTTTCAATCCCGCGGGATCCGCGCGGGATTTGCGCCAATCCCGCAGGATCCGTGCGGGATTGGTACAAACAGTTTTTAACGCATACATTTAAAACATAGTTACTTAAAACGTTATTAAATTAAATAATAATTAAATTAATAAATAATTTTATTAAAAAATTAACACTTGACAATATTTAGATTGGTAAAATGACATTAAAACTTTTTAGCATGTCTTAAGCGTATTTTGAGGTTTTACATTTTTGTTTTTTAATCTAAACCAATTTTTAAATAAATAATAAAAATATAAAATATTGATTCTTAGGTCTTATTATGTGCCTTACAATACATCACATAAGTTCAAAAATATGGTTTGCTTAATGGTCAAGTTACAGCAGTTTTTTTTTTATTTTTTTAAATTATAAATAAACGTTCCATAACACCGATAAAAGCATTCCATTTCACAAAGTGAAGTGAATATACTCTGTAAAGTGTAGACTTGGCTCAGAACAAGATCCCATAACTTTTTGTCACTGCACAAGCACGAGACTTGGCTTTTTTTGCGTGATTCATTATTATATCTCCTGATTCGTTGATTGATATTACAGTTGATTCAATGTTATTAAAAGAAACTACTCACCAACACGTAAACTGTCAAGTATTTCAGATTTTCTTATGTGGCGTAACGACGTTTTTAGAGTGGAAATTATTATTTTTTAGTAAGAAAGGAGACTTTCTCGGCGAATGATTGCAGTGAAGTCCTCATAGGTTGTATCTCCGGATTTAGAAAATCGTACTAAATACGCACCATAACTCAAATTACAGAAATGTGTTCTCGAAACAAACATAAGTTTTGATGATTACGTAAAAGTGTATTTATTTACTTATGAATGACGAAGGTTGACAAAAACAAACGCTTGTTTACATGAGTCAAATGCCAACTGGTAGGGTACAGGCAAACAGTGCAAAATATCCGACAGAGACCGAGTGGGGCAGCGAGTCACGCAGACTGACATGCGTTTCCACCGGATTTTGCGGATTCCGGATCTGCTTAATTTTGTGCGGGATCTGCCAGACGGTCTAATGATGCGGGATCCCGCGGGATTGCAGGATCCCGCTTTGCTGGATTGCAATCCCTATATGGGACATGAAGGTTCCCAGAAGAACAAAAATTGTCTTGTACAAATCATATCTCATTCCTATTCTCACATATGCTTTGGAAACATGCACACTAACATCAAGGGACCTTAGCAAGATCCAAGCATGTGAAATGAAGTTTCTTAGAACGGCCCTCCAGAAAACTAGACTTGACCGCATAAAGAATGATGAAATTAGATCAAACCTAGAGCTAAGGGAATCCATGGAAGAGAGACTTCAGTGGTTTGGGCATGTGAAGAGAATGACTAGTAAAAGACTGCCAAAAACTTATTTGAAAAAAAGGATAGTGGGCAAAAGACCAGTGGGAAGACCAAGAAGAAGATGGATAGACCAACTGAAGGAGGATGTAAAGAGAAGAGGCTGGAATTGGGAGAAACTTTTCTGAACAGGAAAAGGTGGAAAACAATCGTCTATAACAACCAAGGCTCGTAAACCACACCCGGGAAACTGGAGATGGTCCCCAACGATAATGATGAGGATATTATCATTGATTCTTATCAATTATATTTAACAATATTGAAAACCAAATTAATGAAGCAAGTAAATCCACGACTTTCAAAATGTGAAGGCAAGGCTAAAAAATAAAACAAACACACACACACACACACAAATTACATGAATGAATGCCATGTTACAGTCAACTAGAACACCTACAGTATATCAGACCCTCATCCTTCTCTCTCTCTCCCTCTCTCTCTCTCTCCCTCTCTCTCTCTCTCTCTCTCTCTCTCTCAAACACACACACACACACACACTATTCAGATGTCCTCCGCATCATGAGAGAAAAGCACATGTTAAGGTTTGCAGGACAATGACATTAAACCCTACATTAATACAGTTTACTGCATGAGAATCAATCGACTGCACAATGTAGGCGTACTTAATTTTCTGTTATTTTTTTGGGAGGGACAGAGGGATGAATGTTATAAGTTTCTCAAGTTGAGTAGAGCTGGGGCAAACAAAGGAAGGAATTCAGTAATGACCTTTTCAGAACATCATTATGGCATTTGCTTATTGACATTTTGGAAAACTAAGGTAGACAGGAATTTTTATGGGATGAACCCATGTCCTTGTTATGTTAAACACCCATCCGCCAGGTAGTCCAAAATATTGGCTTTGTTTGATCTTTGACATGAGAACATCTAAAATCAGAGCTAAAGTATTATATCCATTGAGAAATTAGATGAGATATTAAATTCTTATAATTTTATGACCTAACAGGACAGAATCAAATTAACAACAGGGCCACATCCTCATAGTTGAACAAAGAACGATCCTCATACACTGCTACCTATGTATATTTGAATCTGCTAAAATGAGATATTGTTGAACTAGTCTTTGAATTGCTATCAGACATGAGATATTTTTTTTAAATCTGTTTTTGATAAATAATGCAATCCTATGTTTTTAAAAAATCATAATTCAGCATTTACCTTGTAAACACTGTGCTGGATGCAATAATAGTTCACCGAGATTTAAGTTTTTAATACTAAAAACAAATACTGATACAAAAAAAAAAGTTTAAAAAAGAACTATGGTTTCTTTCCCCTGCCTCTATACAGAATTAAAGCAACTGAATCTCCACTGTGTGATTGTGAATAAGATGTAGAATGCAACATTAACCACATGTTCTTCGGCTGCAAGAAATACTGGAACAACATCACAAACTTCATGATAACACTTTCACAAGAGGGCATCAAGTCACCAATCAGCATGAAACATTTACTGGCCACTGAAAATGTTGATATATATCACTTAATCCTATCATCTGCAGGAAATAATAATCTAAAAGTTTAGAGTACAATTTTATTTGGTATGATGACGGTATGACCAAAAGGTTAAATGTCAATAAATAAATTTATAAGATATAACTAATGGAATAAAAGTAAATAAAAATAGTGAAATGATTTTTAACTCCTTTAAGAGTAATTTTACAGCAAATTCACATAAAAATTGTTTAGTTCCTAAGGAATATTAATCAGTTCTGTTTTATCTTTTCAGTTCCATCTTCCACTATAGGAAGTGACATGTTCAGTTTCTCTAACCTTTTTGTGTTACTGGATGGTGCAATTTTTTCTTCCCCTTTACCATATTATTATTATTATTTACTGTTATTATTTCTATTGGTTTCACAACAAACAAAAGATATTTCTATGTTCTTGACAAAGAGTTTTGCCCAAAATATTGGATTTTTGTGCTGTGTGTTATTATCACCTCATGGCAGGTTTTCCTTTCCAGATCAATAGACTTCAACACCTTTCCACAGATCACACGAAAGTACATGTATTTTTTCATTGTGAAGGTTTCTGACAAAATAATAATAATAATAATAATAAATCACTCCTCTCCCCCTTTACAGCCATTAATTTTTATACAAACCCACATGTTTTATCTAATTTCGATTGAACTTTGCATATATATACTGATAACACTTGATCTGTAAATTCCAACCCCTCTCCCCATTTCCGCCTCCTTAATTTTTGTCAATGTTCTTTATATATATCCATAGTTTTTATCCAATACTGATGGAACTTTGCACATGTATACTTTAAAACAAACAGAAAAATACTTTATTCATTTGGTTTTGAGAACCCCAACCCAACCCCTTCTTTCCATCCCCTTAATTTTTGTCAATGTTTTTTATACAAACCTAAAGATTTTATCCCATTTCAATGGATCATAAGACATCAATATTAAAAAAATTACTGTCCACATTATATTTTTAAAAAAGCCACCCACTCTCCTCCATCAACCCACCTAAACAAAATTTACAATTCAGACGAATCTTTTTTTTTTTTTTTTTTTTTTTTTGTACAAATGTCTCAATAATGATAGAGAAATCGGCCAAAGTTGATAGCAATATTCAGAGACCCCATAACTTTTTCTATCAAATGATGGTAAACAGATTCCAATCAGGCAATTGCTTATCAGCAAATTGGAACTTGAAATTTAAAAATGTTTTGAAGTTTTTGTGGCAACATACAAATAACAGTTTTTATCCAATTTAAAGCACTTTGCGCATTAATAAACTTTATAATCAGTTAAAAATGATGTTTATTGTTTCAAAAACCTGCACCGGCTCTCCCCATTCACCCCTCTTAAAAAATGTGTCTTTCTTGGGGTTTTTTTCCATTAATCTTGAAAAATGCAAAAAACTGGCCAAAGTGGATGTTGATGCAGCAAGCTTACGATATTCTGATCAAAAGGGATAAAAAATCAGAAGTTTTACATGCAGCCTCCAAGTGGAAGACGGAAAAACTTAACATATTGAACACAAGGCAGGGTGAAGATTGATCTGGTAGAGGGTGGGTAATAAAGTTGACCAACAATAATTGAGAAACAGAATATTATCTGTGCCGATTAGTCGAGATAAAATATATATTTTTTTCAAAAACATAATTTGGTTCCGTTTCATATATACATATATATATTATATATGTATAACAATGAAAAAAAGACGCTAAGTAGCGGAAAGGAATCAAATTAGGATAGGGAAATGAGCCACCACTTACCTTTAGATGATGGATGTGGGGCGCGAACACACATAAAAGACACAAACACAAACAATAAAAAAAAATTCAGGAAAAAAAACCCTTCGTAAACAAGAGAACATTATCAGAGGTGGGTGCAGCCGGAGATTGCCACACTGAAAGACCGCCGGTCGAGAAAATTATGGGAGTAAATTAAAAAATCGGAAAAGTAGAGGGGCAGTGAATCAGAGCTAATACCCGAGCAAAAATAAATATCCAAACTAATTTCTGGTTGGTGGGAAGATAAAAATATAATTAGAACTAAATATATATTGGAAAAAAATTATTATATAAAATATTATACAAAAAAATAATAATATTTATGAAGTAAACATCACCTCAGGTTAGTGGTGGTTCAGTATAGGTAATGGAAAGGAGAGGAATAAAAAAAAGGTTAAACATATGTACTACTAATAATAATGACCGGGTATTATCTTAAGTTGAGACCAGGTGGTTGCCATGTGCCAAGTTTGTACTGGTAGGCAAGTTCCCACCTACTGAGTTCAGAGAAACTGCTGCTATTAGGGAGAACTCTGATAGCACGGACTGTGTAGCAAGAGTTGAAATTATTCAAGTCATGGGTTATGGCATGGGCAACAACTGGGTGCTTTGGGTTCTGTGTGAACACCGTCTGACGGTGGCCATTCATTCTTATGGAGAGTGCATTAGTGGTCAAACCTATATATGAAGCCAGGCAGTGGTTGCATGTTAACTGGTATATTACATGCGTGGTTTCACAGGTGGCTTGTCCTATGATAGGGAAGCTTTCCCCTGTGACCGGGTTGATAAAAGTGGTGGAAGCATGGTGTATGTCACACATCTTGCAGTGTGGTCTGTTACATGGGAAAGAGCCTTGGGGTTGACTGTTAGGAAGAGGAAGACTGTGTTTGTGGACTAGAAGTTCGCTGAGGTTAGGAGGTCTGCTGAAACATGTTCTAGGAGGGGCAGGGAGGATTTTAGGAAGATTGGATCTCATTTCTGGGCATGTTTGTTGATGGATTCGAGGCCTGGGTAGTACTGTGTGACCAAGACTGAATTGTGGTTGGTTTTAGCGGGTCTGGGATGATTGCTTGGCTGATTCAGTTGTGATGTAGCACGTGAAAGCTGTTTGTTAACCAAAGCTGGAGGGTAGTTGCGAGATATTAATGCTTCTGAAATACTGTTTGAATAATCCATGAGAAACTGTTGGTTAGAGCATATGCGACTACCTCGAATGCCAAGACTGTAGGGGAGTGAACGTTTGGTATGGTATGGGTGGCAACTGTCGAAATGGAGATACTGTTGAAGATTGGTTGGTTTGATGTGAACTGAAGAGTTGAGATAGCCTTTGGATAGGGACAAATCAACATCCAAGAATGTGGCCTGCGTGTGGGAGTAGGACCAAGTGAATTTCAGCTTGCTAAAGTTATTGAGATGGTTCAGGAAATTTAGCAATTCATTTTCTCCATGCGTCCAAATCATAAATATGTCATCAATGAAACGAAGCCAAATGAGGGGTTTGAGAGGGACTTCCTCCAGAAATTTCTGTTCCAGCCAGCCCATGAACAGATTAGCATAAGAGGGGGCCATGCGGGTACCCATGGCAGTTCCGCAGGTTTGGTGATAGATGTTGCCTTCGAAGGAGAAGTAGTTGTTATTAAGGATAAGGTGGGCTAATTTGATGAGGAAGGATGTCATAGGAAGGCTGTTGGGAGGGCGCTGGTCCAGAAAGTGTTCCATGGCCCTGAGGCCATGCCAGTGTGGAATGTTTGTATACCAGGACGTGACGTCAATGGTAACCAGTATTGAGTCGGAAGGAACAGGTGTGGGTAAGGTAGAAAGCCGGAAGAGAAAGTGCTGGGTGTCCTTTATATGAGAAGGGAGCTGATTAACAATGGGCTGTAGGTACTGGTCAACCAAGGCAGAGATGCCCTCAGTTGGCGATCCGTAGGCTGCAACGATAGGGCGTCCTGGATTGCCAGGTTTATGGATTTTGGGCAATAGATAAAGGGTGGGTGTACGTGGATTTTGAAGAGTGAGAAGTGAAATGGATTGTGGGGTGAGACCTTGGAGAGGTCCACTAAACTGTACATATTCTTGTATTTTTTTGTTGACAGCAGGAGTTGGATCTTCCGATAGGCAGCAGTAGGTTTTGGTGTCTGATAGCTGACGAAGAGCTTCAGCCACATAGTCATTCCTTTTCATGACTACAGTGGTTGAGCCCTTGTCAGCTGGAAGGATAATGAGATCTGAATTGCTGGAGAGTTGTTTTCTGGCACGGGTTTCAGCTGGGCTAAGATTATTGGCGTTTGCTAAAGGAGAGGCCAAACTGGTGGAAAGGAAATCTTCAAAAATTTGGAGGGGATGGTTCTGGGGAAGAGGTGGAGGGTCAAGTGTGGATGCTGGTTTGAATTTTTCTAGACTTGGTTCTAGGTTTTCCTGATATCCCTGTTCACTGCTATGCATGGCAAAGTGATACCGCCAGCGGAGTGTACGGCAGAACGATAGAGAGTCACGGACTAGTTTGGCATGGTCAAATGTGGGGGTGGGTGAGAAGGTGAGTCCTTTGGAGAGTACAGAGAGCTGGGATTCCGATAATGGTGATGAGGATAGGTTTATAACTGGCAGTTTAGGTTTGGGAATAGGGCTTTGGTGCAGAGAGTGAGGTGCAGGTTTTAAAGGGGGAGGTTTAGGTATGTTGAGGAGCTGGGCAATGGACGGTTTTGAGGAAATCAGAGGAGGCTGTGATTTTGATTGGTAGACCATTGGTTGGTGTGGACTGCCCCTTCAGCAACTTGGATAACTTCTGTAAATGTTTCTGGGCATGCATACTGCTGGAGTTAACTGCTTGCTGTAAAATATGCTGCAAAATTGTAATTACTTGTGAGAATGATAACATGAGTATTATGTGTAGGGATATGAGGTTTCCAGAATGTTGGTTAGTCAGAATGGTATATTGTTGCAGAACAAGGTGAGAAAGGGCCAAAGACTGTTGGTAGCGAAAGGCATGTAGGGCAGGGTGAGTTTTTGGGGGACAACCAAATATTGGCAGTTTGATTGTAAGACCATTTGGAGGTATGTTGAAGGACAGACATGCTTTTAAAAAAAGGATATGTGATTGAAATTTGACGAGCTGAAAAGCATGGTATCTGTAGGTCAACAAGTGGCCTATATAGTGATGTCAGTGGAGGCATGTTGAAAGCCAGAAATGTTTATTTAGAAGAATGCAAATAGGGGTCATTGTCTGAAATGAGGTTTGAATTGTAATAAAATGATATAAAAAAAAATTAAAATAAAGTGACTTCAAATGTGGGTTCATAGTTAACAATGAGCTTTAAGATGCACGCCGATAAAAGCGAGAGCGGTAAAAACTGGAAGGGACAGTAATAAGATATTCAAAGGACGCTCAACATGTATGTAACAATTTAGGTATTTGCTTGTGACCCTTGAAAATTCCGTAGCTAAAGTGTAAATGGGTCGCTAATATAAAAACATATATATTTAGAATTTGAATGAATGTAATGATTATCAGTAGAAGTTATGCAGTAATAAGATGGAAACACTGTCGGAACGGTAGGTATCGGTGCGTGGAGACTACAATATGCCGTCGACGGTAACAATGATTTGATATACGATGTGAGGTTATGTAGTCGGATTTGTATTTTACTATGAAACAGCGAAAAATAAAATGGAAAACAAACAAAAAGGAAGAGAAAGAAAAGAAGGAAGTAAAGAAAAAAGAACAAAAATATAGTTACACATAAAGGACAAAACAGAAGAGAGCCAGGGAGGCAATATGATAACAATGAAAAAAAAGACGCTAAGTAGCGGAAAGGAATCAAATTAGGATAGGGAAATGAGCCACCACATACCTTTAGATGATGGATGTGGGGCGCGAACACACATAAAAGACACAAACACAAACAATAAAGGATTTTTCGCAAAAAAAACCCTTCGTAAACAAGAGAACATTATGAGAGGTGGGTGCAGCCGGAGATTGCCACACTGAAAGACCGCCGGTCGAGAAAATGGTGGGAGTAAATTCAAACATCGGAAAAGTAGAGGGGCAGTGAATCAGAGCTAATACCTGAGCTAAAATAAATATCCAAACTGATTTCTGGTTGGTGGGAAGATAAAAATATAATTAGAACTAAATATATATTGGAAAAAAATTATTATATAAAATATTATACAAAAAATAATAATATTTATGAAGTAAACATCACCTCAGGTTAGTGGTGGTTCAGTATAGGTAATGGAAAGGAGAGGAATAAAAAAAAAAAGGTTAAAGATATGTGCTACTAATAATAATGACCGGGTATTATCTTAAGTTGAGACCAGGTGGTTGCCTTGTGCCAAGTTTGTACTGGTAGGCAAGTTCCCACCTACTGAGTTCAGAGAAACTGCTGCTATTAGGGAGAACTCTGATAGCACGGACTGTGTAGCAAGAGTTGAAATTATTCAAGTCATGGGTTATGGCATGGGCAACAACTGGGTGCTTTGGGTTCTGTGTGAACACCGTCTGACGGTGTCCATTCATTCTTATGGAGAGTGCACTAGTGGTCAAATCTATATATGAAGCAAGGCAGTGCCAAAACCTACTGCTGCCTATCGGAAGATCCAACTCCTGCTGTCAACAAAAAAATACAAGAATATGTACAGTTTAGTGGACTACTCCAAGGTCTCACCCCACAATCCATTTCACTTCTCACTCTTCAAAATCCACGTACACCCACCCTTTATCTATTGCCCAAAATCCATAAACCTGGCAATCCAGGACGCCCTATCGTTGCAGCCTACGGATCGCCAACTGAGCGCATCTCTGCCTTGGTTGACCAGTACCTACAGCCCATTGTTAATCAGCTCCCTTCTCATATAAAGGACACCCAGCACTTTCTCTTCCGGCTTTCTACCTTACCCACACCTGTTCCTTCCAACTCAATACTGGTTACCATTGACGTCACGTCCTTGTATACAAACATTCCACACTGGCATGGCCTCAGGTCCATGGAACACTTTCTGGACCAGCGCCCTCCCAACAGCCTTCCTATGACATCCTTCCTCATCAAATTAGCCCACCTTATCCTTAATAACAACTACTTCTCCTTCGAAGGCAACATCTATCACCAAACCTGCGGAACTGCCATGGGTACCCGCATGGCCCCCTCTTATGCTAATCTGTTCATGGGCTGGCTGGAACAGAAATTTCTGGAGGAAGTCCCTCTCAAACCCCTCATTTGGCTTCGTTTCATTGATGACATATTTATGATTTGGACGCATGGAGAAAATGAATTGCTAAATTTCCTGAACCATCTCAATAACTTTAGCAAGCTGAAATTCACTTGGTCCTACTCCCACACGCAGGCCACATTCTTGGATGTTGATTTGTCCCTATCCAAAGGCTATCTCAACTCTTCAGTTCACATCAAACCAACCAATCTTCAACAGTATCTCCATTTCGACAGTTGCCACCCATACCATACCAAACGTTCACTCCCCTACAGTCTTGGCATTCGAGGTAGTCGCATATGCTCTAACCAACAGTCTCTCATGGATTATTCAAACAGTATTTCAGAAGCATTAATATCTCGCAACTACCCTCCAGCTTTGGTTAACAAACAGCTTTCACGTGCTACATGACAACTGAATCAGCCAAGCAATCACCCCAGACCCGCAAAAACCAACCACAAACCAGTCTTGGTCACACAGTACTACCCAGGCCTCGAATCCATCAACAGAATCCTATGGCAGGGCTATGATTTCTTACAAACATGCCCTGAAATGAGATCCATTCTTCCTAAAATCCTCCCTGCCCCTCCTAGAACATGTTTCAGCAGACCTCCTAACCTCAGCGAACTTCTAGTCCACAAACACAGTCTTCCTCTTCCTAACAGTCAACCCCAAGGCTCTTTCCCATGTAACAGACCATGCTGCAAGATATGTGACATACACCATGCTTCCACCACTTTCATCAACCCGGTCACAGGGGAAAGCTTCCCTATCATAGGACACGCCACCTGTGAAACCACGCATGTAATATACCAGTTAACATGCAACCACTGCCTGGCTTCATATATAGGTTTGACCACTAACGCACTCTCCATAAGAATGAATGGCCACCGTCAGACGGTGTTCACACAGCACCCAAAGCACCCAGTTGCTGCCCATGCCATAACCCATGACTTGAATAATTTCAACTCTTGCTACACAGTCCGTGCTATCAGAGTTCTCCCTAATAGCAGCAGTTTCTCTGAACTCAGAAGGTGGGAACTTGCCTACCAGTACAAACTTGGCACAAGGCAACCACCTGGTCTCAACTTAAGATAATACCCGGTCATTATTATTAGTAGTACATATGTTTAACCTTTTTTTATTCCTCTCCTTTCCATTACCTATACTGAACCACCACTAACTTGAGGTGATGTTTACTTCATAAATATTATTATTTTTTGTATAATATTTTATATAATAATTTTTTTCCAATATATATTTAGTTCTAATTATATTTTTATCTTCCCACCAACCAGAAATTAGTTTGGATATTTATTTTTGCTCTGGTATTAGCTCTGATTCACTGCCCCTCTACTTTTCCGATGTTTGAATTTACTCCCACCATTTTCTCGACCGGCGGTCTTTCAGTGTGGCAATCTCCGGCTGCACCCACCTCTCATAATGTTCTCTTGTTTACGAAGGGGTTTTTTTGCGAAAATTTCTTTATTGTTTGTGTTTGTGTCTTTTATGTGTGTTCGCGCCCCACATCCATCATCTAAAGGTAAGTGGTGGCTCATTTCCCTATCCTAATTTGACTCCTCTATATATATATATATATATATATATTTACCAGGAAATAATATGAGCTTATTAGCAAATGGATTTACAATAAAAGATATAGCAAAATGAAACACCACTTACCATAGATGATGGTATCATAGGGTGAACAAATAAATAAGCAAAAAACACAGCAAAAACAATGAATATTATGGACTTGACCCTTCATCAACAGGAGAAAACCAGGAAGTGAGGGTGGTGTAGGAGACCGTTTCACACAATGACCGTTAGTCAGGAACATGGTGGGGGTAAATTCAAACAGAGGAAATGGAGAGAGGGACAGTGAATTGGAGTTACTACCTGAGCAATGTAAAATGTTGCAAAAAGTGCAGAAAAATACATTAAAATGTTCATAACATAAATTTGAGAAAGCTTTTTAACTGCTTAACGTCTCTTAACAGCGAGGTCCTTAGAGATGGAAAAGGATGGGGGCCAAGGAATGGGAAGGAATTCAGCCATGGCCTTTTGAAGGAAGTATCCCGGCATTTGCCTGGAGTGATTTGGGAAACCATGGAAAACCCAAATCTGGATGCCCGGACGGGGATTCAAACCGTCCTCCTCCCGAATGCGAGGCCAGAATGCTAATCATTACACCACAACACTCAGTAAAATTTGAGAAAGTAAAAGTAAATAAGTAAACAAAATAAAATTAAAAAAATATATAATGATGATAATAATGAACGAATCTATGTAGTTAAACATCACCTCTGGTATGTGGTGGTTCAATATACTGTAGACAGTGGGCATGGAGGCAAGTAGAGGATATAGGGAAGGGAAAGTACTGGCTGAGTATTATCTCAAATTGAGACCAGGAGGTATATATATATATTAAAATCAACTGTAAGTTAATAAAATTGTAAGTGACAGGTTTATCGCAGGTGGAGGCCAGGGGTATGTGTGATATCTAGGATGGGTTGATAGGTAATTTATCCCATCTGCCGATTTCTGAAGGAGTAGTGGTGTCCAGAAGATTTCTGATTGTTCTAACCATAAAACAGGTGTTAAGATTGTTAGTATCATGTGAGCTGGTGTGGATTGCCACTGGATTATCTTGATTGGGAATATAAACTTTTTGCCTATGGCCATTCATCCAACAGAACAGTTGTTGAGTGGTGAGACTGAAGTAGGAAGTGGACGACAGGTAAGTTGATTAATCAGGCAAGTGGTAACACGGGTGGTGTGTCCAATAACAGGAATGGATTTCCCCGTGATAGGATAAGTAGTGGTGGCCGGATGCATTTTGCAGTGGTGCCTACTGCACGGGAAAGATCCATGCAGAAGTCTAGGAAAGTCATAACGGAAGTGCTAGTTGACAAAGATTTTGTTCCAATTAAGGCCGATACACACAAGCCAATTTTGGTCCCAATTTGGAGGGGCAAAATGGCAGGGTGCTGCAGCTTCCCACATAAGTAGGCAAATTGGGTCTGTTACTCCCGATATAGGGAGATTGGCAGAGCCCGACAAACAATTTACAGACTGTTCCTGCAGATGGGGAGCAAATTAACATGGACGTAGCATGACTGCAACGATTGAGACAATTTCGGCTTGGAGCAGAGAGCAAGTTTGTTTCGTGTTATTAGTAGTGTGTGTGTGTCATAAAAAATGTCTAAAGAGAAATAGGTGAGTATGAATATTTTCAATATTTATAAGAATATACCCCAATTGTGGGACAAACACAACAAAGACTACGTACACCACAAAATGTGAAAATGCTTGAAATTTACAAGGAATTGAACTAGGAAGGAACATTTGCAGTTTTTTTTATTCCTTAATATAGTCTTTTAGACATTTGTACGAGGGCGGTCTGGAAAATTCTAAGCCTGAAAATATAAAACCAATTCAATATTTACCAAATCATTTTTATTGGTCAATATAGTCTTCCTGAGCACTGAAACAGTTAGTCCAACGATGTTCCAAGTTCATTATACCATCCCTGAAGTGGCTTTCTGGAAAGCCTGCAAAATATCCATCTATTGCTGCAATCACCTCTTCATTTGAAGAAAAACGCTGACCAGCAAGAAAGTTTTTGAGTTTTGGGATTAGGTAGAAGTCGGAGGGAGCCAAATTTGGGGAATAAGGTGGATGCTGCAACACATCATAGTGCAGATCTCTTAATTTTCCCATTGCCAAAAGACTCTTGTGGGCAGGTGCATTGTCGTGATGAGAGATGATTTTCCTCTTCCTCAAAATGGGCTTTTTTTAACGAATTTTTTCATCCAGAATGTCTAAAAGATCGGAATCCAGTTATTTTTTTACCCTTTTCAGGGTAATCAATGAACAAAGCAACTTTAGAATCCCAAAAACTGATGCCATCACCTTCTCTGCTGATGGAACCGACTTGGCCTTCTTTGGACCTGAACAACCAGCTTCTGTCCTCTGCTTTGACTGCAGTTTTGATTCTGCCGTGTAGTGGTGAACCCATGTCTCATCCATAGTTATGAATCGAACCACAAATTCATTTTTATCTTTGCTGAAACGCTCCAAACACTGTTCAGAAAGTCTCATGCGGATGCGCTTTTGATCAACAGTGAACAAATGCGGTACCCATCTTGCACAAAGGTTCTTCATATGCAATACTTCATGCAAAATGTATCCCACACCTTCTTTTGATATTCCTACGGTCTCAGCAATCTCACGCACATTCATTCGTCGATCATCCAAAACCATATCATGCGCTTTCTGGATGATTTCTGGAGTTGTTGCACTTTTCGGATGTCCTTCGCATTCATCATCTTTGACACTGCTACGGCCACATTGAACTCAGCAGCCTATTTCTTAACTGTCGAATATGAAGGAGAAGAGTCCCCATACACTTTTAAAAATCCCTTGGATCTCAGATGGCGTTAAACCTTCTTTTACAAAGAATTTTATAACTGCACGATACTCGATTTTTTCCATCTCTGGTAAAACTCCGCACCGCGCCAGCATCAAACAACTGTACAGACCAAACTACAATGTGGAATGAATTGCAATTTCTTTCAAGCACGTCTGGCATATGCACCAACTTGCACGGAAAAAATTATATGGGTAGTGCTGCCATCTATGGTCGAGGCCGAGAACTTCTCAGACAACCTCGTAGATAGCCCAACATGTTTCAGGAATGATGTCTGAAAGCATTTGAGATGAAATCGGTGAACTAAATTTCATTTCTTCATAGGTTTGTCTACTTGCAAAAAAATTGCAACGTAACAACTAATCGTTCTCTGCTGCTTATACTTCACACATTAGAGTATTTATATATAAATATGTCACTAAATGGAGTATCACTGCAAAAACTTTCAGAATCCACTCTCAAAATATTTAAAATCTTCTGGCTCTTAGCTTCTCAAATGTTTATATAAGACTAGACGACCCGTGCGAAAATTTCGCGAATATGAGGTTGAATGCTTGTAACATAATGAATAGTAGAACCGTAGTTTTGTAGCAAATATTTTTTTTTAGTGTAATAGGTACACAGCAAAATACTCAGAACATATTATGAAACACTTAGGAAAATTTAAAACACACTTTATTTATGACAAACTGTCACTGACCTTGGCAGAATAAAACCAACCTTAACAAACTGCACACAATATATCAACATCTCTGTGATATTTGTTGCTGAGTGAATAAATTGATTACACTGGAATTGTATAGCAAAACGACAGTGTTTCCGTAAAAGAAAAAAATATATACGAAAAACTACTTATTTAATAAAAAAAAGTTTATTGACTTCTCTGTGATATCCGCTGCTAAAATCTGGGGACTTGGCTCTGAACAGTCTCATACGCGCTACCACTTTTAGCACCAAATTCTGAACATTTTTGCTTAATTTATGACTTTACCTAGCTGGAGACCTTAATTTTTAAAACGATATGTCATTTATCGATTTCAGCTAGGTATCGAAGAAGATAAATGGCATATAATAAAAACAAAAATTTAAAAAATCAACACGTTCTATAACTAATATTGATACTTTTGCCCTTTAAGGGTCGAATTACTAAAAATTTCTTTTATAAAATATGGTGTGACCAAAGCAGCCACCTTGGTCTTTAAATTGATACCTCATTTATCGATTTCGGTTAGTTATCAAGCAAGGTAAAAAAAAAGTTTTGAGAAATGATGTTATTTTTGCCCCTTAAGGGTGTAATTCGGAGAAAGTTTTTTCTTAAAATATCATGTGACGATAGTGGATAATTTAATATTTAAATCGATACGTCATTTATTGATTTCGATTAGATATCAAGGGAAATAAATAGCTCATGACAGAAAAAGGCGTTGTAAAAATATTAATACTTTTGCACTCTAACGTTAGAATTTTTAAAAATTTCTTTCTTAAAATGTGGTAACGGAACTGAAGACATTACGAAGACCTTAATCTTTTAAATGATACCTCGTTTATCAATTTTATTTAAATTATTGTCAACGGAGGTAAATGACTTGAGACACAAAAAACGCATTTTAGAAATACTGATATTTATGCCCTTTAAGGGTCGAAAAACGAAAAATTCCTTTCTTAGAAAATAATGTTACCACGGCGGAGACCTTAGTCTTTAATATGATATCTCATTTATCTATATCGGATAGAAATCAAGGGAGATAAATGGCTCGTGACACAAAAATGCATTATAGAAAAATTTATACTTTTTCCCTTTAATTCTTGAATTCCAAAAACATTCTTTCTGAAAATATGATGTCACAAAGCTGAGACATTACTCTTCATAATCCTACTTCATTTATCGATTTTGGTCAGATATCCAGGGAGATAAATGGCTCGAGATACAAAAAACGCATTTTAGAAAAATCGACATTTTTGCCCTTTAAGGGTCGAAAAACGAAAAATTCTTTTCTTAAAATATAATGTTACCACGGCGGAGACCTCGATCTTTAATATGATACCTCATTTATCTATGTCGGTTAGATATTAAGGGAGATAAATCACTCGTGACACAAAAATGCGTTATTGAAAAATTTATACTTTTTCCCTTTAATTCTTGATTTCCAAAAACATTCTTTCTTAATATATCATGTCACAAAGCTGAGACATTACTCCTCATAATCCTACTTCATTTATCGATTTTGGTTAGATATCCAGGGAGATAAATGGCTCGAGATACAAAAAACGCATTTTAGAAAAATCGACATTTTTGCCCTTTAAGGGTCGAAAAACGAAAAATTCTTTTCTTAAAATATAATGTTAACACGGCGGAGACCTCGATCTTTAATATGATACCTCATTTATCTATATCGGTTAGATATTAAGGGAGATAAATCACTCGTGACACAAAAATGCGTTATTGAAAAATTTATATTTTTTCCCTTTAAGGGTTTAATTCCAAAAACATTCTTTCTTAATATATCATGTCACAAAGTTGAGACATTACTCCTCATAATGCTACTTCATTTATCGATTTTGGTTAGATATCCAGGGAGATAAATGGCTCGAGATACAAAAAACGCATTTTAGAAAAATCGACATTTTTGCCCTTTAAGGGTCGAAAAACGATAAATTCTTTTCTTGAAATATAATGTTACCACGGCGGAGACCTCGATCTTTAATATGATACCTCCTTTATCTACGTCGGTTAGATATTAAGGGAGATAAATCACTCGTGACACAAAAATGCGTTATTGAAAAATTTATATTTTTTCCCTTTAAGGTTTTAATTCCAAAAACATTCTTTCTTAATATATCATGTCACAAAGCTGAGACATTACTCCTCATAATCCTACTTCATTTATCGATTTTGGTTAGATATCCAGGGAGATAAATGGCTCGAGATACAAAAAACGCATTTTAGAAAAATCGACATTTTTGCCCTTTAAGGGTCGAAAAACGAAAAATTCTTTTCTTAAAATATAATGTTACCACGGCGGAGACCTCGATCTTTAATATACCTCATTTATCTATATCGGTTAGATATTAAGGGAGATAAATCACTCGTGACACAAAAATGCGTTATTGAAAAATTTATATTTTTTCCCTTTAAGGTTTTAATTCCAAAAACATTCTTTCTTAATATATCATGTCATAAAGTTGAGACATTACTCCTCATAATGCTACTTCATTTATCGATTTTGGTTAGATATCCAGGGAGATAAATGGCTCGAGATACAAAAAACGCATTTTAGAAAAATCGACATTTTTGCCCTTTAATGGTCGAAAAACGAATAATTCTTTTCTTGAAATATAATGTTACCACGGCGGAGACCTCGATCTTTAATATGATACCTCATTTATGTATATCGGTTATATATTAAGAGAGATAAATCGCTCATGACACAATTACGCATTGCAAAAATATTGATACTTTTGCCCTTTAAGGGTCGAATTCCGAAAAATATCTGTCTTAATATATGACGCCACTAAAGCGGAGATCTTAATCTTTAAAATGATACTACATTAAACGATTTCATATACGTATCCAGGGAGATAAATGACTCGTAACACAGAAAACAGCATTTTAGAAAGATTGACATTTTTGCCCTTTAAGGGTCGAATTCCGAAAACTTCATTTCTTAAAATACGATTTAACCAAAGTGGAGACCATAAGCTTTAAAATGACACCTCATTCATTGATTTCGGTTAAGTATGAAGCAAGATATAGGCTTGTGACAAAAAAATACCTTATAGAAATAATATATATGATAACAATTTTATTAATAAAATCCATTTCTTCACCGAATATTTTCTTTTTCCCTCATATAAGGTTAATATTAAAACGATGTCTACTTTTTGTTGCTTTGATATAAGAGGAGCCATTGTTAAGTGCTTGTAACTAGCAGTCATGCGATCACAATATAAACTAAAATTGGGAGCAAAACTGTGATATGTGGAGGGAAGCCCCATATGATTGCCCTGCTGATTGCACATGCAGATTGGGACAGAAGTTGGCTGGTGTGCAGTTGCCTTTAGAAGGTCTGCTAAAGCAAGTGCAGGGAGCAGTGGGTAGGATTTTGAGAAGATAACATGCATTTCAGGGAAGGAACATAGAAAGTCGTGCCCACTGTGAAGGAGCTGGTTAATGGATTACAGGCCAGGAAAGAAATGGGTGACCAATATTGGTCCGCAATCAGCTTTAGGTGGTGCAGAATGGGAGTAGTGGGTGACAGTAAAATAGATTTGTTTTTCCACAAGATCACATGGGTAGCAGCATGAAATGAGCACTTTGGATAGTTTTTGGGAATACCTGGAAAGTGATTCATGTCCAGGACTGCATTTAAGCAGAGGCTACCAAGGCTGTAGTCAAGGTGCCTGCACCACCAAGGGGGGGCCCACACCACAGCCAGAGGACCCCCTGCCTAGAACAATAGTAAAGCTAACAAAAGGCCACCCATAAATTGTTACTGCCAACTGGGAGCCCACACCACATGTATAGCCTAGGGGCTCACAAAGCGTAAATGTGGCCCTGCTGCTGTCATCAACTGCAAGACTACAGAAGGGAAGGAATGGCTACTGTCAAAGTGTAGGTACATTTGTAAGTTTGGTGGCTTGATGTGTGAAGAGGTGTGGAGGGCACCATATTGCAGGGTGATGTCCACATCAAAGAAGGTGAAACAAGTGCGGGAATATGACCAAGTGAAATCGATAGAATGACTGTTGTCAAGTTGATTGAGGAAATCTAGGAGATGGTTGCCCCATGCGCTCAGATCATAAACATATCATCTATGTAGCTGAACCACACAAGAAGATTGAGGAGGCAGTTCTTTAGAAAATCTTCTAGAGGTTGACATAAGAGGGGGCCATGTGGACATGACAATTTAAATCTCTGTGCATAGTTGTTCCCTCACTTTTACCAGACTTTTATTTTTTTAAAAACATTACTGGCTGTAAAGAGGCCACCCATCCATCTTAAAACTAGGCCGATCTGTATAAAATTTTAGGCGCCAGACCAGCCAAAACACAAAATTTTAAAACACTCGCCACGCTGCTGGTCTCATTGTTTAAAATGAGGGACAGTCTGCCCTCAGGTCTAAAAATAATACACAATCAATTAAAATGTGGCACACCGTCATAGGTACGCCAATAGCATCACATTCCGGTGGGTTCTCCTGGCGGAGAAGAAAGCTGTGTGTCAGAGGACAGTGTCGGAGGTGAGTAAGGAGAACCTCATCCCTCTTCACCCGCTGTAAGGAGCTGCTCCACGGCTGAACGGTCGGTTTGACCAGCCAGAGCTTATTATGTTCTACCTCCAGCCACTGCCTCTGCCAAATATCAAAAACAATTTTTTTTTTCCTGCCGATGCAAGGTCACACTTTGGGACTGGATCAAAGTCAATTCTGACCTTGTTGCAGGCTAACTTGGCAGCTTCATCAGCTGCCTCGTTCCCCCTGATTCCCACATGACCGGGTACCCAGCAGAATATGACCGCCTTTCCAGAAGATTGAAGGGATCGGAGGGTGTCCTGTATATCCTGGACAAGACGATCTGCTGGGTACATGCTCCCCATGGCCTGGATGCAGCTGAGGGAATCACAGCATATGATGTACTTCGTGCCGCGACTTACTTTCATATGCTGGAGCGACTTTAACAAAGCGTAACACTCAGCAGTGTATATGCTGCAACAGTTATTCAGTTTGTAATTATAAGTCACTCGAGGGAACACTACAGAGCAGCCAACTCCGTTAGCCTGCTTAGTCCCATCCGTGTATACCGGGGTAAAATCACGAAACTGATTTAAAACATCGCTAAAAGTTCAGGTAAAAACATTGTCAGCGGTACACAGCTTGTTGTACCGAAACAATTCTAAAACTGTTCTGGTCCTCTTCAAAAGCCAGGCAGGAGATTTACTCCAACCTTGGTGATAAAAAGAGGACATCTGAAACCGATATTCCTCCAATATAGCCTTTGTACGGTAGCTGAATGGTTTAGTTGCTCTTTGACGGTTGGTATATAGCCGTTCAAAGTTAGGATGAATAACTACGTCGTACACGGGACTGCCAGGAGTTGTGGCAATATGTATATAGTGTTCCACCATGAGGAGACGCCGGCGGATGGAAAGCGGCGGCTCGCCAGACTCAGCACAAATGCTGGGTATCGGACTGGTGCGGTATGCACCTGTGGCGAGATGTATTCCTGCATGGTGGACACTATCCAGTATACGGAGATAACTGTCCTGTGCTGAACCGTAGACAATGCAACCATACTCCAACCATGACAGTACAAAGGCTCTATAAAACTGTAGCAGGCAGGAGCGGTTGGTGCCCCTGCAACCTGCCACACAGAAACTTTAAAACATTAAGAGCTTTCAGGGCTCTGGCTTTGACATCTTTAAGATATGGCAGCCATGTAAGCCTACTGTCCAAAATGAGGCCCAGAAACCGAACAGTTTCACTAAAACTTAAAATGGTTTTCCTCAAGGTGAGATGAGGTTCTGCTAAAAGACTTTTACCATGGCTAAAAAGTACACACTGGGTTTTTTCAGCAGAGAATCGAAAGCCGGTGTGTACTGACCATTCATCCAGCCTGTTAAGCGTGAGCTGCAGCTGCCACTCAGCACTTCTCAGGTTAGCCAATGCACAAAAAAATTAAAAATTCGTCAACGTATAAGGAGTACCGGATGGGCCTCCTTATAACAGTTGAGATGCTATTAATGGCAATAGCAAAAAGGGTTACACTTAAAACTGAACCTTGAGGAACACAGTTTTCCTGAATTAAAAGGTCTGACACTTCTCTACCGACTTAGTACCAGAAGCAACGTCGAGATAAAAATGATTTTAAAATTCAGGGAAGATTTCCCCTGAAACCCCATTTATATAACTGTTTTAAAATTATATGCCGCCAGGTAGTATGCCTTTTCGATGTCAAAAAATATACCAACAAGGTGTTGGTTGCGGATGAAGGCATCATGAATTGCTGCTTCCAGTAGGATCAGGTTATCCATGGTGGAATGGAATTTCCTGAATCCACACTGAAAACGGCTTAACAGTTTACGGGACTCAAGACACCAGATGAGGCGGCGGTTCACCATCCGCTCTAGTGTCTTCCAGGCGCAGCTCGTTAAAGCAATGCTACGGTAGCTACCTGGCCAGGTTTTAAAATTGGGATCATCGTTGCTTCCTTCCACGAATCGGTGAAGTGTCCTCCGGTCCAAATTTCATTAAAAATACCCAGGAGGTACTCTTTAGCATCTTTGCTAAGATGTCTCAGCATCTGATACTGGATCAGGTCAAGCCCTGGTGCAGTGTCTTTGGCGTTGTTGAGGGCCGACTCCAGCTCCCAAGATGAAAATGGGTTGTTGTAGTCCTGCAATTCCAACGAGTCGAAGTTAAGGTTTGCCTTTCGGCAGATGTTCGTCGATGTTGGACTTGTTGGTTCAATCCGGCAGACGAAGTGATGGCAGTGAAGTACTCTGCCATTAACTGCGCTATGCTTCGCTCGTCGGTAACTACACGCCCCCAATCCAGTAATCCAGATACTGGTGGTCGAGAGTACCTCCCGGATATACGGCGGATAGACTCCCATACCTTTGAAGATGACGTGGAATGGTTAATGGTGCTCACAAAGGTCTGCCATGACCTCCTCTTGCTCTCCTTAATCACACAACGTGCCTTAGCTCTAGCAACCCAGAACGCTGCGAGGTTGTCAGGTGTCGGCTGTACTTAAACCGACGCAAGGCCCGTCTGCTACCCTGGATAGCGGAACGACATTCCTCGTTCCACCAGGGGACGGGCTTTCTGTGCAGGACTCCAGAGTTGCTAGGCATGGAAATATCAGCAGCCTGGTGAATCACATCAGTAAGATGTTTCACCTTATCCTCGATGTTCAGGCGCTGTTCGAGGGTAACCGAGCGACTATAGAGCTGCCAGTCAGCTCTGTTGATATTCCATTTACTTGTTGTCGTTCGATCACCACATTCAAACTCAACGTGCAACCAAATTGGAAAGTGGTCGCTTCCATGTAGGTCACGATCCACTTCCCAATACACGGAGTCCGCAATTGAAGGAGAGCAAAGAGAGAGATCAATGGCAGAGGATTAACCGGAAGCAGTAGTGAAGTGCGTCATCTGGATGCACAAATCCTCCTGCTCCAATAATCTACAATCCTCTCAGCCTCTGGGGCAATTGGTGGTCGAACCCCACAGCACATTGTGCACGTTAATGTCTCCCACTAGGAGAAAAGGCCGAGAGAGTTGCCGAGTGATGTCAGCAAGCTGACCGCAATCAACTGGTGATCCCGGCGGTAGATATATTGAGCATACAGTCAGTTGCACTGGTCCATGTAATTTAACTGCTACTGCTTGTAAGGGAGAGGTGAGAGCTACAGGTTCGGAGTGGAAAGTGTTCCGTACAAACACCGGCATTCCCCCCTTCGCTCGATCACCCTCGGTATCGTCCTTTCGGTAAACATCAAAAACTCTTAGCACAGGTTGACGTGTTGGTCTGAAGTGTGTCTCTTGGAGACAGAGACACAATGGATCAGGCCTTGCTAAGAGTTGTAACTCCTCTTTGTGAGCCATAAAACCATTAATGTTCCATTGGAGTATGGGAGCCATCCTACCTGTTTAGCTTCACCTGCCCCGGATTGGATGGGTCTTCGGTCACTGTCTGCTGAGGAACCGGACCAGTCTCGTCCACCAGCATCTCAGTTTCTTCCTGCCCGGAAGTGGAGACAGACATCTCCGATCCTTAGGACTCCTCAAATTCCTTCCCATTCTTTTTCTTTTTCTTCCTCTGCCTCTTCCCCTCCCTATTGCTGGACAGTCTGGGAGGAGACGAAGGAGGGTACTTAACAAACTGGGTCGGGTCCGGTCACCTTCATTAACAGATGTAGCAGATGGTAGTGCTACAACTGTCAAAGTGCAGGGTGGAATTGGAAGTGGCGCAACGCTGACATCTGCTGCTGGTGGTGGACTTTCAGTGACTGCTGCTGGTTTGGTCGAGGTCGCAGACGTACTACTACCGGCGTCCGCGGTCTTCGATGTTACAACCTTTGCAGGTTTTGTACCACATTTGCATTGGCATGAGCACGTTGTGCTGGTGCTCATTTCTGCAACGGACGTCTGGGTAGCAGTACTTAGGAGCTGAAGCCATCTTAGCAAAACTAGTTGCAAAAATTGGAGCGGTGAGCGACTTGGCCTTCTTTTTAGCTTGCCCATAGGGAATCCGCTCTTTGGTCTTCAGCTCCTGTATCTTGCGCTCTTCAAGATACACTTGACACTCTCTACTCCAGGCCGGGTGCAATCCGGATCAGTTGACGCAAACCTGTGGTAGCGTACAACTGACACCCGGTTCATGTGCCCCCTTGCAAGATTTACCACAGGTGGGGCTGCCCTTACATGATGCCGTCGTATGTCCGAACCGCTGACACTGGAAACAGCGCATCGAGTCTGGAACATACAGATGGACGTTAAGATTTATGTAGGCTGCTTTGATATTCTTTGGCAGTACTGGAGTGTCAAACGTCAGGACCAAGGTGGCAGTCTTTTCAATACTGCCATTCACACTACGCGTAATCTGATGTACCTCAACGACTTTCTGATCTTCCCACTTCTTAACAAGTTCCTCGGTTCCTGTGTCAATGATGTCACGACAGGTGACTACACCCTTAGAACAGTTTAGGGTTTTGTGGAGTTCGCAAGTAACCACGAAATCCCCGAGCTTCACACAGTTAAGGAGTGTGTTAGCCTACCAACTGGTGGATGTTTCCAGCAGCAGTGTCCCATTTCTCAGCTTCTTTACAGAGTTTATGGTCCCTACGAGACCCTGCAATCCTTTTTGGATATAAAACGGCGACACTTTCTCGAACGATCCTTCCTTTCTTTCCATTACAACAAAGGCATTTGCAATCGAACATACCTTTCCGTTACTCTTAGTATCTGAAGCGGGGGGGGGGGGGGGAGGCTATCAACCCTCACCCGCTTCTTAGAACTAGGTGTATTGGGATTAGCCTGCGACACACCCGTACCGCAGGGTTTTGTGGTTTTAATGGATGACTTCGTTTTGGTCCCACGAGTAAAACCAGTTTAAAAAGAAGCGCTAATACAACAGGTGCGCGCAGGTGCCCCTGAGGTTGCACGTTAGGAGTGATCTGCCTCTCACCCATGCACCTCCTCGGCACGTGGCTGACCTTGAGGTTGAGGGTTTTTTTTTATAGAGGTTTGTTTTGTCCTCGGGATCCGGGTGATTAAGCCAAGATCCCTGTTCTCCTAGGCACACAATGTTCCACCACCATGCCCTACGGTGGTCGTTGAAGCATGGTAGGAGTTTACGGTGTGGGAAACTTGTGGCGCTCACAAGTTTCCAGCTCGGGCACCGCGGGTTCGCCAAACCTGTACCTGGCACTTGCATACCAGCCCCCTGCGGGGCACAGGTTGGTATAGTTTCGTGCCTGCATATTAATTTTGCAGTGTATTTTCTGTTAATTACTGATATTACCTGTTTCCATGCTGCTTGTAGCCACTAAAATTAAAATTTCTGTTCTTTCATTCTCCCCCTCCCCCTTCTGTTGATCATTATTCAGGAAACTGCTGTTTAAACTTTTCACTTTACTATAACCATGAAATAATAAGTTCTAAGTAGTGAAAATAAATTACAAGTTAGGATAGGGGAAATTACCATCACTTATCTTAGATGATGGTTTTAAACAGCACAAATCAGATTGTAATTTTTTGGTCTTAGTCCTTTATCAAAAAGAGAACACACCCAACATCCATAATCATCAAACGCAAATAGCGGTTCATTTATTTGTGTTCGTCTTTTTTGTGTGTTCACATCATGCAATCATCATCTAAGGTAAGTGGTAATACATTTTGCTATCCTATTTTTTATATATTATTATTATTATCTGCAATTGGACCCTGTTGGATCACGCAAGGCCTTAGTTATTCAGTTTTCAGAGCTTCTATACTGCTCTAATTTTTTCTCCATGGATTCTCTTCCTTTCTTCAGTCCACTTCGTCCCTGGTCTCTTCATAACTTTATTCTCCAGCAGCATTCCCCACTGTTAATATTTTGTCTGTCTATGATTTCTGATGAGTTTATGTGGGCTCTTTCTAGATCTTTTTGGATCTCCTGGACCCAGGGCATAGTTCTTAGCTGTTCTATGTACGTCATAACTTTGTGCACGAGTCTTGTTGATGGGAATCTGTGAATATGTCCTTAAAATCTTAATCTTCTTTTCCTGATTTCTGCTGCAAGGTTTGACGGTGTTTCCATTTTATATATACTTATATATCCTGTCTAATCATGTTTTTTCTCTCTCTTTATAAATATATAGCCATCATCCTTTCCACTGACTCGCACTGTCCAGTGGGCCATCACCTTCCAGTTTAGTTGTGTGCTGTTGTTCCAACCATAAACCTTTTTTTTAGCAATATGTATCCAACTGAATACTACTTGAAACAATACCTTTTTCATGCCATCCACCTCACTATACTCCATTACCATATAGTTTTTCTTAAATCATGGCTCTTCTTCAACATACACCCTTATGGTCTGACCATAAAACTGCTAGTATCTGGCAGCCACCCACAACTCCACCAAACGCTCAATGCCTTTCTTTTTATATAATCTCTCACTCTCACCCATACTGTTTTCTAACAAAATTTACTAAAAGCCCACCAACATACTACTCAATTTTCCTACATCCATAAAATTCTTTGCCCGACATACCCCACCCCAGTTCACCAGCTTCAAATTCTTAAGGTATGCAGGCAGTTTCAACAGAAGTTTGCACAAAAACATCAGCAGAAGCTGTCTAATTTATTGGAATTCTCTCTTTTTCTTGACCTGCCTCTCCCTTACCAACATCCCTCTCAAATGCAGCACACACCATCTCCTTCCCTGATTGCCCACACTTTTAATATTTCCCACTTAACTCATCTGCCACACACCCCTCGAGCCACTTCCCTACCCGTGGATACACCACAACAATCAGTGGTTAACCTCTCATCAATTTCTGCGTCTGAACTGAAACTTTCCATCCTCTCCAAGATTTTTTCTCACCAACTGCAAGGTTTGACACAGCTACTCTGGTCCGGGACTCAATAGCATTTGCCACAAGCTCCACTGGTGTTATCACTTTGCTACCACAGCGGGACAAGACTGAGTTCAGCCCAGGGTGGTTCAAACCACCAACCCAACTAGATCCTCCTAACCTTCCCCAAAACCATCTCCTCTAACTTTGTCAAGAGTTCCTTATATCCACCTTTATTCCCAACTCCAAAACCTCAGTTCCAACAAACTATGGGACACCAGACAACTACCCAGGAATAAAAATATCATCATCCACCAGAGGCTCTGTGGCCATGAACCTCGCTAAGTACGATCCTGAGGCATTTAGACAGCTTTCCAACTCCAATACCTACTGGCAACCCATAACAGACCCCACCTCTTCCGTCTTTCTTGAAATTTGTTATTTCCTTGAACTTTTAGGCTCCTTACAAGGTCTGTTTCTGAATCCTTATTGATCCTCACTTCTCAACACCTACCCACACCTACTTTATACCTTCTTCCCAAGATCCACAAGGCCAGCAATCTGGGGCGATCTGTAGCTGCAACATATGGTTTACCCAATGAACAGATTTCAGCCTTTCTTGGTCAACACCTCCAACCTTCCATGCAGAAGCTTCCTTCCAATATCAAAGATATCCCACATGTCTCGGAGTCTCTGTTCAAAGTCTCCACTGCTCTACCTCCAGTCTCCTTCCTTGGCTCCACTCACGTAAATTCCTTGTATACAAACATCCCCCACTGTCAAGGCCTCAGTTCCCTTCAACAATTTCCTGATACCCCTTCTCCTCCCCCTCCCACACACACATTCTCTACAGCACAACATTTCTCACCTTCTTAGCCAATTTTATCCTCCCTAAAAAACTACTTCTCTCTTAATTCCAAAGTTTATTACCAGATGTGCCAACCTCTTCCTGTGCCAAATTGAGGAAGATTTTCTGAAGAACAGCCCCTTCAGTCTCTTTTCATGGTTCAGATACATAGATTATATATATTTACGATCTGGACCACAGGGAAGAACACCTCCCAGATTTCCTCAATTCACTCAGCAATAGTCATTCCGTCAATTTCAATTTGTAATATACTCAATATTAAAGTAAAATATATTTGTTAAAAGATATTTAGATGTAGCCTGTGGACTGCCAAAGCTGCATTGGCCGCAATTGGTGGACAGCTGAGCTGGCAGGCACGCCCCAGTGCACGGTCAGTTGGGATAAATAGCCCATGTAGGAAGATGCACTTCCGATAGGGTCAGATGCAGAGCATGGTTAGTTGGAATAAATTGACCGTATAGGAAAGCGTGTTACCGTCAGAGTCAGATGGAAAAGGAGTATCATATAAGCAAGATTTGGTGTCACCAATTGGTTTTGTTGACTACCACACTGTTCAAGCAGTGGATTTAGCCAAGTGGCACAAGGTTATCTGTTGTTGACTAGTATAAAGGAACATGGGGACCACAGGGAGGTGCCAGTACCATCAAGTTGCTGCGTAGTGCTGTACAGTTTGCATCACTGTGCTGCTGCATATTATTGCTGTCGTAGTTGACCAGCGGAACTGACTTGGGGAAACAGTAACTTTCTCTCCCACACCTAGCATTACCTAACAACCAAATTCAAACTGTCTGTAGACTAGTTTGAATTCATTAAGCTCCAATGTTCAGGAATTGGCTTAGTCATTTCTAGCGCGAGTTGCCTGCCTACTTTCCATCAAAAATCCTTTGGCGAGAGCCACTCCTTGCCTCGAGTATCCATTACTATTACTCCGAGATTCACTAAAAGTGTGTGGCAGAGGGTGCATTGCACCTATCCAAAAGGGTAATAGTTTGCAAGTAATATACAGGATATGGCAGGAGGCGCCCATGGGCTATTGTGAGGAACGATCCCAGCATTCGCGTGGAGTGATCTGGGAAAACCATGGAAAACCCAGATCAGGATGGCTGGAGAGCTTTATCGAAAGCTACTCCTGTCGGATTTTGAGTTTACTCACCTGGTAAATCCTTTCTATTCCATCCCCTAATCGCTCGTGGAAAAAATGAATACAGAAAAGAATTGGTTCTGGCCCTGATTTCTCTTATTTTCACGGTCATTCCGTGATACAAATGTTGCTGGTAGCAATATTTGGTTGCTGTCATTCTGAAATATGTCAGTCGTGAATTTTTCAATTAGCTTCCATCGAGAGCAACGCCTTCGGTGTTCCAGGTCTTCCCAACCTAACTCCATCAACATCGCACTTATGCATTCCCTCCAACTATATACATTTATCACAAATCGGGTAGCTCTTATTTGGACCTTCTCTAATGCCTCCATTAACCCCTTTTGATGGGGACCCCATGCAGAACAACAATATTCTAAGTGAGGACGCACTATTGACATATATGTAGTCGATTTAACTTCCGGAGTGCATTGATTTCAATTATGACCTAGAAATCGGAGCATACGATTTGCTTTCACAATTACATTCTCGATATGTTCATTCCACGACAAATTATTACGAACTGTAACCCCTAGGTATTTAGCGGAATCAACCGTTCTAAGGACAGTACCATTAATTATATATTCAGAGCTAAATGGTGTCACCTTTATACTTACACGCATGACTTGGTACTTTTTAGCGTTCAACTCCAACTGCCAGTCTTTACACCACGCAATTATTTTCATAATATCGTCTTGTAACAAAGTGCTGTCTTCCTGGGTTTTGATTTCACGATAAATAATAGCATCATCGGCAAATGATCTTTTCATCCCCCTTATTATATCACACAAATCATTAATGTATATGAGAAACAACAGAGGCCCTATCACGCTTCCCTGGGGAACCCAGGACCTCGCCTCGGTAAATGATGAACTCTCACCACTGAGAACTACACACTGTGTTCTGCCCTTCAGAAAGTCTGCAACCCAGTTGCATATTTGTCAAGATATGCAGCAGCCACGAAGTTTCCTAAGTAACCAAGTGTGAAGCACAGTGTGGAAAGCTTTTTTAAAATCTAATATCAACCTGGGATTACCCATTTATAATACAGCACAAGTCGTGAATTAAAAGTGCAAGTTGTGTTTCGCAGCATCGGCCTTTTCTGAATCCATGTTGATTTGGGTTTAAAAGCTCATCTTCATCCAAAAACCGCATGACATTTGAACAGATGATGTGTTCTAAAATCCTACAAAATATTGATGTTAACGAGATCGGTCTATAACTTTGAGGCTCATTAACATTCCCATTTTTAAACACTGGACTTACGAGGCGGTCTTCCATTCAGCTGGTATTTTTCCTTGATCCAAGGAGGCGGTATATAAATTTCATCAAACACGGTGCAATTTCCTTTGCGTACCTGGAGTAAAATCTTGTATCGAACACGTATCCTCAATTTTTCTGGTTGTAGCCAAAAGTTAAGTAGCTTTCAGTCTGGGATAGGACAACTTGGTCATATTCCCACACTTGTGTCACCTCCCTTGATGTAGACATTGCCCTATGAAAAGGTACCCTCCACAAGTTTACAACAGTACCTACACTGACAGTGCCATTACTTCCCTTTTGTACAGTCTAGCAATCGATGGTGGATGCATCTGTTCTGATCATGAATCACTTTCCAGATATTCCCAAAAACTATCCCAAGCACTCATTTCCAGCCACATTTTGAGGTGTGGTATTTGGTCTTCGGTAACCTCAACCAGCATGCTGTTTCCACTATTGCATTTAGGTATACTGTTTGATATAGTGTGGTTCTTGTGCCTCTGCTGGCAATCAACTTTGAAGCACAGTTTTATGTACGTCATTATCAACAACATGGAACACAATGGAAAGAAGTGATATACTATGACATACTAAAACTAGCATAGTCACAGGATAACAAATATATTTAAAAAAAAAAAAAAACAAAGGATAAACATTGCTCTCAAAACAGACAACTTGATACAAAAACAAGTCAGAACTCAACCACAAACAAACAAATTCCATAACTCTGGCATGTACCAACTGACATGTCAGAATTGTGATGCAGTTTACATTGGTCAAACAAGGAAACAATTCCTGACAAGGTATAAGGAACACTTGCGAGCATTAAAATACAGTAATCATTCAACTTTTGCTGAACATCTCTTAGACAATAACCATTTTCACACAAATATAAACACAGACTTTAAAATCCTAACAACAAACAACACAAAACACAATATTTTAAGAGAACTATGAAATTAGAAAAGCAATAGTCTCAGGGAAACACGTACTTAATGACCATGTAAACTTAACAAACCAAACCTTATTCAAGTTAATAAACATCGAAACTGACACAAAACAGTATTAAATACACAAACTTCACCAGAATAGTAATTTAAAACCAATTTGCATCTCCGCCATCCACCACACATGCACATTTTGGCTAAAACAAAGCAAAAAACACACACACGAATGCAATTACACAATTCAAACTCTCTGCTCACAACACTTCCGACAGAGCACCGCCGGAAAAACAGCTGAACAGCAGCAGCGCACACGCGAAAACTGAAGGTTATAATGACGTGCATAAAACTGTATAACTAAATACAATAATGGAAACAGCATGCTGGTTGAGGTCACAGAAGACCAACTACCACACCTCAAAATGTAAATGTAAGTTGTAATATGAATCCTATCCTATTACACCAATGTAAAAAAAAAAAAAAAACGTTCTATATGGTAATTCATAACTGGTACGTAAATATAAGTCATATTTAGCAACCTAGATATAGATTAATTTCGTTATATGTAAACAAAACAAAAAACATTATTTTCAAATAATTACTAATCGCATATTACAGGAAACATTGTACGCTGAAGATACCTCAACGAGGCAAAACGCGTCTGAAAAATAAAGAATATCAAACAACAGTTGAACTGGTGTATTTACTAAATAATAATTATTAGTTTAACAAGCAGCTGTGGAAGAAATGACCTGCAATAATCACATATTTTGTCAGCCCTGCCAGGCATTTCCAACAGGCCTATACAACCAGTACAAGAGAACCCACATGAAACTACACACAACAATAGAGAACATCAAGTTCAACAAGAAGTGTAAAATCACCAGTGTCATACCTAAATTCATCAATGTAAAGGTAGGTAGTTGCTCAGCCTCTGCGACCAAAACCAAGCATGCAGCAGAAAAAATTATGGTTGTCAAATGAAATAAAAGACCCTAAATGCTAGGAAAGATCACCTCAATCAAATTCTATACAAAACTCACTTAGAACTTGCTTACACCAACCATAATGCATCAGTTATGCTGTACCTAATTGAAAGAAAAAAAACAGGAGAATATACAGAAATGACACTGACAAAAATAAGGCAAACACATTACAAAAGGTTAGGAAAATTGCTAAACATGCACAATAATGACAAAGCAGATCATAATAGAACAAACACAACAACTAACACACACACATTTTACCCTACACTTGTTAACCTTACCAAAACACAACTTAAGCCTACAGAAAATGAAATATTAGCAAAAGGTCTAAAACACAACAGATGTGACCCTTCAGTGGACAAATTTATTGAGAAAATCGTTGTAGAATCAGAATATATATTATCACAAGAACAAAAATATGATAGCACATTGAACACAGGCCTGACACAAGAGTTAAAGCAGAAGAAATTAAAAACATAGCCTCCCAAACTGAACCAAACAAAACAATGACACAAAAACATTCAATAGCCTAAAGAAAAAACTCAATACAAACACTATAATAATAACCAAAGCAGACAAAGGCAATATAGTTGTTTTAATGGACATAGAACAATACACAAAGAAAACTGAAGAATTCATACAAACAAACCACATTACTCAATTAAAATCAGATCCCACTAACAGATTCCAAACAGGGCTAAAGAAAATGCTTAAAAATATCAAATTCATTCTCACTGATAATCAAAAACAACATATTACACAAACAAATCCAACTGCACCTATACTGAGGAGTCAGTCAAAACTTCACAAACCAAATATTAGAGTTAGACCAATAGTCAATTTCAAAAAAGCTCCAACGTATTACTTAGCAAAACATGCCAACAGATACCTCATGCAACATTTCATACTAAATGATAACCGAAGCATACAGAATACAACACAGCTCATTGAAAACATAAAAGACACACACATCCCCGACACTGAAACTCTAGTATCTCTTGACATTCAGAACATGTATACAAACATTCCCACAGCACAAACAATTCAAATAATACACAAAAACCTACAAACATATAACACAATACCAAACACACTCATTAATGAATTAATAAGCATACTAGAACTGATAATAGCACAGAATTATTTCCACATAAACAACAATCATTACCTACAACAAGAAGGACTCCCTTTGGGATCCCCAATATCAGGAACACTAGCCATTATCTACATCAACTTCATTGAAGGAGAAGTATTCAATACAATAATCCCCCAAAAAGGTTTCCAGGTAATCTACTGGTTTCATTATGCTGATGACATATTGTGTCTCATAAACGAACCATTAGAATGTATAAAGGAATTACACCAAGATATAAACACACTACACAGAAACATCACCGTCACACTAGAAATATAACACAATGACCAACTAAATTTTCTGGACCTAACAATAGCAAAAAACCAAAACAAACACACATTCAAGATATACAGAAGACCCACAGCAACAGATTAAATAATACACTGCAGAGCTTCTAAAATCAGCGGGATCAAAAACAATAAAAGAGATCAAAAAAATGATCCAAGATATTTAGCAAACAGAAAAAATTCCAGAAGATTGGAAAAATGCTTTAATCCACCCTTTACACAAAAAGGGAGACAGAGCAAGGGTTAATAATTACAGGGGCATCTCAGTGCAGTCAGTACCATACAAAATTTTCTCCCAATGTCTCCTCCATAGGGTTCAACAACAACTAGAACCAAGGATCGGAAAATATCAAGCAGGATTTAGACCAGGTAGATGTTGCACAGAACAAATACTCAACCTAAAACTTATCCTCAGACATCAAAGAATTTGTAGCAACCATTTAGTCTGCACATTTGTCGATTTTAAAAAAGCATATGATCGAGAGTCATTATTCCAAATATTGAAAGAACAAGGCTTAGACCCCAAGACTCTTGCTTTAATACAACAAACACTAACAGATACAAAGTTCAAAATAAAAATTTTAGGGGAAATATCAGAATCATTCATTATTAAAATAGGAGTAAGACAAGGAGATGGACTTTCTCCGTTACTGTTCAACTGCGTCCTTGAAAAAGTGTTACAGGAATAGCGGAAACATAAATCAATACTTGGAATTGACCAGCCAATTATATTAGGCAGAGGAAAATTAAAGATAGATTGCTTAGCATTTGCAGACGATATAGCAATCTTAACCCGTGACATTGCAATAGCCCAAAAACAGATCAAATTCTTGAAAGAAATAGCGGAGAAAGTGGGTCTACAGATTTCATTCTAGAAAACAGAATTTATGACCTGCAATAAAGAAACACCAAAATACATGGAGACAAAATATGTAAAAATCAAACTAGTCTCATACTTCAAGTATCTCGGTGTAACTATTCAAGAGAATGGAACTGAAGCAAAAGCTAATGAAATTAGATGCCAAAAGATGGAAACAGCTTATCGCCTAACACACAACATCTACAACAAAAAAATGCATCTCCAAGCACACAAAACTGAGACACTACAATACAGTTATTAAACCAGAATGTCTTTATGGATCAGAAACACTTATTTTGAACAGAAAAAAAGATATAGAAAACATTGAGAAAAAATAACCCAAAAATATAAGGAAAATTTTGGGCCCAAGACTCATAGGAGACCAGTACAGACTCAAAAGTAATCAGGAAATTTTACAATATGCAGACATTCACAGTGATATTAGAAAACGACGACTAAAATTTTATGGACACATCAAAAGAATTAACCCTAACGGACTGACAAGACAAATAGTTGAATTCTATGAAAACCGAAGTAAATTAATATCGGATACTATGAAATGGGTTGGAGAAATCAAGAAAGACCTGAAATTAGCAGGAATTGTTCCAGAAGATATTGAAAACAGAGACATATTTAAATCCAAAATTCACAAGTGGCAAGTTGACCAGGAACAACATGGTCAGATGAGAGGAAAGAACCACACAGCAAACGTACGAAGGAAATATGGAAACAAAGGAAAGCGAACAGACACTTCTGAGTACTTTGCGTAGTCCTAATGGGCTTATCCACAAATAATAATAATAACACTCCTCATCAAACCATCCACACAACCACAAACAGGCTGCAATAAGACACATGCTGAACAGAATAAACAGAATCACTTTAACAAAACAGAATTACCAAAAAGAACTTAGGACCATAAAAGAAATAGCCAAGAATAATAGATACAAAACACACATGGATGATGCATTAAATAGGAAAATAATAAATAAGTTGGAGAAAGCTAAAACAAAAAACAACATTGCCACACTACACCAATTCAACAACCAAATCACAAACAATTCAACAACAGAAACACCTCAAATCACACAAATATCCAAAAACATGGAACACAATGGAAAGAAGTGGTATACTATGACATACTAAAACACGCATAGTCAAAGGATAACAAATATATTTTAAAAAAACAAAGGACAAAAATTGCTCTCAAAACAGACAACTTGAAACAAAAACAAGTCAGAACTCAATCACAAACAAACAAATTCCATAACTCTGGCATGTACCAACTGACATGTCAGAATTGTGATTCAGTTTACATTGGTCAAACAAGGAGACAATTCCAGACAAGGTATAAGGAACACTTGCAAGCATCAAAATACAGTAATCATTTAACTTTTGCTGAACATCTATTACTATTACTCCGCGATTCACTAAAACCATTTTCACACAAATATAAACACAGACTTTAAAATCCTAACAGCAACCAACACAAAACACAATATTCTAAGAGAACTATCAAATTAGAAAAGCAATAGTCTCAGGGAAACACGTACTTAATGACCATGTAAACTTAACAAACCAAACCTTATTCAAGTTTATAAACATCGAAACTGACACAAAACAGCATTAAATACACAAACTTCTCCATAATAGTAATTTAAAACCAATTTGCGTCTCCGCCATTCACCACACATACACATTTTGGCTAAAACAAAGCAAAACACACACACACGAATGCAATTACACAATTCAAACTCTCCGCTCACAACACTTCCGACAGAGCACCGCCGGAAAAACAGCTGAACACGCGAAAACTGAAGGTTGATAATGACGTGCATAAAACTGTATAACTAAATACAATAATGGAAACAGCATGCTGGTTGAGGTCACAGAAGACCAACTACCACACCTCAAAATGTAAATGTAAGTTGTAATATGAATCCTATCCTATTACACCAATGTAAAAAAAAACGTTCTATATGATAATTCATAACTGGTACGTAAATATAAGTCATATTTAGCATCCTAGATATAGAATAATTTCGTTATATGTAAACAAAACAAAACAAAAAACCATTATTTTCAAATAATAACTAATCGCATATTACAGGAAACATTGTACGCTGAAGATACCTCAACGAGAGGCCTCTGAAAAATAAAGAATATCCAACAATAGTTGAACTGGCATATTTAGTAAATAATAATTATTTTTTTGGTTTTGTTGATGTCATTGACTGATTTTACTAACTACATTCTTGCGATTTTATTAAGACAGCAAGTTTGTTTTATCTATGTTTACAACTATTTGACATGGCTTGTTTGGAAAAAAAAAGTGTAAGATATGTGTAATAGAAAATTTTAACCTTCATGGACTAAGAAATAAGGAATGATTAATAATGTAGATTAAAGCGGTGTGTGTTTTATATTCTGGAACAGTGGTATGTAGAGTATCATCTGCAAAACACACTATGAAACGAATCACAAATCTCTTTGTCAAAAAAGTGAACCAAAATAATATTAAAGACTCGCTTCAAAACCACATGTCAGACTCCCCTTCAGCTTGCATGCTGCTAAAAGTAACGAAGTATGAATCTAATATAAGTTATTTGTCATCTAATTTGCAACAGCAAATGTTTCACTAGTTTCATCTAAAATACAAAATGGTAGATCTTATCATTGCTTAGTATAAAAGTGTATATTACTGGTTGCAAATATAAAGTTTTAAAGTGATAGTATTTAGTCTTATTTCTTTTACCATTAATTACTAAATCATGTTTGTTTGATGGCATGCCATGGCTTCCTTAAACATTTCTTTAGAAAAAAATGGCAATTAGATCAGTAAAGGATCGCCATACCTGGCCTAAGGTAAAATGTTTACAATCCAAACCCAGATAATCCAGTAGCAATCCGTGCCAGCTTACATGATTCCAACAATCTTAACACCTGTTTTACAGTTAAATGAGACATAATATTCCCAAACCCTGTCACTTTGCAGGTGAGGCAACTTTCCTATCAGCCCATCCAAGATATCATACATACCCCTGGCATCCACCTGACACTTACAATTTTATTACTTTTTAGTCAATATATATATATATTGGCTGCTAGCCTCCAACAGGCAGTCATCTCACTCTACTACTGAATAAGGGCTATCGGCTCAAAAATTCTGCTCTACGTGTGTGTTTTTTCTGTGTCTTGACACTGCAGGAATCCTCTTCTACGGTAAGTAGTAGTTTTCTCCTATTCAAATATTCAATTCCATTGATTTAATCTTATAACACAACCAAATTACTCCTGACAGCCAACCTGAAAGAGATAAAGGGAGCAAGAACATCTGACAACCAGGATAAGAGGATAAGAGTGTGGAAAAAGAAGGATAATGAGTGCTGGAGACAGTGCCATGAGTAGCTTACACAAATAATACCTAGGGGAGACTTGCAGTCTGTGGAGGAGGAGTGGGAACATTTAAAACCATCTTGGTAAAAACAACTGAAGCAGTATGTGGTAGGACAGCTGGTAGGAGAAGAGGAAATGAAAACCCCTAGTGAAATGACAGGGTAAAATATGCTATGTTGTAGGAGGACAGAAGAAAGAAAAAGAGTGTAGAGCTGGGTGGTCGCCGTATCATTAAAAACAGTACTGGAAGAAAAGAGAAAATGGATGGCAAATGCATAGAAATGTTAGAAGAGGAATAGTGAGGGAAGCAAGAAGGTGTTGTATACCATGACAAAAAGGAGGAGGTAGAAAAGATTATTTTTTTTTAACTGCTTTACGTCTCTCTAACAGCAAGGTCTTTAGAGACGGGAAAGGGTGGGGGGGCAAGGAATGGGAAGGAATTCGGCCATGGCCTTCTGATGGAAGCATCTCGGCATTTGCCTGGAGTGATTTGGGAAACCATGGAAAACCCAAATCTGGATGCCCGGACAGGGATTCGAACCGCCGTCCTCCCGAATGTGAGGCGAGAATGCTAGCAGTTACACCGCCACACTCGGTAGGTAGAAAAGAACTCAGACAGATAGTACAAAGCTTAGTGGAGGGAAAGGAAGACTGGAGGGAGTATTTTGAGGATCTACTGAATGCAATAAGACCCAGAGATGAAAAACAGTAGAGAAGAAGAAACAGATGAGCATCAAGAGGAAAAGGAAGATATTACATGGAAGGAATTGGAGTATGATGTAAAGAGAATGAAAGGAGATAAAGATTAAGTGTTCGTTGATGAAGTGAGCATGAAGATGATACAACTGCTGGAGTAGTGGGCATACAGGGCTTTACAGAGTAATGTAAGTTGTGTGGAACAAGGGAAGAGTTCCAAATGACTCGAGGAAAGGGTAATAATGCCCACATTCAAGAAAAGGGACAGGACTTTCTTGCAGAACTACCATGGTATCACCTTGATTTGCCACTGTGCTGAGATTTAAGAAAGGTTCGGAGAGCAGAATAAGAAGAGACATTGAAAGGTAGCTAAGGAAAGAGCAATATGGATTTAGACAAAGAAAGTCAACAATTGATCTTATATTTACAGTAAGATAGTTACAAGAGCAAGTATGGCAAGGATCTGCTAATGGCCTTTCTGGACATTGAAAAGACATATGACAGCCTAAGCTGAAAGTGTGTAGGAAGTAATGATAGAAATGTCAGTAAAGAAGGATATAGTGGAAAAACTGAATGATATATGTGATGGCAGTAAGAGCTATGTCAAAGTGGGAAGGGATTCGACCAAATGATTCAGTTTGAAAAATGGACTAAAACAACGAAGTGCCCTATTACCTCTGCTATTTATAGTGTTTATGGATGAAATATTGAAGAATATGGTGAAGAGCATTGGGGAAGGAAGAACGAAAGCAATGCTATTTGTGGATGACCTACTAGTCTGGGGAGAAGTTTAAAGAGAAGTGCAGGTCAGCTGGAAGTGTGGGATTGAATAGTTGCATCATACAACACGAAGTTGTCCACAAGAAAGAGTGGTTATTACGACAAGAAAGGAGAACAGTACAGACATAGTCATATAACTTGGAGGAAAACAATCAAATAAAGTGGATTGTTTCAAATATTAGGGAAGCTGGATTGAAGAAAATAGAGGAAACAGGATAAAGACAAATGAAAGAGGAAGATGTGCAGATTAATTTTTTAAGAGTGAGGTATGGTATGGAGAAGGAATTTTCCACAAAAGAATAAGGAGGCAATCTAGGCTATAAAACTTACTTTGTGCTAATTGTGACATATGGATCAGAAACCTGGTTGAGGAAGGAGAGGAACAAAGGGAGAGTACAAGCTATGGAAATGAAATTTCAGAGGAGTAGGAGTAACAAGATGGGAAAGAATAAGTAATGAGAGAATCAGGAAGATGATCAAGGAGGAACTGTGACAGCAAAGAATAGAAATCTAGGTTACAGTAGTATTCGACCCTTAAAGGGCAAAAATGTCAATGTGTCTAAAATGCTGTTTTCTGTGTTACGAGTCATTTATCTCCCTCGATACCTATCTGAAATAATTTAATGAAGTATCATTTGAAAGATTAAGATCTCCACTTTAGTGACGTCATATACTAAGATAAAAAAATTTCAGAATTCGACCACTAAAGGGCAAAAGTATCAATAATTTTGCAATGCATTTTTGTGTCACGAGCCATTTATCTCACTTCATATCTAACCGATACAGATAAATGAGGTATCATATTAAAGAGTAAGGTCTCAGCCGTGGTAACATTATATTTTAAGAAAGGAATTTTTCGTAATTCGCCCTTAAAGGGCAAAAATGTCGATTTTCTAAAATATGTTTTTTGTGCCTCGAGATATTTAGCTCGCTGGATATCTAACCAAAATCAATTAACATTATGAGGAGTTATGTCTCACCTTTGGTGACATCATATTTTAAGAAAGTAGGTTTTTGGAATTCAACCCTTAAAGGGAAAAAGTTCTACAACACGTTTTTGTGTCACGCGCCATTTATCTCCGTTAATATCTAATCAAAATAGATAAATGTGGTATCTTTTTTTTTTTTTTTTTTTAACTGCTTAACATCTCTTAACAATGAGGTCTTTAGAGACGGGAAAAGATGGGGGGGCAAGGAATGGGAAGAAATTCGGCCATGGCCTTTTGAAGGAAGCATCCCGGCATTTACCTTGAGTGATTTGGGAAACATGGAAAACCCAAATCTGGATGACCGGATGGGGATTCGAACCGCCGTCCTCCCGAATGCGAGGCTAGAATGCTAAGCATTAAACCACCACGCTCGGTTGGTATCGTTTTAAAGATTAAGCTATCCGCTGTGGTCACATCATATTTTAAGAAAGGAATTTTTCTGAAGTTTACCCTTAGAGGGCAGAAATATCAGTTATTATAAAATGCATATTTTCTGTCTCGAGCTATTTATCTCGCTGGATACCTAACCAAAATCGATAACTGAAGTAGGATTATGAAGAGTAAAGTCTCAGCTTTGTGACATCATATTTTAAGAAAGAATGTTTTTGGAATACAATTAATGGGAAAAACTATAAATTTTTCTACAACGCATTTTTGTGTCATGAGCCTTGTATCGCTTGATATCTAAACGATATTTTTTTTTTGCTGTCATCAATCTTTTGACTGGTTTGATGCAATCCTCCATCCTTTCCTATACTGTGCTAACCTCTTCATTTCTACATACCCCTTACAACCCACATCCTCAATTATCTGCTTCATATATTCTAATCTCTGTCTTCCTCTACAGTTCTTACCTTCGACTGTTCCCTCTACCAACACTTTAGTGACGTCATATACTAAGACAAAATATTTTCGGAATTCAACGCTTAAAAGGCAAAAATATAAATATTTTTGCAATGCATTTTTGTGTCACGAGAAATTTATCTCACTTCATATCTAACCGATACAGATAAATGAGGTATCATATTAAAGAGTAAGGTCTCCGCCGTGGTAACATTGTATTTTAAGAAAGGAATTTTTCGTAATTCGACCCTTAAAGGGCAAAAATGTCGATTTTCTAAAATATGTTTTTTGTGCCTCGAGATATTTAGCTCGCAGGATATCTAACCAAAATCAATTAACATTATGAGGAGTTATGTCTCAGTTTTGGTGACATCATATTTTAAGAAAGAAGGTTTTTGGAATTCATCCCTTAAAGGGAAAAAGTTCTACAACGCGTTTTTGTGTCATGCGCCATTTATCTCCATTAATATCTATTCAAAATAGATAAACGTGGTATCTTTTTTTTTTTTTAACTGCTTAACATCTTTTGACAGTGAGGTCTTTAGAGATGGGAAAAAATGGGGGGCAAGCAATAGGACGAAATTCGGCAATGGCCTTTTGAAGGAAGCATCCCGGCATTTGCCTGGATTCATTTGGGAAACCATGGAAAACCCAAATTTGGATGCCCGGATGGGGATTCGAACCGCCGTCCTCCCGAATGCGAGGCCAGAACGCTAGCCGTTAAACCACCATGCTCGGTAGGTATCATTTTAAAGATTAAGCTATCCACTGTGGTCACATCATATTTTAAGAAAGGAATTTTCTGAAGTTTACCCATAAAGGGCAGAAATATCAGTTATTCTAAAAAGCATATTTTCTGTCTCGAGCTATTTATCTCGCTGGATACCTAACCAAAATCGATAACTGAAGTAGGATTATGAAGAGTAATGTCTCAGCTTTGTGACATCGTATTTCAAGAAAGAATGTTTCTGGAATTCAACACTTAATGGGAAAAACTAAAAAAAATTTCTACAACGCATTTTTGTGTCATGAGCCTTATATCCCTAGATATGTAAATGATATTTTTTTTTTTTTTTTGCTGTCATCAGTCTTTTGACTGGTTTGATGCAATCCTCCATCCCTTCCTATACTGTGCTAACCTCTTCATTTCTACATACCCCTTACAACACACGTCCTCAATTATCTGCTTCATATATTCTAATCTCTGTCTTCCTCTACAGTTCTTACCTTCGACTGTTCTCTCTACTAACAAATTAACCAATCCAGCATGTCACTTCTTTCTGTAAGCTTCTTCCATAAACTTCTTTTTCTCACCCATCATTTCCAAAACTCTTTCATTTCTTACTTTGTCTGTCCACCTAATTTTCAGCATTCATCTATACCACCACATTTCAAATGCTTAAATTTTCCTTACTTTCTGGTATTTCAAAAGTCCATGTTTCGCTACCGTAAAGTGCTGTGCTCCATACATTGAGTTTTAAAAAAGTTCTTTCTAATTCCTAGATCAATATTTGAAACTAAAAGGTCTCTCTTTTTCATGAAGGCTCTTTTTGCTAGTGCTATTCTCCTTTTAACATCATTCCTGCTTCGGCCATCAGTTGTAATTTTGCTTCCCAAGTAACAGAACTCACTTCCTACTCCTATTGCATCCGATCCTATTTTTATATTTAATCTACTAGTACTGGTATCATTTCTGCTACATTTCATCACTTTTGTCTTGCTTTGATTTGCATTCAGTCCTAAATCTTCCTTCAGTATTTTGTTCATGCCATTCACTAACTTCTCAATATCCTCAGCCTTCTCTGCTAGCAAGACAATGTCATGCCATTCAGTAACTTCTCAATATCCTCAGCCCATTCTGCTAACAAGACAATGTCTATGGATTGCAATCCTGCAGTGTTTTCAATCCCGCGGGATCCGTGCGGGATTGGTGCAAACAGTTTTTTAACGCATATATTTAAAACATAGTTACTTAAAATGTTAATAAATTAAATAATAATTAAATTAATAAATAATTTTAATGTTAAATGATAAAAATTAACAGTTAACAATTCTTCACAGGTCTTCTGCCGGATAAGATCTTTTAAACATGACGTTTCGGCAGTCACCTCCGCTGCCTTCATCTGGTGAGCTGTCATCGCGAAGTAGCTGCCGCGACGGTTCGACACCGAATCTGTCGCGGCAGCTACTTCGCGATGACAGCTCACCAGATGAAGGCAGCGGAGGTGACTGCCGAAACGTCGTGTTTAAAAGATCTTATCCGGCAGAAGACTCGTGAAGAATTCCTGTCTACCATACGCCGGGAAAAACTTAACTGTCACAACAGTTAACAATATTTTGATTGGCAAAATGACATTAAAACTTTTTAGCGTGTATTAAGTGTATTTCGAGATTTTACATTTTTGTATTTTAATATAAACCAATTTTTAAATAAATAATAAAAATGGAAAATATTGATTCTTAGGTCGTATTATGGTTTGCTTAAAGGTCAAGTAGCAAGAGTTTTTTTTTTTTTTTTTTTTTTTAAATTCTAAATAAACGTTCCATAACACCGAGAAAAGCATTACATTTCACAAACTGAAGTGAATATACTCTGTAAAGTGTAGACTTGGCTCAAAACGAGATCTCATAACTTTTTGTCACTGCACAAGCACGAGACTTGGCCTTTTTTTTGCGTGATTCATTATTATATCTCCTGATTCCTTGATTGATATTACAGTTGATTCAATGTTATTAAAAGAAACTACTCACCAACACGTAAACTGTCAAGTATTTCGATTTACTTATGTGGCGTAACGACGTTTTTAGAGTGGAAATTATCATTTTTTAGTAAGAAAGAAGACTTCATCGGCAAATGATTGCAGTGAAGTCCTCATAGGTAGTATCTCCCGATTTCATTGCAAACACATGAAATTAAACACTTGAGGAAGATGGCGGAGGCAGCCGTCGAAGTGTGGTGTTCCTACAACACAATTCGTCGATACACCCGTGAAAATTTCATTATAACTTTTTTTACCTTTAGTCGAAATAATAACAAGGAGAAGAGGGATTAATCGAAAGCCTGAGGGGCACATGTAAGCAGGTGGCTTTCGTCAAAGAAACGCATTGAGGCAGTGGCCAAAACAACAATAAGTCAAAGGATATACAATTTCCATTTGATAGCTGTTAAATAAATAGGTACGCGATCGTTAAAATTACGATAACATTAGTTTCATATCAATGAATATTCAAATTTTCAGCCGCAAATTAGGAAATTGTCACAATTACTTTATCTGCAAATACAGAAAATGGGAATAATGAAACCATGAATAAAAAGCTGTAACCGTGTAGTTCAGATAACGTGTGCGACACTTAAAAATAATTATATAGTTAGAAAATCGTACTAAATACGCACCATAACTCAAATTACAGAAATGTGTACTGGAAACAAACGCAAGTTTTGATGAATACGTAAAAGTGTATTTATTTACTTACGAATGACGAGGGTTGACAAAAACAAACGCTTTTTCACATGAGCCAAATACCAACTGCAAGGGTACAGGCAAACAGTGCAAAATATCCGACAGAGATCGAGTGGGGCAGCGAGTCACGCAGCCTGACACACGTTTCCGCCAGATTTTGCGGATCCGCTTAATTTGGTGCAGGATCCGCCAGACTGTCTAATGATGCGGGATCCCACGGGATTGCGCGATCCCACTTTGCTGGATTACAATCCCTAACAATGTCATCAGCAAATCATAGCATATCAATTTTTTCTCCCGGAACACTTATGCCGCATGGAAATTTTCTTTGACTTTCTTTATTGCTTCTTCTACGTACAAGTTGAATATTAACGGGGATAGACTACAACCTTGTCTCACACTCTTTTTAACTGATGCATGGCTCTCGTGATTTATTAAAGCCACTTGATTCTTATATAGTTTATAGAGTATTCTTCTGCCTCGATACTTTAGACCTGACTTCTTTAAAATTTTGAACATCTTGCTCCACCTAATATTATCAGTATCTTTGTTTTTCTTGATCCGCCCTTCAAGTATTAATCTTAAAGCGAGAATTGCTTCCCTAGTACCACAATTTTTCCTAAACCCAAATTGATCTTCACCTACTATCTCTTCTACCACCATTTCCATCCTTCTGTATATTATTCTGGTCAGTAATTTTGAAGCATGTGATGTTAGACTAATGGTGTGATAATTCTCACATTTGTTGGCTTGTGCTTTCTTGGGAAGTGTGAAGATGATATTTTTATTAAAATCTGTTGGAATTTCTGCTGTTTCATAACTTTTTGATATCAGCTTGTATTAGCTTTCGATTCTTTCTTCTCCTAGGGATTTAAGTTCTGCTGGGATCTCATCAATTCCAACTGCCTTATTTGGTTTCAAATCATTCAGAGCTTTATTAAATTCCGATCTCAAGACAGGATCTCCTAAGTCATCAATGTCGACATCGCCTTCCTTTTCCATTACACTATTGTTCAAGTCGTCCTCATCATACAGTTTCTCAATGTAATCCTTCCATCGGTTAGCTCTATCATCGGAGCATAAAAGAGGTTTCCCATTGGCAGCTTTAATGTTTACACCTCTTATCTTCATTTCTCCAAAATTCTGTTTGATCTTTCTATATGCAACATCTACCTTACCTACGACCATTTCCCTTTCTATTTCTTCACACTTTTCTTGTAGCCATTTTTCTTTTGCTATTTTGCATTTCCTGTTTATTTGATTTCTAAATTGCCTGTATTGCTCTCTTCCTGCTTCATCTTGAGCATTTTTGTACCTTATCCTCTGATCCGTCAGCTCCAAAATTTCTTCTGTGATCCAAGGTTTTCGGACAGCCTAATGTTTTTACCAGCTTTGATTATTGTGGTGTTTAATGTGTTCCATTCGTCCACGGTTGAGGTCCTTTCAGAGTTACTTCTTAGACCTAAGTCTACCATTTCTGCAAATTTTTCTCTCATGCTAGATTGTTTCAGTTTATTCACTTCCAGTCTGTTCTGCTTATACTGCTTCCTTATACGCTTGAATTTCAGCCTGCACTTCATTACTGTCAAATTATGGTCAGAGTCTATGTCTGCTCCTGGGTACGCTTTACGGTCTAGAACTTGATTCCTGAATCTCTGTTTGACCATGATATAATCTAGCTGATATCTGCCTGTGTCTCCATGGCGTTTCCAGGTGTATATCCCTTTTGCATGGTTCTTAAACAGTGTGTTTGCCACTACTAGCTTATATCTTTCACAAAATTCTAACAACCTACTTCCTCGCTCATTTCTTTCTCCTAGACCAAACCTTCCTACAGTATTCCCATCTTTTCCTTCTCCTACTATCACATTCCAATCACCCATGATTATTAGATTTTCCTCCCCCTTCACATATTGGATTAATTCTTCAATTTCGGCGTACATTTTCCTATTTCTTCTTCATCTTCCTGTGACGTTGGCATATACCAGGAGTGGCCAAGCTCCTTGAGAGTGCGAGCCATTTTTCAAAATTTGAAATTTCCGCGAGCCGCAATTAAATACGTATTTAAAAGGTAATGCAAAAAAGGTATTAAAAATTATTTTACAGAAATTATATTTATTGAAAACATATGAATAAAGGTATAAAATATGTGTATTGAATTTTAATATTAAAAATTAAACATAATTTATTTTACTTCTCTTGATAATTCTTTAAAATTTGGTGAATAATTGGTGACAGCACTTCTCAGTAATTCTTTGAGATGCTGGTTGGTTAATACTGATCGGTGTTTGGATTTCACGAATTTTAAAGTGGAATGAAATGATTCACATAAGTACGTTGCTCCGAATATTGAAATAATTCGACAAGCAGCCTTTTTTAATTCAGGATACTTCGATTCTAGTACAAATTTCCAAAAGTCAGTAATCGGCGTCGACTTATATTTTAATTGTAGAGTTTGATCTTCTTGCATCTTTATTAATTCTAATTCTCCAGATGTTTTTTGGGTCATAATTATATTGGAAATGGAAAATTCACCTTGAACTATGTTAATTTCAAATGGATTTAGTAAAAAATCAAGAGACGATTTAGAATAGTTCAAGTCATGAAATCTATTTTGGAATTCCGTCAATATTCCTTCTAGGTTTTTTATATACTCGTTGAGTTTTTATTGTTTAATATTGGAACAATTTTTTTAATTCGAGGAAAATGACAGAATTTTTTATTACGCCACTGTTTATGTTCGTTCGCGCAGTTTTCGATGAGTCATGTCATTCTTAATTTGGACGGAAATGAAATTTGTTACAATTTGCATTTAGTGTTTCATATTTGCTATCAGTAATTTAAAAGACATTTTGAAACACATACGGAACGATAATATGTTTTTTTTAATATAATAACACAAAAATGAAAAGGGAACTCGGGTACATTTATCGAGAGCCACAAATAATCCTTCAAAGAGCCGCATGCGGCTCGCGAGCCACAGGTTGGCCACCCCTGGCATATACACTTGTACTAATGTGGTTGGGACGGGCTTAGTTTCTAACCTCATCAAAATAAACCTGTCACTAAACTGTTCAGAATAACTAACCCATTTCCCTACTTTCTTATTAATTACAAATTCTACACCAGTGACTCCATTGACAGCTTGTGTGCTAATTATTCTATGTTCCCCAGACCATAAATCCTGTGCATCCTTCCATTTAATCTCACTAATCCCAACAACATCTAACTTAAGTTGTTCCATCTCCCTTTTTAAGTTTTCTAACCTACCTGCCCTATTCAGACTTCTAACATGCCACGTTCCGACTCGTAGAATGTTTCTATCCATTCTGATGACTCCTCCCTGAGCATTCCCCACCCGGAGATCCATTTGGGGGACTATTTTACCTCTGGAATATTTTACCCAGGAAGAAGCCATCATGATATATGTAATTTGAGAGGATTACATGTCCTTGGGATACCTTTTGGGTCTTTAATGCAGTGGTTTCCCGTTGCCTTCTCCATCCCCATGCCGTTGATAATTTCTGATTCATCCACCTTTAGGTGCCGTTTCCAACCCCAAGGGCAAGAGGGTGCCCTGAACTGCTCCCCGCTCTTCCGCCCTCCTTTCGGAGGCTGTTGGCAAGCAGTGAGTGACTCCTTATACCAGAAATCTTTCAGTCGCCAGACATTGACATTAGGTTGGAAAAAGCTAGTATAGTCTCTCCCAAACCCTTACACCCCCTCACCGATATAGATAAATGAAATATCATATCAAAGACTAAAGGCCCGGGCACACAGAATGCGATAAGCGACAGCTGCAAGTGGTCGTTCTCTCGACACGGCGACACGTGATTTTGGTACGTCAAACAGGACACGACAACTCCATAGCGACAAATGCCAATATAGTGAGACCCTCTCTCGCGAAGTGATCTGCACTTCTCTATTTCTTTCTTAATAAGTTTTCCAGGGCTAGTAAATTCTTATAAAACATGTCAAGTGATGAGGAGACTCTACTTCTTTTGTTTGCACTAAGCATAAATAAAAGGTGGTTCTGGGTTCATGACATCAATAAGAAGAGAGAATGCCTTGGTGAATACCACCGCCTCTGCCGGGAACTGGTATCACATGAAGATAGATTTTATACATATTTTGCATGTTGGCCTCGCATTCTGGAGAATGCCGATTCGAATTCCCTTCCGGGCATCCAGAATTGGGTTTTTCATGGTTTCCCTAAAATCACTCTAGGTGAATGCCGAGATGCTTCCTTCAAATGGGACATGGCCGAATTCCTTCCCCTTTCTTGCCCAAGTCCCATCCCGCCTCTAATGACCTCGCTGTCAACAAGGGGTAAAGAGCAGCCAAAAAAAAAAAAGAGAGAGAAATTATACTATCTGTTAAAATCAATTATATCGAAGTGCACCACAAACTGGAGAAAAGCAATTGGTATAAGAGAAAGATTAGCCATTTGTATGAGGTAAGTTCTGTTCATTTAATATATATTTTTAAAAACAAAACAGAAACAATGACACTGCCCAAACCCCTAACCTCTAAGCGATTTACAATGTTATCACTTCCCCTTTGGAGGCAGTTGTATGATTTGCGTGACTGTCAATATTAAGAAATACCCCTGAAACCAGGCTTATCATCACAAAGCGAAATATTCACAATCAAAAATACAATTTATTTCACAATCAAAAGAAATACAGACGACACAAATACAAGTATTAACTATTTTAAATAATTACAGTGTAAACAACCAAACAGAAAGTGAGAAACTAACTAGAAAAAATAAAATTCTGAAAGCGAAAAATAATTTTTTATGAACTTGAAAATTTTTCTTCATCGGCCACGTCGCTGTGTCGCATGACAATTCTGTAATTTTGTACAACTGTGTCGCTCTTCGCCACGACAAAGACTGTGGCCCGGCGACGGATCGCTTTCTGTGTGACCTCCATAATTCAAAACTGTGAATTACAACAATAGCGACGTCACGCCTCGACACAATATCGCGTGTCGCTGTCGCTTGTCACGTTCTGTGTGCCCGGGCCTTTAGGTCTCCACCGTGGTAACATTATATTTTAAGAAAGGAATTTTTCATAATTCGACCCTTAAAGGGCAAAAATATCAGTATTTCTAAAGTGCGTTTATTGTGTTTCGAGCCTTTTATCTCCCTGGATATCTAACCAAAATCGATAAATGAAGTAGGATTATGGAGAGTAATGACTCAGCTTTGGTGACCTCATATATTAAGATTTTTTTTTTTTTTTGAAATTTAACCCTTAATGGGAAAAAGTATAAATGGTTCTACAACGCATTTTTGTGTCACGAGCCATTTATCTTCATTAATATCTAACTGAAATAGATAAATATGGTATCATTATAAAAATTAACGTTTCCGCTGTGGTAACATCACATTTTAAGAAATTAATTTTTCTGAATTGAACTCTTTAAGGACATAAATATGAGTATTTTTTAAATGCGTTTTTTGTGTCTCGAGTCATTTATCTCCCTTGATAACTCAACAAAATTGATAAATGAGGTATAATTATAAAGACTGAGGTGTTCGTAAGGTCTTAGGTTACGTTACACCACATTTTAAGAAAGAAATTTTTCAAAATTCTAACCTTAGAGGGCAAAAGTATTAATATTTCTACAACGCATTTTTCTGTCACGAGCTATTTACTTCCCTTAATACTAACCGAAATTAATAAATGTGGTATCGTTTTAAATATTAAATTATCCGCTCTGGTCACATCATATTTTAAGAAAATACTCTCTCGAAATTCAACCCTTAAGGGGCAAAAATATCATTTCTATAACTTCTTTTATATTTTTTTTTTTTTTTTTTTTTTTTTTTTTTTTTGCATCGCTTGATAATTAACCGAAATTGATAAATGAGACGAAGATAGCTGCTTTGGTCACACCATATTTTATATCAGAAATTTTTTTAAATTCGACCCTTAATATTATTTCTGCAGAGTGTATTTTTTTTTTTTTAATTACAAGCCATTTATCTTCTTTGATACCTAGCCAGAATCGATAATTATCGTATTGTTTTAAAGATTAAGGTCTCCAGTTAGGTAAAATCATAAATTAAGAAAGAATTTTTCAGAATTTGGTGCTTTAAGTGGTAGCGTATATGAGAAAGATCAGAGCCAAGTCAATAGATTGCAGCAGTACATATCACAGAGATGTCAATGAACTTTTTTTTTTATTCAATAAGTAGCTTTTCGGAAAAAAAATTCTGTTATAGAAACACTTTTGTTTTGCTACACAATTTCAATGTAAACATTTTATTCGCATAGCAAAAAATATCACAGAGTTGTTGATATGTTGTGTTCATTTCATTCAGGTCAGTGACAGTTTGTCGTAAATACAGTGTGTTTTAAATTTTCCTAACTGTTTCGTAATATGTTGTAAGTATTTTCATGAGTACCTATTTCACTAAAAAAAAAAAAAAAAAAAATTGCTATAAAAGTACGGTTACAAGCATTCAACCTCACTATTAATCACATTTAATTCACGAAATTTTCGCACGGGTCGTCTAGTTGACTGTAAATTTCTAAAACTGCAAGTGACAGGGTTACAGGTGGGCTCTTAGGGTAAGTTGATGCCAGGAGATTGGCGGCAGAAAATGAGGGCTTGGGATAGTTTTTTGGAATAGCTAGATTGTGATTCATGATTAGAACAGATGCGTCTGTCACAGATTCCAAGACTGTAAGAAAGGGAAGGAACTAAATTTGGAAAATTAAGGAAAAACTGAAAGTATTTTTTTCTGTGGATTAATTTGGCTAAATATATTTTTTAAGTGTTCATAATATTTCAAATAAGGTATTCAGAGTTCTGAAGAGCTGATAAAACTCCGACAGCTGTAACCATGAAGAAGGTGTTAAGGTTGTTAGAATCACGTTAGCTGCCAGGGACTGCCTCAGGATAGTCAGGATTGGCAGTATAAACTGTTTGCCTCTGGTAATTCATCCTGTAGGACAGTTGAGTGATTATCTGAAATAGGAGTTGTGCAGTGAAGACAAGTAACTTGGTAAATTAGGTGAGTTGTAACACAGGTGACGTCTCCAATAACGTGAAAGGATTCTCGGACTGTGAGAATAGATAGTGGTGGTTGAATGTGTGATGCATGTTTTGAAGCAGGGTCTGTTATGGGGATAGATTCATGTGGAAAAGTAGGGGAGTCAGAAAGTAAGTACCAGTGGATCAAAATGTTGTTCAAATTAGGAGGACTGCTAATTTTTTTTTTATATACCTCGTCAACATCAACGTCATTAGAGGTGGGATGGGATTTAAGAAAAGGAATGGGAAGGAATTCGGCCATGGTGTTTTGAAGCAAGCATCCTCACATTTGCCTGGAGTGATTTGGGGAAACCATGGAAAACCCAAATCTGAATGCCCGGATGGGGATTAGAACCGGCGACCTTCCGAATGTGAGGCCACTCACTCACCAAACTCGGCAGGTCTGCTAAAGCAAGTGTGAAGGGAATGTGTGTAGGATTCTGGGAATCAGGACACATATTTTGGGGAAGGATTGTAACAAGTCATGCCCACTGGGAAGGATCTGATTAATGGATTCCAGGCCAGGAAAAAACTGGGTGACGAATATAGGTCTGCAGTCAGCTCTAGGAGGTGCAGAACCAGATTTGTGGATGATAGCCTCGGACATTTGGTTTTGCATAAGAGGTATTTGGCGGCAGGAAATGAGGGGCTTGGGAGAGGATTTTTTTGTTTTTGTTTTTTAAGTCTGGATTGTGATTAATCTTCAAAATAGATGCTTCTGTTAGAGATTTCAAAGCCGTACGAAATGGAAGGAATGGCGACTGTAAAAGCGTAGGTACTGTTGTAAATTAGTAGGCTGTGTGTGTACAGAGGTGTGGAGGGCATCTTGTTGTAAGTCAATGTCTACATCAAGGAAGGTGAAACAAGTGTGGGAATACGACCAAATCAAATTAATGGAATTACTGTTGTTAAAATAATTGAGGAACTATAGGAGGTTGTCTTCCTGTGGATCCTGAATATAAACATATCGATCTGAACCACACAAGCAGTCTGAGGTGACAGTTCTTAAGAAAACATTACTCCAGATGGCCCAGGTAGAAAATGACAAAAGATGGGGCCACACAGGTACCTATAGCAGTGCCAAATATCTGATGATGAACATGTGAATTAGAGAAGAAACAGTTTTAGTGAGGATGAAGTCAGCTAGGGATGTGAGAAAAGATATGCTATGGACACTGTGTGGGTGGCACATATATATATATATATATATATTTGATAAAGGAAACAAAGAAACTGCCGCGAGGCACTGAAAATAAGATAGGATAGGGAAAATAAACAGTTACCCGTCACTTACCACAGATGAAGGCAGGAGGGCGAGACACGTAAAAACACAAAAACAAAAGAATTACACAATATTTCGACTTTTTAGTCTTCCTCATGTAGGAGGCGAGACATATGGCAGGGGGAAAGATGTGGTCACATCCGAGCCTGCCACATGAATCATGTGGCAGGCTCGGATGTGACCACATCTTTCCCCCTGCCATATGTCTCGCCTCCTACATGAGGAAGACTAAAAAGTCGAAATATTGTGTAATTCTTTTGTTTTTGTGTTTTTACGTGTCTCGCCCTCCTGCCTTCATCTGTGGTAAGTGACGGGTAACTGTTTATTTTCCCTATCCTATCTTATTTTTATATATATATATTGTGAGACCGTATCCTGCACCACCATATTTGTAGGTCATATAATGAGAAGTTGTAATGCTCATACAAAGGAAATAGCGTACAAAACACTAGTTTGTCCGCATTTGGAATACTGTTGTGGAATTTGGGATCCATATCGCAAGGGATTGATTGACACATTAGAGAAAGTACAGAGGATAGCTGCTCGATTCGTGACTGCTAGTTACAGTCCTTACGTAAGTGTCACAGAGCTGATACGTGGGTTGGGCTGGGATTGTTTAGCGGACAGACAACGTCGTTTTCGTTTGAATTTGTTGGAGAATATGTGAAAATCTTTAATTTACGAGTGCAACGAAATACTTCATCCGCCAACATATTTAGGTCGCAACGACAGGAGGGATAATATTCGAGAAATAAGATGCCGTACTGATTCATTTATGTATTCCTTCTTTCCTCATTGTGTTCGGGATTGGAATGCACAGAATTAGGATTGGTGCTTAGCACCCACAGTATTTGTGATTTGCAGAGTATAGATGCAGATGTAGACCCTCCCTCCGTGATGTTCTCCTGTTGATGAAGGGCCAAGTCCCAAAATATTCATTGTTTTTCCTGTTCTTGTGTGAAACCATCATCTAAGGTAAGTAGTAGTATTTCATTTAGCTCCCATTATTTCCTGGTTACTATATACATACACTTATAGCTTTATCCTCATCGACATTGAGGTCATTAGAGGTGGGATGAGACGGTGAACAACGAATGGGAAGGTATTTGGCCATGTCCTTTTGAAGGAAGCATCCTGGCACTCACCTGGAGTGATTTGGGTAAACAACAGAAAACCCAAATCAGGATGCCCAGAAGGGGATCCGAACTGCCGTCCTCCTGAATTCAAGGCCTGAGCGTTAACCGCTCACCCACCGTATTCGGTGCACATATCAAGGAAGTGTTGATGGGAACAAGGGAACTGAAGACGTGATAGTGGAGGATATTTGCGTACAAGGAATTTATGTCAGTGGAAACATGGAAGGAGACTGGAGGTAGAGAAGTGGAGACTTCGAACAGACACTACAACATATGTGGGATGTCTTTGATGTTGGGAGAAAGGTTATGCATGGAAGATTAGAGGTGTTGACCCACAAGGTCAAAATCTGTTCAGTGAGAAAATCGTAAGCCACAACTATAGATCACCCCAGATTGCCAGGCTGAAGCAAATATCATGACAGATGGAAGAGGTGGGATCTGCGGAGTGTGGACAATAGATATTGGTGTCGGAAACCTGTGTAAGGGCCTAAGCATCGTAGTCACTGCAGTCATGATTATTGTGGTGGAGCCCTTGTCTGCTAGAAGGATGGTGATATTTTGGTTGTTGGACAGTACTCTCATGGTCCGGGTTTCAGAGGAGAAAAGGTTTTTTGGATTAAGGATAGAGTTGAGAAGAGAAGTTGAGTACCATGTTGAAGTGAGTAAGTGGAAGTATAAGTCAGAAATAATATTTTAGTGAAAAATATCAGAAAATTGGGGAGGGGGCAGGGGGGGGGGGGGAAGGTAGCACATTATGACGACAGGAAAGAAGAAGAACTTAATTTTTAACAGCCACAAGCACCACAGAAATAAATAAAAACAGTAATGAAAAGAAGGGGATTCTACTATAACCATGGCACAATTTGGTGATGGATTCTTATATACTACGAAGCAAATCTAAAGTATTTTTATATACGTCTGGCTTAGTTCTTGAGATATCGTATTTCAAAATTGAGTGGTTAGGTTGAGATGTGGACTAGAACATAAATAAAATTCGCCAAAGCCAACAAGAACTACAAGGTGGACATGCACAATAGGTATTTTGAATTTTTGCTAGCTGTTGTAGTTAGTCTAAAATACAGCCAGAACCAGAAGACAAATGTCACCAAAAGTTCAAGGAACTATACTTATAACTGATTTTTGTCATTGGATATCTCTATACTTCTTGTATTAAAGTCTATAACTAAACCCTTCCATATGTTTCTATAGGGCCTATACAGATATCCAAAATTAAGTGCATAGCTGCCAGTACCTGCAAAATAATCTGCAGTTGAAGCAGTAGATCTATTTTGCAGATATATTTATACATTATGTGTTCTGACATTTCAGCTTATCTCCATTGTAAAAAGACAATAAATTAATGCTAGGAAAATATTATCCACATATTAATGATTCATATCTTGCACCATGTTGAATTAATAAAGATCGAGCACTTTCGTTGTGTGAAAAAATCACATTTCAATGGCTTTTAAAAAAAATTTCTCCTGTCCCAGGCTGCATTTCTACATAACCACAACTGCCAGGAAGAAAACAAAACAGTTTAGGTGGTTATGATCTCTGTAGTGACAACGTTGTTACGTTATAATGATGATGTCAGAAAACTTTTCAGCTTAATTCTAGATAATGACACCATTAATGTTGAAATGTATTATTATTATTAATATTAACCATAAATAATTATGGATAGGACCTATATTACATTTACTTTGTTTCCAACCAAGAAAAATTGTAAATGCAGATAACATAAGTGACATTTGTAGCTGCTTGAGTATTAAATACTTCACACCCAGAAACAATGACATCATAAGTAACAGCAGCAATTAATGTTTACATAGTTGTCGGCGTGGTGATATCGCTATCTAGAACTAACCCCCTCAATTTTGAGATATCTCAAGAACTGAGATATTTACAAAAACTTTCGATTTGCTTTGCTGAGTTGCATAAGAATATATATCAAATTTTGATTTTGCTGAATTTATCTTCTGGTCCAGGTCGCATTTCAACAAAACCACCTTAATTTTGAGACACAATATCTCGAGAACTAGGCGAGATATCAAAAATTTTATTGTTTACTTTCGATTAGTCTCGTCGAGTTACATAAGAATCCATCATCAAATTGCGGTGCCACAATTCCTACACCATGAACCAGAATGACAACAGATAATCTGTGGTACAGCATAAACGCATGTTGTGTCATAGGAGGCACGTGTGACGTTATTATTTGTATAGAGTTCCAGTGGTATCGCTATTCCTAATTCTCCAGCAAATACAAACATTCCACAGATTTTTTTATTTGATGAAATAAATCTATTTTTACCAAACAAAACAACTGCGATGATCCATTTTAACTATTCTCTCGACGAGTGGCAATATTAACTGCCAATTACTCAACGTTATCACATGTCACTCACGGCAGAAAAGGTAGACTTCCCAACACACTTGCATAATCCTAAAGTATAATATAGCCAACTTTAGGAAGAAACTTACGGAGAGTTTTCGGACGTACAGAGAAACGGATGACCAATATCACGAATATTTTATCAAAATATGCTTCTTAAGATCTCAAACCACTAAACAAAATAAATTTGTTTACATGCCCCAATTAAAAAAAAACAACAACAAAACACTCTTCCCATCACACGGTGTTTAACGCAACCATCAATGATAATACTAGCACACACAATTCATAGCAGAGACAATACATGGAGGAGACAATACTAGATTCATAGACTATGCCTTTACAGTTGCTCTGTACCATGGAGGAAGGAATCTCCCCATGCTCTGTACTGTACAATCATGGAGAAAAGAATCTTTTCTCCGTGTGCACAATACTCTTAAATGCTTTAATCGTTAAATTATCTTTGACCTAGACTATTTCACATGTATAAACAACATTAATTGTATGGTTCGATATTGATAAATGTTCCAGTTTTTAGCGTCTCTGGAATACCGTGTAAACACATACTGCACGAACGTGTGCATTTAAATTATAAATAAATATAGTTAATATTTAGTTTTTGTTGTAATAGTAATTCGAAACTCTAAATTCTAATACATTTTACTACTGTGAGCGTTAGTGAGTGTTTTTATTCGTGCAAAAAATATTTATTTGTGATTTAGTGCTTTGCTCTGTTCCTTGTTCATTTTCTGTGTTTGTTTACATTTTTGAACGCTAAGCTTAAGTTCAGATTTTTTTATAGGGCGTAAATATATTTAGATAAAGCTTCCTTGTGAATTAATATAGCAGTTTTTTGTAAGGTTCTCTCTCGCATTGTGTACTTTGTTGTTGTTAGTTTTTTTGTAATCATGAGTGAAAAGTGTAGACATTGCCGTAGATTTTTGAGGGTGTGAGAAATGGTTTCATTGGGGAGCGATTTGTAATGGCGTCGAAGTTGGGGAAATTGAGGAGGCTCTCCCATGGTTCTGTAAAGATTGTTTCAAAAGTAGGAAGATACTGGAGCATGAGGTAAGGATTAGTGCCCTTGAGGCTGAACTGATCAACACCACCGAGAAAACAAGGCCAGGTTACTGTGTTTGTTACGTCACAGATAGTCATCGATTCATCCATATGTCATGTATCTACGGGTTTTAGCGGCCGAATAGTCACAAAAATTGACTGTACGTGAACGTGACGTCACTATGACGACACGTTAACAGCGCGAAGCGAGCGGTATTGCCTGTTAGATAATACCCGTATCTACTATTTAGTTCAGCTCTCTTGACAATATTTTCCTGATTTGATTTAGACAACCAAATTACGTTTTAATGAGAACAATTAGTAGAACTCAACGTGTTGAAAGCTTATAGTTATTTTCGTAAGTTTTGGGGAATTATTAAAAATAAAACACAAAAATAGTTTTATGAAAATATTTAATACATTTCTTATTTACAAGCAAAAGTTGAAGGTATTTATTTCTGAATGCAAGAGTATACAGAATATAAATCATACAGAATATACTTTTTTTATTGACTATAAATTTTATACACAACTGTGACAAATCTTTCACCATTTTAACCTGTGGCATATTTTTATTAATAATGAAATCATTTTTGCTCTTATTATAATTATTCAGTAAAATGTTGATTGAACTGCTCAAAACATATTTTAAAACGACAGATTTATCGTGTTTTGTGCAATTATGTCCCAAAAAAATATCCTCCGGTAAGAGAGGTAAAATTAATTTTGCAACTGCTTTTTTTTGGTTTCGTAATTTTAAAAAAGGTGTCTTCCAATTCATTAGAAATTAGTTTCTGTACTAATACATAAACATAACTAACACAATGAACTATATCAAAACTAGGATATTGCAATCCACCTCTATCATTCGTAATAATGAAAGAGTCTGCAATTTCTGTTGTAGATTTACAAGATTCATTGTGTTCAGTCACTAAGAACACTTTACAAAAATCACATTTCAATGTTTTAATTCACGCATATGAACAGTAACCAGCGATATATGTAACAATAGGCCACAAATAATCTTTAATAGACTGTAAGTCGTCATCGTCAAATGTTATATTCAAAATATTGTGAGATAAATTCTCAATTCTATCAGTGTTTGTGTCTTTCGTTTTTAAAAAATCTGAAATAAGTGCAGGTAATTCGGTTGCATCTAAATGTATATCGCCATATGTATGCGACTTTGAAATCAAAGGCATCACGCTTTGTTTTCTTAACTTTCCTTCTGATTCAAATATTTGTCTAACAGAAATATGATACTAAGCACCAGAAAGTTGTCTATACTTGCCAAATCTATCGTCTAAATTATCAGTTTGGATTTTACCACATAGAAAATATGAATTGCCTTCTACATTGATCCAGTACTCTGAAAGTTGTAGTAAAACTTCCGTTGAGTGTTTTAATGAACAAAAAGTTTCTTTACTTAATTTTCCTAAAGTATTAGGCAAATTTTCCCAACTTCGCACCCAACATAAAAAACCAGTTAAAAATTGTTTTATATGGTCTGAATTTTGGGTGATAGGTTCTTGAAATGTATTTCTCAATCGTAATCCTTTTAATGGAGTTTTAACATTAACTATGTCCCACCAAGTGCAAATTTTCTCAATATATTTATTGGTACCTTTCCAGCACCTGAAATTTCTTTGTGGACCCAATGCCGATAAAGCTTTCACCGTGGTTCTGTTAAAAAATTTTAAAGCCAAACTATCATTTTGCCTTTTAATAATTGAGGGATATAATGCTTTTAAATTTAAACCATACCCAAATTTAATAATGTGGTTTTTTTTGTTTGTTTTTTTCTTTGAAACAATGCATTTCTTTTAGAGCATCAAATGAAGCAATACAGTTGACATTTTGATTTTCAAAGCTGGGATAAATCATTTCCTGTTTTTTCTTTTTTTTTCATTTAGCCAATTATTTCTAATGCACTTTAAAATACGAATAGGGTCAAACACAAAAAAACAACTTCCTTTTAGTGCACGTTAGCTTTCGCTAAGCAAGCTATTAACACTGTAATTTTTGAGGCCGATTTAGGAAAATACACTATGGATGGTCTTCATCGGAATCTCATCCACCTTCAACACCGTCTCCTCATCCTCCAATGCAGCCTAATCTGAGACCTCCAATACCACAGTCATCACTTGAAATTCCATCCAATGTATCTTTATAATCACTTCAAATTCTAACTGAAGTATCTTTATCTGAATGACATGATCAAATGAATTTATACACCAAGTAAAAATTCTTGTTCATATTGGCAACAGAAAATAAAATAAAAGATTTAATATTAACTGTGTAGGCTATTATTTACTTACCTTTACCCATTCTTTCAGCGCTTCGCATAATGCGTCGCAAACATCTGGAACGATTCTTAAAATAGATTGTTTCGACACTCGAAAAAGGTATTGCAGGCTAGTATATGAGTCTCCAGTTGCTGGAAATCTTAAAGTTATTGCTAGTCTTTAAGTAACTGAAATCGCATCTCGAAACTTAGTGTTCACTTTATTCACACTCCGCTCAATCAATGATTTTAAGAACTCGAATTCTACAATAGTCATTCTTGTGAATTTTTTTATTGTATCTTTAATGGCTTCATTTCTCATATCTTCCATTAGTCTCACACTATATTGCATTCTATTAACGTACAATTTCCTCACCCACCAACTGAAACGCGCTTCGCTCTTAACTTCTGGTCGCCATGAAACGCGCTTCGCTGTTAACTTCTTCTTTAATAGTTCCTTTTAGAACCAGAAATAATTCCTATATATATATTTTCAACGAAAGAAGGCTCAGTTTTTCATAAATTCATTTTAATAAGAACGATAACTAATCTAAACCAACATCCCGTCATACAGTCTATATGAGCCCTAGCTTAAACTTCATTTCCAAAAATTGCAGGTTAGTGAATTAGTAATCTCATTTTCCGAAGCGACGTTTTCTTTTCGAAGGTTCGAGTTCATCTGTCTGTCCGTTGATAATAACCAACGAGTTGTAACTGAAAATCCAAAGCACATATACATTTAATGTTATACATGGAACTTTAATCTTTCAATTAATTTGTTAAATAATAATTAATTTTATAAAGTTATTGCGTTTTAGTATTTATCAGCCCCGTTACACAACGCATTTTTCGTTTAGATTTCTTGTGTATTATGTGATGCATCACAATGAAGGCGGCAGCTGCTCGTGCACGTGAAACGTCCATGGTCGCGAAAACTGACTGTGCCTGCATTGCTTGCCGCGCAAGGCGCAACTCTGGCTGGGTTGCGTTTCCGCGCGCGGCAACAGCGCTTGTCAACAGAAACCCACGAACTTTGGCTCGCGCGGGGATACCTGGCACCAAGCCAGGTATCCCCGCGCGAGCCAGTGTTCGAGGGTTTGCCGCGCCTAGTGGATACGAAGCTTTAGTGGAGGTTGTGGTTCAGTTGAACAGAATCACCACTGACACATTTTGTTACAGCATAATTCACTCCGAAATTAGTTTTACAAACTAATTAAACTGCTTTCATACGGACCATGTTACTGAAAGTATTAATTAATGCGGGTGAAAGTAGTTACATACGCATCGTGCTTAGTTGTGCCTGGACCAGGAATAAAACTGATATTACTTGGATAGGAAAAGTTACTGGGATTCCTATTTTGTTATTAATTTTATTTGTTTTATACTGTACTTCCGTCGTCATTAGTTCAGTAGAAGTTAGTACTGTATTGCCACGTTAACTGCAAGTGAAACACGTAGAATATTTCAAAATTAAGGAGATAAGAATTATGCAATAACAATTCCGTTTAATTAACCTACTGCAAAAAAAATAATTAACTGCCAGAATATGGCGTTCAAACCGTGATTTTTGACGGGCTCGAAGCTAGTCATCTTATATAAAATGCTAATCTGGAGTCTGCGCACGACGTCTATAGCTATTGGCTAGAGAACGGTTGTCATATTAAATATGTTGATTGGTATTAAAAGAACTAGATTTTGTAGATAGAGTTTGAATGTATTCTTTTGCGTCCTTTCTTTGTCATTCAAAGGACTGTTAGTCTAATTCTTATAATCAACAAAATCATTTACTTTATCATCATCCTGTTTGTTAAATTCATCTCTATTCTTCAAACTTACAAAACACTCAAATTCATTGCTCAACAAAAATTTATTTTCTTCGTTTTATTTTCCATCATCATCAATATTTCCTGAATCAACAACCTTCTCTGTGTTGCCACAAGCTTTATCACTTCCCATTTTATCTACATTGTTGCTACATTTTTCTTTTTCAGCATCACTGTATTCCTCCATTATTCCTGTATGTCCTAGCTCCAACTCAGCCAGTATCAGTGTTTTCTTCATCCTTAACTCTCTTGTTTCTTCTACTTTTCTTGTCACCGCTAAAATATTTTTCTTCTTTTCTCTTTTTAATATCATTTCCTAAACTATTGGTCATCTTCACAGCCTACTTTGTTAACTTTCGACTTTTCCACCTAACTTTTTTTCTCATCAGGTAGTGGAATCTTGAAGACATTGTTCCTCTCTGCTTCACTGTTTTCTTCTTCCAGTGGTAGCTTTGTGAAGAAGCTTTTCTTTTCTACTTTGCTTTTTTCTTATTCAAGAAGTTGTTTCTTGAAGAAATTACTCCTTTCTGCTTCACTGTTTTCTTCTGCAAATAGTGGTTTTGTGAAAAAGATTTTCGTTTCTGTCTTGCTTTCTTATTCAGGAAATTGTTTCTTGAAAATATCATCCTTTTCTGAGTCACATTTTTCTTCCCTAGCCTGTTGTTTTGCTCAGGATCGCCACTGGTTATAATTTCCAAAATATCTACATGATGTTTGCAATTAGTAATATGTCTTTGGACTTCCTGTATATCTGCCCCCATAGTTTGCAGTTGATGGGACACTTGAACATTATGAGAATGTAGAGTTTCGTACATTCTATTCCAGTCCAGGATATTGTTTTTTCATTGTTTTTTACTCCTTAGTAACTGTTCCAGCTGTATTAGTAATATGTTCTGTAGCATTATCCAAAGCAGACATCTGATGGTCCAAAACTGCACTTGGGAAGTCAGGTAGGAAATTTTTGTACCCAAGTCTGTTGTAATGTCAGCCTTTATATCTGCTGAGAAAGCCTCAAATCGGGACTCAAATTTAGCATTAATAGTTTTAAATTGAGAATCCAATTTAGCATTTATAGTTTTAAATTGGGAATCCAATTTAGCATTAAAAGCTTTAAATTGGGAATTCATCATATTCATCAGGAGGTGTAGTTGATTGTTAATCTTATCTGAATATCTGGTTGATTAGTTGTTTCTACCAAATGTTGTAGTGGATTGTTTGAGACACTGTGTGTTTAATTGCTTCTCCATAAGTTGTATGCCTATTGGTTGAATAGCAGGTACATTGCTGCAAGGCAGCAACGGTGGTTGTGCCTGCAGTGTGGTAAGGCAATTGTGAAGCTTCAACAGGTGACATCGTATTTGGTGTAGAATTCATTTCCGCCATCATTGGTCAGACTTAGAGCCAATATTCACGATAGACAAAACTACCGAAACAAGACCAAAATGTGGTTTGCTAGTATCAAACGCAAAGTAAGTCTACAATATTGTAATTTCACAATTTTTTTTAAAAAAAATTAACTAGTCCTAAAACTTAATTTATCACTTTAAAGTGAAAACCTGTTGCAGAGTATTAGTTTTTTTTCATTAAATATAATACTCGCTTGAACCAAACAATATCAAGCTGCAGCGCTTAGTGTGGAAAACGCATTAAAAAAAAAAACTTATGTTTGGTAATGCTGAGTATACTGTACTCGAATGATGAAACTGTAGAACCGATAAAATACAAAGATAGTCAAGTTAGTGAGTAAATGGTTTACAACCAACGTGAAAAAACGTCAATAAGATTTAAGAATTCAGCACTCACAATAGACACTTTCAATTGTCACGTTAGTCGATTTATATTAACATGCCGAGTAATAATGCACACTTAGCTTTGAGATTTCTCCTGTTGGTCTGCGTCGCAGCCCGTCGCTGTAGATGCAGCCCGCAATTTTCATGAAGGAAGGAATATATGTAGACGAAATAAGGGACCTTCACCAAGTAACGGAGTGAAACGGGGTAGAGAGAAGTGGGGTGGGGAGGCCGCCATATTGCTTGGCCGTAGAAACACATGGAATAGACACAAAAACCTCAAGGGAATCATAAGACAACCGTGGTACCGCAATTTGATGATGAGTTATTATGTAACTCGACGAGACAGATCAAAAGTGAAGAATAAAATTTATTGATATCGTGCTTAGTTCTCGAGATATAGTCTCAAAAATGTGGAGTTTCTGGTTGAAATTCAGAAGAAACATGTCCCCAAAGTTACATTTGATGATAGATTCGTATGTAACACGACGATACAAATCGAAAGTGAAGAATTTTTTTTTTCGATTTCTCGCTTTGTTCGCGAGATATACTGTCTCAAAAGTGAAATTATTAGGTTATGAGGGGATTCAACGATTACCGTGGCGCCGCAATTTCATGACGAATTCTTATATAAGTCGATGAGACAAACTGAAAGTAAAGAATAATTTTTTTTTGATATATCGCTAGTAGTGTGGATTTGCGGGGATGCAGACACAATGGACCTGTCAATCATTTATGCTAATTAGGCCACTTGACTTGAGGGCCACTTGACTAACCCCAGTTTCACCTCTATTGTTGTCCCCCATCCCACTTGACTCGAGAGCCACTTGAGTAACCTCAGTTTCCCCTCTATTGTTAGAACACAGGTGTGTCACGGTCCTTTGTTGTCCTCCCCTCCCCACCTGTCAATCATGGCCACTTGAGCGACCCAGGTGTGTCCCCACCTGTCAATCATGGCCACTTGACTAACCACTTGAGCGACCCAGGTGTTTCCCCACCTGTCAATCATGGCCACTTGACTAACCTCAGTTTCCCTTCTATTGTTAGACCACAGGTGTGTCGCGGTCCTCCCCTCCCCCCCACCTGTCAATCATGGCCACTTGTTTGAACACCTGCCTTCCCTAGCACCAGCTGCCCTCACTTGACTCGAGGGCCACTTGAGCGACCCCACCTGTCAATCATGGCCACTTGTTTGAACACCTGCCTTCCCTAGCACCAGCTGCCCTTGGGGTTCTTTGTTAGACTACTTGAGCGACCCCAAAGACACCAGGTGTGTCGCGGCCGCGCAAGAAACCGGTTTGTAGAGCGGGCGGGCATACCCCGCGCCGAGAACCAATTTTTGTAGAGCGGGAGGGTGGACAAAAACCGGTTCTCGCTACCTGGGGTAAGACGTTCACGTATTTATGCTTGGCTAGAACATTCATCAATTGAAGTTTGATGATAATAAATAAAAACACATTGTATTTAATTTGATTTTTTTTATTTTTTTATTTCACCCACCATTGGGCAATTAAAAATACATTTTTTTCAACGGCACATACAGCATTACAAAATATGTGTTCTTTACAAAGTTTTATCAAATTATTTTTTCTTGAGTTCTCGTAGAGGTGGACATCCCAGATCTTCAACCTTTTAGTTTTTCCTTGGCTCAGTGCTTTATGCTTCGCGGCCAGGAGACAGAGGTTGTGGGAATGTTCGAAGTTAGTAACACTATCATAGTTTAGTTATTCAAAGATGAATGAGATTAAAAATAATGATAACAACGCCAACCTGGACTACACTACATATATTTTCAATGGGTTAATGAAATTTACTTTCATCTCTCGTAGTTCTAGGGTACAAAATATATTTAAGGATAGTGTAACTTTCCTAACAGTCATCATATAGCTAGGTAAAACTTTCTGGCGAATTTTTATGACTAGCTACGTATTGGAGATTTCATTTTAATGTCTCCATTTTATTCCCCGATAGTTATTATTATTATTACTCCGCGATTCACTAAAAGTGTGTGGCGGAGAGTGCATTGTACCTATCGAAAGGGTTATGGTTTGGCAGGGATATAAGGGATATGGCAGGAGGCGCACATAGGCTATTATTATTATTATTATTATTACTCCACGATTCACTAAAAGTGTGTGGCGGAGGGTGCATTGCACCTATCGAAATGGGTTATGGTTTGGAAGGGTCATAAGGGATATGGCAGGAAGCGTCCATGGGCTATTGTGAGGAACCATCCCCGCATTCGCGTGGAGTGATCTTGGAAAACCATGGAAAACCCAGATCAGGATGAGTTCTTAACTCCTATGGCATTTACTTTCAGTTACTATAAAAGCGTTTCACGTAATTACAGATCTTTTAGCGCCAGAGTGACTTAGTGGTTAAAGCGTCTGACTGGAGACTGAAAGGTCCCCGGTTCGAAATTCCGTATCGGTGGTGGATACTCATAGGCATGTAACCAGACATAGCTTGCTGTGAAGTATTAACGGTTCATTTTTCTATGTTAAACTGCAGGTGCCCTTAAGTAAGATAAGGAAGGAAGGAACTAGCCACCCTACCTCCAATAATTCTCCTTCGGTAAGGTTTCAACCGAAAACTTAAAGTACTTCACTTTTAATTGTGTGCGCTAAGAGTGAGTGGCTGTTTAGAAAATTAAACTCTGCAAACAACACAGTAGCATTCACGCAGCGCAGCGTCGTTGATGGTTGTACGTAGAGCTTGAATCGAAAATTTACTGCCGCTGCTGCATTGTAATAAATTATTTAGGTGGAATATACCGATTCCACTAGGATCATCCTATACTAAGAAATGTCCCCAGAACGGATGCAGAGGTGTTTCCTAGTGACCAAGAACTACTAACTGCGATAAATTCAGCGAAAGACGTTTGTGGCGGCGAGTGTTTTGGACAAAGTTTTGTGCATATTCTTACGGCTCAGATCGAGCGTGGCGGGTTAGCGGTTAACTCTCTGGCCTCACATTCGGGAGGACGTGGGTTCGAATCCCCGTCCAGGCATCAAGATTTTGGGTTTTTAATGGTTTATCTAAATCATTCCAAGCGAATGCCGGGATGCTTCCTTCAAAAAGGCGATGACCGAATACCTTCCCGTTCCTTGCCTCCAGTCACACCCCGCCTCTAATGACCTTGACTTCAACGAGGCGTAAAGTCTTAGGTAAAAAGAAAAAATATCTTAAGTCCAGTACGTTTTCCATTACTTTAGAATTACCGTTAATATTTTCTATTGCAGGGACTAAAAGCTGATGTGTGGCATTCAATTGGTTCTTTGTGCTTTCAACGCCTCGCAGAAACCTACGCAGAATATATTGATGAGATACGGTTCGAAATAGGTTCATCACCTACTAGCAATCATTATACAAGAAATATTCTTTCATAAAGTTTGCTCAATAGCAGGAACTTTTCGTGTGCGTCAGAAGTTAGAAGTCTGGACTCCTGATGGAGGTGGAATTACTACCGATTTACTACTAGAATGATGTATGCGTTAAAAATGGTAGCGGTTCAAATACACCTTTCTGAGTTGTTCATCATTACCAATTATTAGTATCTGTTGTAGTTTAGACACACAAATAGCCGTTTATCGCCAAGAGTCACTGCGAACACCCCGACAACGAAAAAAATAAAAATAAAACGCGTTTAGTGGTGTTTGTTCTTGTAGCCAGGGATGGTAACGCGATGTGTGTGGTGGGGAGTTCTACAGGTTTATCTGTTCGAATAGCTGTGTCAGTGATGTATACTCAAAGATCCTCCTAAGTTACCACTTCTCATTCTTGTTGAGGGGTGACTGTAAAATTCTTGAAATACAGATATTTACGCGGGTACAGTGAATGCGTGCAACAAGTTCACAATAATTGTTTGTGCATTGAAATACAGAGAAAAAAAAAAAGTTTCTACTGTAATGGTAGTCTCTAGGTAAAGTGAAAAACGCGGTCATTTTTTATCAGAATTTCTAAGTTTTTCGCTTGGAGCCATTTGAGGAGATCGAAACGCGTTTGTGAATAAAGTTGGGTGCACACGAGTCAGATGTCTCAATGGAGTGATTTGAGGAAACTATGGAAAACCGAAATTAGTTTTAAGTGATGTTCGATTCTCTGAGGTTTTTTCTCCGATGTTCCAATTCTCTAAATTCTCTGGTCGTGTCTCGCTGAAGCTAGAGGTAATCTGGGTGGCTGGCAGTCGAGTTGCTTTCGCGGATGTGGTCGTCGAAGAATTGTGGTGGAAGGGGAGTTTGCCAGATAGCCACTCTGTCTTTACCTATACGCCCCACGTTGAGTGCTTCTGTTCTTTTAAGCACTGTTGCCTGTCTGTTAATACTGACACTTCGACGTAGATGGCACTGGTGTCGGTCATTAAGTTCACGTGTTCGGCCACTGCATTGTCCATCATGGTAGATATAATACCGAATATTACTCACTCTTGACACTGTTTTTCGAGGATTGCTAAATTCATGATCAATTGGCGAAATTAAATGCCTCGAGCGTGTAGAGCCAACTACAATTCTGCGTTTAGATTCTGTTAATTCATGTCGTACGATCATAATAACCTTTCACATGACTCACGACAGAACAAATGAAACCCTCGACATTTCACATTTATAGTCTTCTTCTGTGGTGCTTCAGGAATATGGATATTTACAGCTACCTATCCCATGACTTCAGCATATGTATTTACAAAAGTAAAGGAGGTCAAAATAATTATAGGGGTTAGTTAACAATTGATTGCTTCTTTTACTACATTCCTGTCATGAAAATTAAAGCAGATAATTGTCTTCATAATCTCAAACATCAGTTACAGTATTTTGATACTCTCGATAGGAACGTCGAATATTCATTAAATGCAGCAATAAGTAAACAAGTCGTTTTACAATTACACTGATCGGCCGGAACATTATGACTACCAACCGACTATCGATATAAACCAGTCCAGGTGAAAGCAGCGTCACGAGGAATGGCTGCTAGTCAGACACACGCATGGTGCATGTAGTATCAGTGAGCGCGCTATCGGTGTTTAAAATGGGGATGGCTTGCGATCTATCTAAGTTTTGTATAGAATGTAAGAATTTTCAATAGAATTAATGTATGTCAGTGAAGGTAATTATTCTCAGGCCTCGCGCAGAGACGTAACCCGATTCTTGATATTCAGCTTAGTCGAGAGGCTAGCAAGAGCGTCCCGTGAGAAAGGGCACCTTAACCTTGGCTTTGAAAAACGCATGGTAAGGCCTTTTCAGCCAACCAAAGACGCGTACTATGCCCCTCCACTCACTGAGCTGCACGGAGCACAGTTAGAGTCCAGACATGCAGCATGTAAGATCTCCAGACTGAGCGTAATTGGCTTTATAGTAAGGTAATGTGTTCCAACTCTCTCTCTCTGCTGGCTGGGAAGGTTACTTTGACTGAAAGTTGCACTAAGATAGGTAACTACTAGATACCAGTTATTTTCAAGAAGTATTTCATGTATGTTCTCATGTACTCTTCATTTTAGATTTATTAAAATCAGTCAGCCTTCTAATTGCTATTATTTATCGCATTCACCAATTTCCTACATACTATATGTTAGTAGGCACGTGATCGCTTCGGTCATAGAATCACATATCTTTGGTAAAACTAACCAGGGAGTGGTTGATCGAAGACGAACTCGCAGTTTCTTGTGGCACTCTACCTTTGGGTCGCTACAGAAACAAAATAAAAATGGTGTCAGATTTTGGGGTAGATCACGTGATATCGGTGATTGTTGATTGCAGAAAATTTTGAAAATTTTTGGAAAGTTATTTTCCTGTTAGTACGGCATAGAGACGGATCTTCTCTATCGCTGTAACAAATTTTCTTAGGCGTAGAAGCCGCAGAGAGTGGAACACAAAGCCAGAAACGGAACGAGAAGTCAGTGAAGCAAAGTAATTTTGCGAGCTTAGAGAGTGCACCTTGGAGCTGAAACCGGAGACGTACAGGACGCGACCGATAAGCAGTTGGAAGTTTGGAGGCCAGTGGACAGAGGGCGCCAGCGGCGGACTACCCAGCAGGCATCACCATTGCGGAGACGGGTGGACGGCGGCGACCAATCAGAGAGCGTCTTCACCACAACAAACCGGACAGCGCCATATTCGAGTTGAAGCAGCTATAGCAGACGACAGCGCATCAAAAGTGAGTAAGCGCTACGCAGTGATTCAAAATGAATGCAGCACCGAGTGAAGTAAATAGTGAAGAGGGTAGTGTGGGAAAATTACCAGTTTCAGAAGCATTAAAGTTAATTGCGAATACATTTAGTGGCGAAAAAGACGAATTACAACCATTCATTGAAAATGTTTCTACTGCATTTAAATTAGTTGCTAAGAAAGATCATGATGTTCTTCTTCATTTTGTCAAATCCAAAATCCTTGGAAACGCGAGGGGCAAATTACTTGTAAGACAATTTACAAAAACATGGGAATCTGTAAAGGAAATTCTGATTGAAAATTATGGGGAGAGGCGTTCCTTAGATCATTACGCTTGTAATCTTTTTGCAGCACGTCAGGGAAAAACAGAACCAATTGTTGAATGGGCCGCTAGAATCGATAAGCTCTCACATGACTTTAGAAATGCTGTAGCTAAGGAAATTCCTGAGGAGGACGTAAAAGGGAGTTTAACTTTAGTTGACAGACTATCTCGCATCACATTTATCAATGGCTTAAGTAATGACAGAATTCAGACAATTGTTCGGGCACGGGGTTCCACTATCACGTTGCCTATCGCCATAGAGATAGCAAGCGTTGAAGAAAGCGCGTTAATGTCACAAAAAGAAAAGGCATTCGTTGGGCGTTCAGACACACGCACCACACAAGGTAATGTCACTAAAAGGTGTTATTTGTGCAATAAGTTGGGCCATATCAGTAAGGATTGTAGAAGCCAACCCATCTGTCAAATATGTCGAGAAAAAGGGCACACTGCAGCAGCTTGTAAAACACGTACACAGTACAGACGAGTAAGTTCTGTCACATGCAAATTCTGTCACCGAAAAGGCCATGTTGTTGCCGATTGCAGAGTAAAGAGTGCAGTCTGTTACAGATGTAACCGTTCGGGACACTATGCGTCAAATTGCCGCAACAATGACAACACACAAAAAGCGAACAAGGTTCCGGGAAACGAGCGAAGGGTGTGAGAGATAACAGCCACTCTTACACTCGTCAGTATGGCCAAGTACACACGGTAGGCTGTGAGCATGAAAATGATTTTATCAAAATTGATTGTGACCAAGTGAACAATGGAGAGATACTCTGTCTTCTTGACACAGGCGCTCAGATCTCACTTATACACAAAAATGCATTAGCAAGAAATGTTTCAATTGACACAAGAAAACATTAAGTATAAAGGGAATTATGTCACATACAGTTAGAACTAAAGGAACGGTAATGTTACACTTAAAGTTGGGTAAGCATGTGTTCATTAAACATAGGTTTCATGTTGTGGAAGAATCTGTAGATCTGGTGAAGGAAGGATTAATTGGGAGAGATCTTTTACTCAAACAGGGAGAGATAATTAATTATGAAAATATGTCTGTATGTATCAGTGGTCATTCTAGTCCCATATTGACAGCTCCAGAGAAAAGCAGTAAACACAGTAAACATGCTAGAAGGGTTTCGAAAGGGTCGAAAAATTTGCAAGGCAAATCTTCTACGATACAGAGTAACGTAAACACTGAGGTCCCACATAAAAACACTCGTAGAAGACGAAGGAACAAAGTCAACAGAAAGAATAATTATCGTGGTAGAAACGAAGATGACAAACAAAACAGTGAGGAAGTCACTACACAGCCTGTACAGAGTAAACAACAGAAACACACTCAAACACAAGAACATCAAGTAGAAGTATCTGATCGGAGAGATGCTAGCAATGCCAGTCAAAATAAGGACAATACGAGACAGCTGAGCAACAGTTCTAGAAATGCAAAAGAAAGTGTAAGTCTTCCAGACGACTATACAGTGAAATTAGGGCCGAGAGAAGAACGCATTTTACGAGTTCAGGTTCAATGTAAAAATAGTGCTGAAGCTCTTATAGCAAAACAAGAAATAATCGAAGGCGTTTTTATTCCTGAATCATTAGTTAAAGTTGATAATGGCACTTGTATTTTGTCTATGCTAAACACCAGAGAAGATAATGTTGAGTTCTACTGCGGTGCGATATCAGCTAAGCCGTACTGCGCAGAGCGCGATACGACGTCACAGTCACGTGATAACACAGCTGACAGCCAGGCAGCCATTCGAGTTTGCGGAAGTAAACAACCAACCGGTAATAGATCACCCGACCAAGGGAAAACGCGTACCAGTTTATTAAAAGACCATTTAAGAGTAGATCATTTAAATGACGAAGAAAGGCGATCCATTTTTGAAATTTGTCTATTGTATAATGATATATTTCATCTTCCCGGCGATAAACTGACGCACTACTAACACAATTACACATGAAATTAAATTGAAGCCAGAAGCTCAGGGTACAGTTATCAACCAAAGATCCTACAGAATCCCAGACACTATGAAGCCTGTTTTGAAGAAGGAAATTGATCAAATGATTGAAGACGAAATTATTGTTCCATCTACTAGTGCTTGGAACTTTCCATTGATTATTTTACCTAAGAAGCCAGATGCTAGTGGTAAGCAACGTTATAGAGTCGTGGTGGATTTTCGCAAATTAAATGATATCACTGTAGGTACAGTTTTTCCATTACCACTAATTTCAGAAATTCTTGACTCACTGGGGAAGGCAAAGTACTTTTCAACTTTAGACTTAGCACAGGGTTATCACCAAATATTGATTAAGGAATCTGACCAACCTATGACCGCATTCAGTACGGGTCAAGGTCACTTTATGTTTCGTAGAATGGCTCAAGGTTTGACCTCGGCGCCGGCTAGTTTTCAGAAAATGATGTCTATTGTTCTTACTGGACTGGAGGGAGACCGTTGTTTTGTATATCTCGACGATCTAATTTGTTTCGGTCCAAATTTGGAATCCCACAATGAGAGATTAAGAAATATTTTTGATAGATTAAGAACTCATAACCTTCGCCTTCAGCCAAACAAATGTGAATTCTTACGAAAGGAAGTAACTTACTTGGGACACAAGCTGACAGAAAATGGTGTTTCCCCAGACCCACAAAAAATTGGAAAGGTTCAGAATTACCCAACTCCTCGAACTACAAAAGAATTAAAAACATTTCTTGGGTTCGTTAGTTATTACCGTCGTTTCATAGAGAATTTCAGCAAGATAGCCAAACCATTGTATGAGTTGTTGAAGAAAAATGTACCGTACGAGTGGAGTCAGAAAACTGATAACGCTTTTCAAACTCTCAAGGACAAATTGACTTCAGCGCCAGTTCTAGCGTACCCCGATCCAGATCTTCCTTATATCATTAGCACAGACGCTAGTTCGTACGCGATCGGAGCTGTAGCTTTCTCAAGGTCAATTAGGGTCAGATAGACCTATAGCGTATATTTCTAGAACATTGAATAAAGCAGAAACCGGATATTCGACCTCGGAAAAAGAAGCTCTTTCGCTGACATGGTCCGTAAAACAATTCAGGCCATATGTCTTTGGCAGACACTTTACCCGTATATACTGACCACCGCCCATTAATATGGATCTTTAGTGTCAAAGACCCATCGTCCAGATTGCTCAGATTTAGGTTGAAACTCGAGGAATATGATTACACTATTGTTTACCGAAAGGGGAAGTCCAACACAGTTGCAGGATGCACTTAGTAGGATTAGAGAAGTGAGGGAAGTGCAGGAAACATCGCAGTCAGAACCTGTCACAGACGAAACAATGGACACTAGTGGAGAAACCTCGTCACCCACAGCTGATGCACAAATTCAAACAAACGAGAATGAATTCCCCACATTAACGGAGGAGGAAAAGCGAGCAATACTTAAGGAAGCTCACGACGGTCCTTTAGCTGGGCACCAAGGAGTAGCTAAAACTTATGAAAGGATTAGGAGGTATGTTCAGTGGCCAGGCATGAAGTCATACATCGAAAATTATGTTAAACACTGCGATAGTTGTCAGAAAAACAAACACACAGTCCCACATACAAAAATGCCATTGGAGCTCACTAAGGCACCTGAATACGTGTTCGAACGATGTGCTACGGACGTGGTTGGGCCACTTCCGGTTTCAAATAATGGGAACAGATTTGTGCTTACGTTTCAAGACGAATTGACAAAATTTATTATGGCGATTCCCATCGCTAGGCAAGACGCGGATACAATAGCTCGAGCGTTGGTATTAGAAGTCATTTTACGTTATGGTTGTCCACAAATTTTGATCTCGGATAACGGTAGCTGTTTTATCAGCGAAACGTTGCAGCGAGTGTGTAAACTCTTAAAGATAAATAAGATACAAACTACTGCGTATCACCCGCAGAGTAACTTTGTGGAGCGGATGCACAGAGGACTTTCAGAGTACTTACCACATTACATTGATAAGAATCAGAGCACATGGGATGACTGGTTGCCTTATTTTGTATTTGTATTCAATACCAGTGTTCATAGTGCAACAGGATACACTCCACACGAATTAATGTTCGGTAGAATTCCAAATGTCCCCGGAATATTGCAAGCTGATCCTAAAGAAGTATGTTATTCGTATGATCAATATGCAGAGGAGCTACGAGCCATCCTACAGACGCTGCACAAGCAGGCTAGAGAATTGAATCAAGGGTTGAAGGAAAAAAACAAACAATACTATGATAAAACACAGAATCCGCGAGAATTTGCGATTGGATCTAAAGTACTGTTGAAAGATCAATCAGTTCGTCGGGGTAGATCACAAAAGTTGGACAGTAGTTGGCGCGGACCATTTGTTGTCATCGGGAAGCGTGGCGTCAATATTACACTACAACTCGGTCGATACAAGAGACTTACAGTACAGGCAAACAGACTAAAGCCCTACCATTAATTAATTGAGGTTAATAATTAAGAAGGAATCTTTAGTGGTTATAAGACAGCGTAGAGTAAGGTTAGATGAGTTACAGAAAGTTAAATTAGGTATAGAGGGAGAAAACCGCATTGAAAACAAGCGAGCGAAAGACCTTACGGGCGAACGGATTGTAAACATAAGCACGTGGCGGCAGAGCACGTGGCTCGCCCACGCGAGTTGATAAGAACGCAATTCATAATGGCGGCTAGGCTTATCAGCGGACGAGCCCCGGCGTCCTTGTGACGCGGCGGTTGCGATAATACCAGCTGAGACACTCCTACGCGCACCGGGCATTTAACTGATAGCAAGACAGCCTTTAAATTCTTACATGTTCGTATAGTCGAACGCGGCGAGCGTAATAATACATCACACACTTTCACCACTGCAGACAAACTTACACAATTGTTGATGAATTACCACAGTACACATTACTAAGAATTAATTTTGCTTTTCAGATGAACCTGTTGAACGTTCTACTGTTAATGATTCACAACAGTCTAGCTATGCAAGACTTTGCAATCGAAAAATTTATCTCGAGTCCTGGGTTAAAGTTTGGAGAATTATGCAATTAGGTCTATTGCTTTTTGCAAGAACAAATTGACCGAATTAAATGTAGTAACACATGAATGTGATGAAATGTCTCAGGAGATACTCTGGCATATTAACAAATTAAAACAGTCACACAATTTAATTGGGGAGGTTAAGATACATTACTCACGTAGATATTTTGTTTTCGGGGATGACAGCAATACCACATAAGGTATAAGTAAATTCAAATCACAGAGAACACTCCATTGGAAATACATCCGTATATTTGAGTACAAGTTAATAACAATAGCTGTAATAACTATTGTAAATGCACAGTATGGAATACTGCAACCACTTATTATCAACCCATCACAAGTTGTTAGCTATTTAAAATTAATTAGAGATGATATTAAAGATAAAAGATTTCCTGTTCCTCTTACCGAAGAAAACGGTTACTTGTTATTAAAAATGATAGACTTAGATGTATTTTTGTCACAACACATTTTGTCTTATGTACTGACTGTTCCTCTCACAAATAACAATCAGTTTAACATTTACAGAATTCTACCATTACCTATTGAAGTTGGTAACAATTACAATTATTTGTTTATCTTGCCAGACAAGGATACCTTGATTATTGATGATTCTCGCAGAATGTATGCTAAGGTGAACTATCATGACTTAAAATGTAAGCAGTTAACATCTGATCTTAGTATCTGTAAACAAAATTTTATTTTAGCCACTTCATTCGAATCTGCTCCATGCGAGATAAGGTTACTCCAACCAGTCAGGACAATCCCCCCGGATTGTACCAGAAAGTTAATCTCCTTAAACGAAAGTTTGTTCACTAAATTAAGTAATAATGAATGGCTATTCGTAGCTCCTAAAGAGGAGGGGATGACCATTCTATGTGGCGACAATCAGCCAACTGATGCTATATTCAAAGGAACCGGCAAAATTCGATTCTTTCAAAGATGTAGGGGGTATGGAGCCAAGATTCTGATTGAAGCTGAGCAAACGATAAGGACGAATATCACGAGCAAGGATATTGTACCCAATCTAAACTTAGATCTTGACTGTTGTATTATAAACAAAGAGAAACGTAATATCTCAGAATGAAAGTTAAATCTTCCAATGGAAAATATTGTCAAAAACCTCGATGATTTACGTATGGCAGGATTCAAAATTGATTAACTACAGGATCAAATTGAGCAACAAGAGAGAAATGCCTCTACAATTTATTCCTTGTCTCATTATTCGATTTTATCGTATGTTTGTGTAATTTTAATCCTTTGTATTACTATATTTTGTGTATGTAAACATTGTGGTTGTTTACGCAATTGTTTTAAGTACTTATGGCGGAATACCGCAGGTGAATGTTGTAAGCAAATTTGTGTAAAAACAACAATTGTGAATCAAACAACAGGTACTGAGTTAACGCGTATAAGAGGTCGTCGACCTATTCACGCTAACAGTGATTTAAACAATGAACTCAATGATGATGATATAATTGTGTTTGAAAGACCTCATTCATCTGTTGGACAAAGACAAGCCGATCTTGACCAAGTGTCAGTTATATCACGTTTTGATCGGAGATAAATATCTTGATATTTCATATATATATGTAATTTCTCTGTTTCAACTATGTTTATTAGAATCACTTTTGAATCATTGTAATGATTGTAGTAATAAAACATAAGAAACAATTTTAGTAGCATTAAGACAGTATAATCAGTAGGATAGGATAAAGAAATGAAACAATCAAAGGTCATTTTATGTTGACCATGTATGTAGCAGTTAATTAGAGTAATCAATTAGTTCAAATGTGTATAAATTGTTTGTCTTTCTGTTTAAGCACTTGAATGCCATGATGCAACGCATTAGAGGTAAGAGTCTGCACCTCGGTTAAGGCCGGGCTAGACTCTTTTCCCACGGGGGAAGGTGTATAGAATGTAAGAATTTTCAATAGAATTAATGTATGTCAGTGAAGGTAATTATTCTCAGGCCTCGCGCAGAGACGTAACCCGATTCTTGATATTCAGCTTAGTCGAGAGGCTAGCAAGAGCGTCCCGTGAGAAAGGGCACCTTAACCTTGGCTTTGAAAAACGCATGGTAAGGCCTTTTCAGCCAACCAAAGACGCGTGCTATGCCCCTCCACTCACTGAGCTGCACGGAGCACAGTTAGAGTCCAGACATGCAGCATGTAAGATCACCAGAGTGAGCGTAATTGGCTTTATAGTAAGGTAATGTGTTCCAACTCTCTCTCTCTGCTGGCTGGGAAGGTTACTTTGACTGAAAGTTGCACTAAGATAGGTAACTAGTAGATACCAGTTATTTTCAAGAAGTATTTCATGTATGTTCTCATATACTCTTCATTTTAGATTTATTAAAATCAGTCAGCCTTCTAATTGCGCTTATATATCGCATTCACCAATTTCCTACATACTATATGTTAGTAGGCACGTGATCGCTTCGGTCATAGAATCACATATCTTTGGTAAAACTAACCAGGGAGTGGTTGATCGAAGACGAACTCGCATGTTTCTTGTGGCACTCTACCTTTGGGTCGCTACAGTTTGACCCATTGCAGATTGCGATGGCCCAGAGGCTCGGCACGATCATTTCGGAAACTGCACTATATATCGGGTGTTCGAGCAGTGTTGCGGTGAGTGTCTTCAACAAGTGGCGAAACGAAGGTGACACCATGTCCAAACGTCGAGTGGTTGGGCGGCCACCCCCTATTACACATGTCGGACGTCGTAGGCTGGGGCAGACGTAAAACAGGACAGGCGGCGGGCGAGCTGGGATTTTCCGTGGTTTTCCTCAGTCACTCAAGGCGAATGCCGGGATGGTTCCCAACAAGGCCATGGCCGACTTCCATCCCCCCTCCCTCCCCTTTAGGTTAGAAGGTTGTGAATTTTTAATGTCCGGCAGTGTCATCACCCACCACGCTCGGTAATTTTCGTGGACAATACTAAAAAATATCTATTCTGAGAAGTAATTTTTTGCATGGAGCTTCGATAATTATGAAATTTCCAACATCTGAAATGACTGGTTACGCAGATATTGCTGCTACCAGAGACACAGGGAAATAGTGTGAACTTTGACAAAACATCTTTAGCTGGGACGCTGCATGTTAGAGACTAATACAGTAACTCTAATCAACTACACAATCTTGCTACTTACCCCGTTTCTTTGGCAGAGGCATATTGCATACTGTACGGATATTGAGTGACCAAGACCTACTAACTGCGATAAGTTCGGCGAAAGACATTTGTGACGGCGAGTGTTTTGGACAAAGTTTTGTGCATATTCTTACGGCTCAGACCGATCGTGGTGGGTGAGCGGTTAACTCTCTGGCCTCGCATTTGGGAGGACGTGGGTTCGAATCCCCGTCCAGGCATCCAGATTTGGGTTTTTAATGGTTTACCTAAATCATTCCAAGTGAATACCGGGGTGTTTCCTTCAAAAAGGCGATGGCAGAATACCTTCCCCTTCCTTGTCTCCATTCACATCCCGCCTCTAATGACCTCGACTTCGACGAGGTGTAAAGCCATAAGTAAAAAGAAAAAAAAATCTTAAGCCCAGTACTTTTTTCCTTTACTTTAGAATTACCGTTAATATTTTCTATTGCAGAGACTAAATGCTGATCAGTGCAGAAATGATTACATTCGTCCACGTTTCAGACGATGCAGGTTTAATTTTGAGACTGGTTGGTGAATTTTTAATGTCCGGCAGTGTCATACAGGTGATTTCGTGTTCTTTATTCAATGCATTCCACTCGTCTTCTTTTCAGAGTTATTGCGTGTATGCCGGTCTGGCGGCCACCCCTTATTACACATGTCGGACGTCGTAGGCTGGGCAGACGTAAAAGAGGACAGGCGGCGGGCGAACTGTGGCGGAACTAACATCAGACTTTAATGTTGGGCAGAGTACAAGTCTACCTGAACACACAGTGCACCGAACACTCCTAACGATGGGCCTCCGCAGCCGACGACACATGCATGTGCACCATGACATCGGCAACTGCGACGCCTGTACTGCGCGGGAACATTCACGTGGGAGCTCGTGCAAGGCACCGTGACGACCGATACGTATCGTACACTGGTTGCAGACCACGTACAGCACAAACCTTCATGACGACCATGTTTCCCAACGGCTGTGACATTTTTCAACAAGATAATGCGCCATGTCTCAAGGTCAGAAGTGTAACTTAAAGGTTCGAGGAACACAGTGGCCAGTTGTAATTGATGTACTGGCTCGCCCAGCTCGCCATATCTGAACCCGATCGAACACATCTGGGATTTGATTAAATATGTCGTCAACCAAATGAGGTAAAACAACGTATATGCATGCAGAAACTGACTTTAACGCAGTTACACGGAAGGCAGTCTGCATTCATATAACTTTCGTGGATTAGGATCATGAAAACAGGTGAAACATCACCACAATTATGTAATTTCACTATACGAAAGATGTCATCGGTTTAAATGGTTAGAATGTTTCCATCATGCCATACGATGTGCATTGAGTGCATCCACCAAAATAGAAAAACCCACGGCATGATGCGGTGTATCGTCATAAATGAAACGCATTCTGTTCACGACCCTATATGACAACTCGAGTTGTACATGTGATATATCTGGCGAAAGTCACACTAAAGTATTTGAAGCTGAACTAAACAGAGCATGCGGAAGATGACTACATCACAAGTTTACGACCCTCCGCAAGGCCGAAACATAATTCGCTCTACTCCAGATGAAACATAAAATATGTTACATATCAGTTAGTATGTGCCACTTTCGATGAATTTCATTTAAAAAGTGTAAAAATATTTAATAGCAGTCCATACCATTTATGGTTCTACGCCTCGTCGACATCGAAGCCTTTAGAGTCGGGGAAAGGACAGTGGACGAGGAACGGGAAGGAATTCGGCCATGGCAAATGAAGAAATCACCCCCGGCGTTCGCATCGCTTTATTTGGGGGGGGGGGAAACATGAAAAACCCAAATCTGGATGCCCGAACGGGAGATTCGAACCCGCATCCTCCCAAATGCTAGACCAGATCTTTATCGATCGCGAGGGGTGATAGGAATTACATCTGGTGTGCATGCGAGATATAGACTGAATGTGACTATGATTCGGTGTGATAGGCTGGCTCCACATATCAACATCGGTTCTGCTGTTTTTGAGCAGTTTACAGAAATTCGATCTAGAGATACTTATATAAAATTCGTTAACTCTATGTAACCCCCACAGTTTCAAAGAGTATGGTAGGTTTAAAATGTGCTTTAAATAGTTGCATAAAGCGGAGTAGAGAAGTATCTCGTTGACCTTTCTACACTGAGGCTGTACTGATTTCATTACGAATTCACCATTCCTCAGTTTAGGTACCCTAAATTACAAGATTTATAACCCTGGATACTACATGGATGTGAAAAGTGTCAATAATACACACATAGAAAATTATCAACTCACCCTAGGTGTACTGTGGGATAGTAATACTGAGTTATGTCACGACAACAAGTTGTCATATGCCATTCTCATGACACCACTGATACATGGAAATCCAAAAGTGCCTATGGAGGCGGCGTGGGGGGGCCCCCACAGTAAGCGGCTGTTGCGTAGAATAAAAACAACCGCGTTGCATCCGGAAAACCGGCGCGCAAAATTTCGATCTTCTTAGGCCGCGCAAAATGCCGGGCTCCTTAGTACGCGGTGTGGGGGCCCCCCACGCCGCCTCCATAGGCACTTTTGGATTTCCATGTATCAGTGGTGTCATGAGAATGGCATATGACAACTTGTTGTCGTGACATAACTCATACACCTAGGGTGAGTTGATAATTTTCTATGTGTGTATTATTCACACTTTTCACATCCATGTAGTATCCAGGGTTATAAATCTTGTAATTTAGGGTACCTAAACTGAGGAATGGTGAATTCGTAATGAAATCAGTACAGCCTCAGTGTAGAAAGGTCAACGAGATACTTCTCTACTCCGCTTTATGCAACTATTTAAAGCACATTTTAAACCTACCATACTCTTTGAAACTGTGGGGGTTTCATAGAGTTAAAGAATTTTATATAAGTATCTCTAGATCGAATTTCTGTAAACTGCTCAAACCAGCAGAATCGATGTTGATATGTGGAGCCAGCATATCACACCGAATCATAGTCACATTCAGTCTATATCTCGCATGCACACCAGATGTAATTCAGGCACACCAGTCCTATCACCCCTCGCGATCGATAAAGATCTGGTCTAGCATTTGGGAGGGTATGGGTTCGAATCTCCCGTCCGGGCATCCAGATTTGGGTTTTTCATGGTTTCCCCCCCCCCCAAAATAAAGCGATGCGAACGCCGGGGGTGATTTCTTCATTTGCCATGGCCGAATTCCTTCCCGTTCCTCGTCCACTGTCCTTTCCCCGACTCTAAAGGCTTCGATGTCGACGAGGCGTAGAACCATAAATGGTATGGACTGCTATTAAATATTTTTACACTTTTTAAATGAAATTCATCGAAAGTGGCACATACTAACTGATATGTAACATATTTTATGTTTCATCTGGAGTTGAGCGAATTATGTTTCGGCCTTGCGGAGGGTCGTAAACTTGTGATGTTGTCATCTTCCGCATGCTCTGTTTAGTTCAGCTTCAAATACTTTAGTGTGACTTTCGCCAGATATATCACATGTACTACTCGAGTTGTCATATAGGGTCGTGAACAGAATGAGTTTCATTTATGACGATACACCGCATCATGCCGTGGGTTTTTCTATTTTGGTGGATGCACTCAATGCACATCGTATGGCATGATGGAAACATTCTAACCATTTAAACCGATGACATCTTTCGTATAGTGAAATTACATAATTGTGGTGATGTTTTACCTGTTTTCATGATCCTAATCCACGAAAGTTATATGAATGCAGACTGCCTTCCGTGTAACTGCGTTAAAGTCAGTTTCTGCATGCATATACGTTGTTTTACCTCATTTGGTTGACGACATATTTAATCAAATCCCAGATGTGTTCGATCGGGTTCAGATCTGGCGAGCTGGGCCAGCCAGTACATCAATTACAACTGGCCACTGTGTTCCTCGAACCTTTAAGTTACACTTCTGACCTTGAGACATGGCGCATCATCTTGTTGAAAAATGTCACAGCCGTTGGGAAACATGGTCGTCATGAAGGTTTGTGCTGTACGTGGTCTGCAACCAGTGTACGATACTTATCGGTCGTCACGGTGCCTTGCACGAGCTCCCACGTGAATGTTCCCGCGCAGTACAGGCGTCGCAGTTGCCGATGTCATGGTGCACATGCATGTGTCGTCGGCTGCGGAGGCCCATCGTTAGGAGTGTTCGGTGCACTGTGTGTTCAGGTAGACTTGTACTCTGCCCAACATTAAAGTCTGATGTTAGTTCCGCCACAGTTCGCCCGCCGCCTGTCCTCTTTTACGTCTGCCCAGCCTACGACGTCCGACATGTGTAATAAGGGGTGGCCGCCAGACCGGCATACACGCAATAACTCTGAAAAGAAGACGAGTGGAATCCATTGAATAAAGAACACGAAATCACCTGTATGACACTGCCGGACATTAAAAATTCACCAACCAGTCTCAAAAATTAAACCTGCATCGTCTGAAACGTGGACGAATGTAATCATTTCTGCACTGATCAGCATTTAGTCTCTGCAATAGAAAATATTAACGGTAATTCTAAAGTAAAGGAAAAAAGTACTGGGCTTAAGATTTTTTTTTCTTTTTACTTATGGCTTTACACCTCGTCGAAGTCGAGGTCATTAGAGGCGGGATGTGAATGGAGACAAGGAAGGGGAAGGTATTCTGCCATCGCCTTTTTGAAGGAAACACCCCGGTATTCACTTGGAATGATTTAGGTAAACCATTAAAAACCCAAATCTGGATGCCTGGACGGGGATTCGAACCCACGTCCTCCCAAATGCGAGGCCAGAGAGTTAACCGCTCACCCACCACGATCGGTCTGAGCCGTAAGAATATGCACAAAACTTTGTCCAAAACACTCGCCGTCACAAATGTCTTTCGCCGAACTTATCGCAGTTAGTAGGTCTTGGTCACTCAATATCCGTACAGTATGCAATATGCCTCTGCCAAAGAAACGGGGTAAGTAGCAAGATTGTGTAGTTGATTAGAGTTACTGTATTAGTCTCTAACATGCAGCGTCCCAGCTAAAGATGTTTTGTCAAAGTTCACACTATTTCCCTGTGTCTCTGGTAGCAGCAATATCTGCGTAACCAGTCATTTCAGATGTTGGAAATTTCATAATTATCGAAGCTCCATGCAAAAAATTACTTCTCAGAATAGATATTTTTTAGTATTGTCCACGAAAATTACCGAGCGTGGTGGGTGATGACACTGCCGGACATTAAAAATTCACAACCTTCTAACCTAAAGGGGAGGGAGGGGGGATGGAAGTCGGCCATGGCCTTGTTGGGAACCATCCCGGCATTCGCCTTGAGTGACTGAGGAAAACCACGGAAAATCCCAGCTCGCCCGCCGCCTGTCCTGTTTTACGTCTGCCCCAGCCTACGACGTCCGACATGTGTAATAGGGGGTGGCCGCCCAACCACTCGACGTTTGGACATGGTGTCACCTTCGTTTCGCCACTTGTTGAAGACACTCACCGCAACACTGCTCGAACACCCGATATATAGTGCAGTTTCCGAAATGATCGTGCCGAGCCTCTGGGCCATCGCAATCTGCAATGGGTCAAACTTAGATAGATCGCAAGCCATCCCCATTTTAAACACCGATAGCGCGCTCACTGATACTACATGCACCATGCGTGTGTCTGACTAGCAGCCATTCCTCGTGACGCTGCTTTCACCTGGACTGGTTTATATCGATAGTCGGTTGGTAGTCATAATGTTCCGGCCGATCAGTGTAATTGTAAAACGACTTGTTTACTTATTGCTGCATTTAATGAATATTCGACGTTCCTATCGAGAGTATCAAAATACTGTAACTGATGTTTGAGATTATGAAGACAATTATCTGCTTTAATTTTCATGACAGGAATGTAGTAAAAGAAGCAATCAATTGTTAACTAACCCCTTAATTATTTTGACCTCCTTTACTTTTGTAAATACATACGCTGAAGTCATGGGATAGGTAGCTGTAAATATCCATATTCCTGAAGCACCACAGAAGAAGACTATAAATGTGAAATGTCGAGGGTTTCATTTGTTCTGTCGTGAGTCATGTGAAAGGTTATTATGATCGTACGACATGAATTAACAGAATCTAAACGCAGAATTGTAGTTGGCTCTACACGCTCGAGGCATTTAATTTCGCCAATTGATCATGAATTTAGCAATCCTCGAAAAACAGTGTCAAGAGTGAGTAATATTCGGTATTATATCTACCATGATGGACAATGCAGTGGCCGAACACGTGAACTTAATGACCGACACCAGTGCCATCTACGTCGAAGTGTCAGTAGTTAACAGACAGGCAACAGTGCTTAAAAGAACAGAAGCACTCAACGTGGGGCGTATAGGTAAAGACAGAGTGGCTATCTGACAAACTCCCCTTCCACCACAATTCTTCGACGACCACATCCGCGAAAGCAACTCGACTGCCAGCCACCCAGATTACCTCTAGCTTCAGCGAGACACGACCAGAGAATTTAGAGAATTGGAACATCGGAGAAAAAACCCCAGAGAATCGAACATCACTTAAAACTAATTTCGGTTTTCCATAGTTTCCTCAAATCACTCCATTGAGACATCTGACTCGTGTGCACCCAACTTTATTCACAAACGCGTTTCGATCTCCTCAAATGGCTCCAAGCGAAAAACTTAGAAATTCTGATAAAAAATGACCGCGTTTTTCACTTTACCTAGAGACTACCATTACAGTAGAAACTTTTTTTTTCTCTGTATTTCAATGCACAAACAATTATTGTGAACTTGTTGCACGCATTCACTGTACCCGCGTAAATATCTGTATTTCAAGAATTTTACAGTCACCCCTCAACAAGAATGAGAAGTGGTAACTTAGGAGGATCTTTGAGTATACATCACTGACACAGCTATTCGAACAGATAAACCTGTAGAACTCCCCACCACACACATCGCGTTACCATCCCTGGCTACAAGAACAAACACCACTAAACGCGTTTTATTTTTATTTTTTTCGTTGTCGGGGTGTTCGCAGTGACTCTTGGCGATAAACGGCTATTTGTGTGTCTAAACTACAACAGATACTAATAATTGGTAATGATGAACAACTCAGAAAGGTGTATTTGAACCGCTACCATTTTTAACGCATACATCATTCTAGTAGTAAATCGGTAGTAATTCCACCTCCATCAGGAGTCCAGACTTCTAACTTCTGACGCACACGAAAAGTTCCTGCTATTGAGCAAACTTTATGAAAGAATATTTCTTGTATAATGATTGCTAGTAGGTGATGAACCTATTTCGAACCGTATCTCATCAATATATTCTGCGTAGGTTTCTGCGAGGCGTTGAAAGCACAAAGAACCAATTGAATGCCACACATCAGCTTTTAGTCCCTGCAATAGAAAATATTAACGGTAATTCTAAAGTAATGGAAAACGTACTGGACTTAAGATATTTTTTCTTTTTACCTAATGACTTTACGCCTCGTTGAAGTCAAGGTCATTAGAGGCGGGGTGTGACTGGAGGCAAGGAACGGGAAGGTATTCGGTCATCGCCTTTTTGAAGGAAGCATCCCGGCATTCGCTTGGAATGATTTAGATAAACCATTAAAAACCCAAAATCTTGATGCCTGGACGGGGATTCGAACCCACGTCCTCCCGAATGTGAGGCCAGAGAGTTAACCGCTAACCCGCCACGCTCGATCTGAGCCGTAAGAATATGCACAAAACTTTGTCCAAAACACTCGCCGCCACAAACGTCTTTCGCCTGAATTTATCGCAGTTAGTAGTTCTTGGTCACTAGGAAACACCTCTGCATCCGTTCTGGGGACATTTCTTAGTATAGGATGATCCTAGTGGAATCGGTATATTCCACCTAAATAATTTATTACAATGCAGCAGCGGCAGTAAATTTTCGATTCAAGCTCTACGTACAACCATCAACGACGCTGCGCTGCGTGAACTGCTACTGTGTTGTTTGCAGAGTTTAATTTTCTAAACAGCCACTCACTCTTAGCGCACACAATTAAAAGTGAAGTACTTTAAGTTTTCGGTTGAAACCTTACCGAAGGAGAATTTATTGGAGGATAGGGTGGCTAGTTCCTTCCTTCCTTATCTTACTTAAGGGCACCTGCAGTTTAACATAGAAAAATGAACCGTTAATACTTCACAGCAAGCTATGTCTGGTTACATGCCTATGAGTATCCACCACCGATACGGAATTTCGAACCGGGGACCTTTCAGTCTCCAGTCAGACGCTTTAACCACTAAGTCACTCTGGCGCTAAAAGATCTGTAATTACGTGAAACGCTTTTATAGTAACTGAAAGTAAATGCCATAGGAGTTAAGAACTCATCCTGATCTGGGTTTTCCATGGTTTTCCAAGATCACTCCACGCGAATGCGGGGATGGTTCCTCACAATAGCCCATGGACGCTTCCTGCCATATCCCTTATGACCCTTCCAAACCATAACCCATTTCGATAGGTGCAATGCACCCTCCGCCACACACTTTTAGTGAATCGCGGAGTAATAATAATAATAATAATAATAATAGCCTATGTGCGCCTCCTGCCATATCCCTTATATCCCTGCCAAACCATAACCCTTTCGATAGGTACAATGCACTCTCCGCCACACACTTTTAGTGAATCGCGGAGTAATAATAATAATAACTATCGGGGAATAAAATGGAGACATTAAAATGAAATCTCCAATACGTAGCTAGTCATAAAAATTCGCCAGAAAGTTTTACCTAGCTATATGATGACTGTTAGGAAAGTTACACTATCCTTAAATATATTTTGTACCCTAGAACTACGAGAGATGAAAGTAAATTTCATTAACCCATTGAAAATATATGTAGTGTAGTCCAGGTTGGCGTTGTTATCATTATTTTTAATCTCATTCATCTTTGAATAACTAAACTATGATAGTGTTACTAACTTCGAACATTCCCACAACCTCTGTCTCCTGGCCGCGAAGCATAAAGCACTGAGCCAAGGAAAAACTAAAAGGTTGAAGATCTGGGATGTCCACCTCTACGAGAACTCAAGAAAAAATAATTTGATAAAACTTTGTAAAGAACACATATTTTGTAATGCTGTATGTGCCGTTGAAAAAAATGTATTTTTAATTGCCCAATGGTGGGTGAAATAAAAAAATAAAAAAAATCAAATTAAATACAATGTGTTTTTATTTATTATCATCAAACTTCAATTGATGAATGTTCTAGCCAAGCATAAATACGTGAACGTCTTACCCCAGGTAGCGAGAACCGGTTTTTGTCCACCCTCCCGCTCTACAAAAATTGGTTCTCGGCGCGGGGTATGCCCGCCCGCTCTACAAACCGGTTTCTTGCGCGGCCGCGACACACCTGGTGTCTTTGGGGTCGCTCAAGTAGTCTAACAAAGAACCCCAAGGGCAGCTGGTGCTAGGGAAGGCAGGTGTTCAAACAAGTGGCCATGATTGACAGGTGGGGTCGCTCAAGTGGCCCTCGAGTCAAGTGAGGGCAGCTGGTGCTAGGGAAGGCAGGTGTTCAAACAAGTGGCCATGATTGACAGGTGGGGAGGGGAGGACAACAAAGGACCGCGACACACCTGTGGTCTAACAATAGAAGGGAAACTGAGGTTAGTCAAGTGGTTAGTCAAGTGGCCATGATTGACAGGTCGGGACACACCTGGGTCGCTCAAGTGGCCATGATTGACAGGTGGGGAGGGGAGGACAACAAAGGACCGTGACACACCTGTGTTCTAACAATAGAGGGGAAACTGAGGTTACTCAAGTGGCTCTCGAGTCAAGTGGGATGGGGGACAACAATAGAGGTGAAACTGGGGTTAGTCAAGTGGCCCTCAAGTCAAGTGGCCTAATTAGCATAAATGATTGACGGGTCCATTGTGTCTGCATCCCCGCAAATCCACACTACTATCGCTAAGTTCTCGAGATATTGTACCTTAAAATTGACGTGGTTACGTTGAAATGCGGCCTGGACCAGAAGAAAACTTTCACCATATCCAAATTTTATGATGAATTCGTACTCTACGACACAAATCGAAAATAAAGAATAAATTATTTTGATATTTCACTTACTCGAGGTATTGTACCTCAAATGTTTTGAGGTTAGAGTGAGATCTGGCCTGGACCAGAAACAATTCACCGAAACCACTATATCAAAACTGTGGAAATGCAATATAGGTGTTTTATTTTCTTCCTAGTGATTGTTGTTAGGTTGAAATGCGGTCTGAAACAAAAAACAAAAAAAGTCACCAAAATTACAAGGAACTAAACTAATTACTTATTTTTAACATGCTGCATCTCGAAAACCAAGTGAGATATAAAAATATTGTATTTTTTATTTTCGATTTGTTTCGTCGAGTTCTATAAGAATTTATCATCAGATTGTGGCGCCACGGTAATGATAGAACTGCCAGTTATGATGCAGACTGGACCAAAAGATAATTTTGCTACACATGCAGATTAGGTGTTTTATTTTTTTACTAATCTTTGTGGTTAGGTTGAAACGAGGCCTGCACCAGAATAAAAACGTCACCAAAATCTGAAATTTTAAAAATAGCCTAGCTCAATGTTTAGAACTTTTAAAAAAATGATCACTTCAAAAGACCTCATAGTTTCTGAGCCTACTTGGAAGATATTGTGCTGTTAGTGGCCTATATAATAAATAAGTCAGAAGCTAATAACTAATAATAAATAAATTATTTGTTCCCTTCTGGTACACACCGTATGTCAACCTACCAACATTTCCATTAATAATTCCGCTACAAAATCAAACTATGTAGACACACCTAAACACATGAAACGCATCGCGAACTACATTTCGGGCAACAACGTTTATTTAATCACGTTTAGTAGTTCGCACTGCACAAATTATGGCAGTTAATTTCATAGTACACTTTCAGTGTAAACTGAACTTTAGGAAAGCCTGCTGAATACCATATTCACTGTGTCGCGATGTAAACTTAACCCGCTTAAATTAAATTTTCAACACTTGTCTACAATAAGGGTAGCTTTTCAGGTACAAAGTAGTAATATATGCTAATTGTCTACACTACACCAACAAAAATTTGAGAACGAGATGATCCTATTGAGAGCAATGATTAAATTTATAGCGATCGGTCCCAATGTTGCAGTTACCTATCAGATACTTTAAGACCGATAATTACAATGTGACTTACTTATGAAAAGCTATTCCAGGTTGTTTACTATCTTTTCTGTTTGTGCAGCCATATGCAACACAACTTGGCATTATATAAAACTTTAGAATATTATAGAATGAAATATTCTCAGCAGCGGACACAGTGTATTGAGGGGATCCTTATTTCGTCTCCATATATTCCTTCCTCCATGGCAATTTCCAATGCAATGTGCACCACCTCGATGACAATTTTGCGGTCAGCTGACTGTAGTCTCGTTTAGTAAATTCTTACTAGATGTCATCGCAGGAGAATCTTGTTTTGTAGGTTAGCCAACTTGATGATACCGGATCTTGATACAGAAAGTAATCGCTTTGCGGTTACGGTCCTCAATAAGTCGCCATGTCACATTAAATATGACGGTTGCGATGTTAAAAAAATAGATTTTGTAGACAGAATTTGAATGTAATCTTTTGCAGTTTATTTAATTTAGTTTGCTCTGCCCAAATTCCTCAAATACCAACAACCTTTTTACCGTGTCTGTAATAATTTTTTGAATAAAGTTTGATCCAAAGATTTTCAGGTTCATTTCTATTTAAGGTCTAATCAATTTTCTCTCCCCTAATATGATGTTCGAAATTTCTCATTATACAACTCTTATTATTTCCAAACTTAATGTTTTGCTTGATCAATTTGTTTTACTCGCCAGCTCTACAACAATTCTTCATCTTCCACTTCTTCTAGGAATCATACCTTTTCAAACATCTCGGAGTAAACAATATTTATTAGACTTGCTATTCTTTTTTATAAATTCTTCAAACTTTTAATTTTCCAATATTACTCCCTTTACCAATATAAATATAGAATTTTACTTATTTTTAATGAGCTGTTATGTTTTACGGTCACGTGCCAGCCTTCACTAGCGAATCAACAGCGATCATGTTACAATCGTTTCTTCATGTTGCTTTTTGCTTATTTACGACAAATAGATGCAGAAACTCATGTACGGAGAATGGTGTTCAATTTTTATGTTATATTATCTGTATCGGTTATTAGATTTAGGTTAAAGAATATAAGAAGCAATTAAGTTTTTTAAAATTTCAGAGAATTTCAGGTACATAATCCCGAAATGTATCAGTCAAATAAATGACAGTTATCGGTTTTTGATATTATACTTTCCGGAATTTAAAATGATATGTATTTATCTGAATAAATCATAGCCAAATACTCTGATAATCTAGCCACAATATGGTACTCATATCACGAAAAATGTCGTTAAAATGATCAATATTCGTTTTTTTTTTTTTTTTACAAGCATTTCCAGAATAAATTCCTTCTACCACCATAGATGATACCCGTCGTTATTCATATGAGGGTAATAGAAACTAGGATTTTAGAACGCCGATATTAGTGGAGATTGTGGTTAAGTTGGCCGAAATCGCAACTGACACTTTTTTTTACAGCACAATTCAGTCTGAAATCACTTTTAAACAATGTAAACGGATTCCATTAGCGCTATCTTTGTTACTGAAGGTATTAATTTATGTGTATGGAGGTAGTTCCTTATTTATTGTGCTGAAATTGTGCCTAGACCAAGAATAAAACTGATATTACATGGTAAATCAAACATTTTTGGAATTCTGAATTTATTTTTAATTTGTTTCTATACTTCCGTCGTCAGTGATTAAGTAGAAGTTATTAAGGTGCGTCGGGGTAAGTGCGGACCAAAATTTACATAGTTCGACTTTAATGGATCCTAAAAAATTGGCCTATTTAGCCTGAAATGTAGGACTTTTATAAAGCAGTTAGCAGAATGTTTTGTTTGAAGTTATGTGCTCACAAGATTTTATTTTAATAAATCTGAATTTTCAGAGCAAATAAACAAAAGAAGAAGCAACGTACGCACTTGCCCCCACAAAACGGGGTAAGTGCGTAAGTGGCATATATTTGCCACTAATTTCACTTTAGAGCAGCATGGGGAAAGTGCAAAATAGTCCACCCACTGAAGATTCTTTTAAACTTTGGATGGCTTGAACTGAAAAAAAATTCACGGAGTTATACACTTTTCACTGTGACAGAACGCAAAACGCGAAGAAAATGGAAAAAGGATTTAAGTAAATTGAACGTAATTAACAACTTTAAAGCCTTCTTTATGAAGAAAAACTTATATTTAAACATTAAAAATAATATACAAAGTTATAAAGTTGACAGAAAACCAAAACTGGAATAAATAAAATAAAACGAGTTCACTCGAGCGCTTCCGCGGCCGGAATAATTAGTTTCCATGCTTCTCGGGTATCGCCGCGTCCTGGTACTGAATGCCGATTTGCTTCGGCCTCATTGTAGAGCGGGAATTTATGACGATCTTATTCTCGCGCACTATTAAACACATCTGAGTTGTGTTTAGCGGTCCATGTGAAACAGATGTTGGCGAGTTTCTGTCCCCGAGAAAAGCCGAAGCAGATCGGTATTCAGTACCAGGACGCGGCGATACCCGAGAAGCATGTGAACTATATTAACATTTTATTGTTGGAATGAAAATTATGAGTAATAAAAATTTATAATAATAAGGAAATACATACTTAGCTAGTAAATTCTTGAATTTTACATACACTTAACTGAGTAATTTTTAATACTTATGTAAAGATGTCCCAAAAAGGGGGAAGTGCATACCACTCTGCACTTGCCCCAAGGACTACATCTGCACTTACCCCAAGACGGAATTTTTGTGGGGCAAGTGCAGACCAGCGATTAACATAAAAAAAATAGCGAGTAAGATAAATAACTGGATACAGTATTAAATAGTAACATCTTATGTTTCAACTTACCACAAAAAGTTTCGAGATCTCTTCAACACAGGTCGACGGTGATCGATACAAATCTTCTCTCTCAACTCGACACACCAAGTAAAATTACACGTGATCTTTGTTACTAACTGTTCAGATTATGGCTTACAGCCAGCACCATCTGGTGTCAGGTATACGAAAGTGAGGATTGTTTACAACATTTTCTCATAGACGGATGCACTTAAAGTTTATTATGGAACCAGTTAGAGCCAATGTACGCACTTGCCCCGAAAACGCACTTGCCTCGACGCACCTTACTGTATTGGTATGTGAACTGCTAACAAAATACGCAGAACACCATAAAATTAAGGTTATGAGCAATAGGCCTATTTAATATCAATTCCGTATAGTTAACTAGCTGCAAAAATGAATCACTCAAGTAAATTACAGTTATTCGTTATTGATATTCTACTTTCCGTCATTTAAAGCAAAATGCATTTATTTAAATAAATCGTGATTACCGGATATCGCGATTCCACCAGGAATTGGGGTCATAAGACTGCCGTAGTCAAACACAAGACTCCTCTAGAAATACTTTCCGAAGTACATTTAACAGTGTAATGCTGGTCCTGGCTGTATTACAACCTAATTACTGCTTGAAAATAATGTCTTGCGATTGACTATAGCATTATTACGACGTCTTTACTGAATGTTATTTTGGCGGAATCGCGACCTCCAGTAGACCCGATCGTTATTCGTTTTTCCTTGCAAGCTATTCAAGAATAAATTCCTACTACCGTCATTATTCATATGAGAGTAATACAAGCAATGATTTCCGAATGCAATATTAGTGGAGGTTGTGATTAAGATGACCAGAATCGCAACTGACACATTTTGTTACAGCATAATTCACTCTTTAATCAGTTTTACAAACAATTTAAACTGCTTCCACTAAGCACCAAGTTACTAAATGTATTAATTAATGCAGGTTGAGAAGTTCCACATTTAACGTGCAGAATTTTGCCTGGACCAGGAATAAAACTTAGATTATATGGATAGCAAACGTTTTTGGGATTCCTTTTTTTTTTTATTTCACTGATTCTGTACTTCCGTCGTCATTAGTTCTGTCGAAGTTTCTAGTGTATTGTTATGTGAACTGCAAATGAAATATGTAGAACATTATAAAATCAAGGCCATTAGCATTATGTAATAACAATTCTTAACCAAATGAAATAATGAACTGCCAGAATATTGCATTCAAACCAACATTTTTGACGGGCGTCGGGCTAGTTAATTATATTCTTACTTCTAACACTGTTGTGGATTGTAATGCAGGATTGTCATTTGCAGCTAAACATGTTTTATATTGTGGAATGGTGCAGCTTTTTCAGTTTCATGTCAGTGGTTTCTTAGCAAATACCTTAGAAATGTAAGTCCCTTCTGCACACAAAATTTGATACGATATGTCATTTTGACATAACTTCCCCATTGTGACTCCCGGCACAGCACGCAGTGGCACCAGCTCGCTCGGCACTGCCACCAGTGCCGCTACATGGTGGACGGGTCAATTAGTAATAAGTAGTAAAATATTTCAATTTCCAACTTTCATCTGCGAATAACATCGATATATTATATATATGTAATGACTGCTGCATATTATGAGAAGTAGTACTATTATCAGTTAATTTAGGTACATGCATCAGGTATGTATGGTTTGTCTTTTATACTTCAATGCTGATTTTATTTCTGTATTCACGTATTTCTAATTTTTAGGTGAACGTCATAAACGTAAAGGTAAAGAACGAAAATGTATATAAAATTGTTCACGGGTAACTAGCCGAGTTAAAGCTGTGTTATAATTACATTTAAAATTACACAATATTTCGGCGATCTGATCCGCTGTTCGTCATCTTCCGGTGAAGTAATTCTGGTGAATTATTGTTTAATTGTAAGTATAACAAGCTGGTGCCCACGACTTCGTTCGTGGTTTGTAAACAATTTGGATTTACAGCTACCCGACATGCAACCACCATAGTGCAAGATGGGAGACTCGATGCTATTACCACACCCAAACTTTCAGTCATCTGCGCTATGTAGTTCAGGCAGCAAAGTGAAATATACGGACACACATGTCTTTGGTCAAATACGAAAATATCCTTGATCGGACCAATTATGAACCACCATATCTCCAACACTCCCACAAGTTACAGAAATTCAGATATCGTTGTGATCGATGGATGACTCTGTGCTACTACCACACACAACACAGTAATCTGCGTTAGTAGTTTTTGTTGAAAAGTGGTGTATCCGAGGACACAAACGTTTTTGATAGAAATATGAAAGTGGCGTAGGTTTGACCACTTTCAACCACGCATATCTCCCACACCCCCCATAGCTACCGACATCTGACCACCATAGCGCATGATGGGAGATTTGTGCTATTACCACTCACAGGGGTGTAAGGGTATGGGAGAGACTATACTAGCCTTTTCCAACCAAATGTCATCCTCTCCTTCACGTGGTACATCCTGTTTGCACGGACGAGGCTCTGGCGACTGAAAGATTCCCGTTATAAGGAATCACCCACTGCTTGCCAACGGCCTCCGAAAGGAGGGCGGAAGAGCGGGGAGTGGTTCAGGGCACCCTCTTGCCCTTGGGGTTGGAAAAGGCCCCTAAAGACGGATGAATCAGAGATGGTCAACGGCATGGGGATGCAGAAGGCAACGGGAAACCACTGCATTAAAGACCCAAAGGGTAGCATCCCGAGGACATGTAATCCTCTCAATTACATATAATCATGATGGCTTCTTCCTGGGGTAATATATTCCGGATGGTAAACTAGTCCCCCATCGGATCTCCGGGTCTGGGGACTGCTTCATGGGAGGAGTCATTCAAGAACGGATAGAAAACATTCTAACGAGTCGGAGCGGTGGAAATGATTAGAAGTCTGAATAGGGGCAGGTAGGTTAGAAAACTTAAAAGGGAGGATGGAACTACTTAATGTTAGGATGGTTGATTGATGGATTAGTGAGATTAAATGTGAAGGACGCCACAGGATTATCTGGTCTCGGGAGAACACAGGATAATTAGATCACACATGCGTGTCAATGGAGTCACTGGTCGTAGGCTTTGTTCCTGAACAAGAAAAGTAGGGAACGGGTGAGTTATTATCGAACAGTTTAGTGACAGGGATCATGTTGAGAGGTTTAGAAACTAAGCCCGTCCCCAACCACATAGTACAAGTGTATATGCCCAACATCACAGGAAGTGATGTACGAAGAAATAGAAGTAAATATACCCGAAATTGAAGAATAATCAATATGTGAAGGGGAGGAAAATCTAATAGTTCATAGGTGATTGGAATGCAAGTAGTGGGAGAATGGAAAAGATGGGAATACTGTAGGAAGTTTTGGTCTAGGAGAAAGAAATGAGCGAGGAAGCAGGTTGCTAGAATTTTGTGAAAGATATAAGCTAGTAGTGGCGAACACACTGTTTAAGAACCATGCAAGAAGAATATACACCTGGAAACGTCCTGGGGATACAGGCAGATATCAGCTAGATTATATCATGGTCAAACAGAGATTCAGGAATCAAGTTCTAGACTGTAAAGCGTACCCAGGAGCAGACATAGACTCGGACCATAATTTGATAGTAATGAAGTGCAGGCTGAAATTCAAGCGAATAAGGAAGCAGTATAAGCAGAACAGACTGGAAGTGAATAAACTGAAACAATCTAGCACAAGAGAAAAATTTGCAGAAATGGTAGACTTAGGTCTAAGAAGTAACTCTGAAAGTAGCTCAGCCTAGGACGAATGGAATGCTTTAAGGACCGAAATAATGAAAGCGGGTAAAGAAACATTAGGATTTAGGGAACGAGCCGCCCGAAAACATTGGATCACGGAAGAAATTTTGGAGCTGATGGATCAGAGGAGAAGATACAAAAATTCTCAGAATGAAGCAGTAAGAGAGCAATATAGGCAATTTAGAAATCAAATAAACAGGAAATTCAAAAAAGCAATGGCTGCAAGATAAATGGGAAGAAGTAAAAAAGGAAATGGTTGTAGGTAAAGTAGATGTTGCATATAGGAGGATCAAACAGAATTTTGGAGAAATGAAGAAAAGAGGTGTGAACATTAAAGCTGCCAATGGGAAACCTCTTTAAGCTCAGAAGATAGAGCTAACCGATGGAAAGAATACATTGAGAAACTGTATGATGGGGACGACTTGAACAATAGCGTAATGGAAAAGGAAGGCGATGTCAACACTGATGATTTAGGAGATCCTGTTTTGAGGACAGAATTTAATAGAGCTCTGAATGACTTGAAAGCAAATAAGGCAGTTGGAATAGATGAGATCCCTGCAGAACTTCTCAAATCCCTAGGAGAAGAATGAATCGAAAGATTATTCAAGCTGATATCAAAAAGTTATGAAACAGGAGAAATTCCAAAGATTTTAATAAAAATATCATCTTCACACTTCCGAAGAAAGCAAAACTCGACAAATGTGAGAATTATTGCACCATTAGTCTAACATCACATGCTTCAAAATTACTGACCAGAATAATATACAGATGGATGGAAAGGGTAGTAGAGGACATAGTAGGTGAAGATCAGTTTGGGTTTAGGAAAAATCGCGGTACAAGGGAAGCAATTCTGGCTTTAAGATTAATACTTGAAGGGCGGATCAAGAAATACAAAGATACTTTTATGGCATTTGTTGATTTAGAAAAAGCTTTTGATAATGTTAGGTGGGACAAGATGATCAAAATATTAAAGAAGTCAGGTCTAAAGTATCGAGATAGAAGAATATTTTATAAACTACGATAAGATTCAAGTGGCTGTAATAAAAGTAGAGATTCATGAGAGACAAGCATCAGTTAAAAAGGGCGTGAGACAAGGTTTGTAGTCTATCCCCGTTTAATATTCAACTTGTACTGTAGAGGAAGCCAATAAAGCACAAAATTTCCATGTGCATAAGTGTCTGGAGAAAGAAAAATTAGTATGCTACGATTTGCTGATGACATTGTCTCGTTAGCAGAAAGGGCTGAGGATATGCGAAATTACTGAATGCATGAACAAAATATTGAAGGAAGATTTTGGACTGAATATAAATCAAAGCAAGACAAAAGTGATTAAATGTAGCAGAAATGATACCACATACTAGATTCAATATAAAAATAGGATCGGATGCAATAGGAGAAGTAAGCGAATCTGTTTACTATGGGAAGTAAAATATACACCGATGGCCGAAGCAAGAATGATGTCAAAGCAGTAATAGCACTAGCAAAAAGAGCTTTTCATGAAAAAGAGAAACCTTTTAGTTTCAAATATTGATCTAGGAATTAGAAAGAACTTTTTAAAACTCTTGTGTAAGCGTGGACTTTAGGAATACCGGAAAGAAAGAAACTTGAAGCATTTGAAATGTGGTGCTACAGAAGAATGCTGAAAATTAGGTGGACAGACAAAGTAAGAAATGAACGAGTTTTGGAAATGATGGGTGAGAAAAGAAGTTTATGGAAGAAGCTTACAGGAAGAAGAGACAGGCTGGTAGGTCATATTTTGAGACATGCTGGATTGGTTAATTTGTTAGTGGAGGGAACAGTCGAAGGTAAGAACTGTAGAGGTAGACAGAGATTAGAATATATGAAGCAGATAATTGAGGACGTGGGTTGTAAGGGGTATGTAGAAATGAAGAGGTTAGCACAGGATAGGAAGGATGGAGGATTGCATCAAACCAGTCGAGACTGACGACAAAAAAAAATCCACTCACAAACATCAATCGTCCTATCTATGTAGTTGTGGCAGGAAAGAGAAGTCTTTGGTCGAAATATGAAAATGCCCTGCATCAGCCAGTTTTAAACATCATTTTCTTACATCCCCACAGCTATCGGCATGGGCCAACGTTGTGCACGACAGGAAACTCCATGCTGCTTCCACACACAAACACCAGTGCTCTGTGTTAGGTAGTGGTGGCAGACAAGTGAAATATAGGGAAACACACGTCTATTTTTGTACATATATATACAAAATAATCTTATATATATATATATAAGATTATAACACAGCTTTGACTCGGGTAGTCACCTGAGAAGATTTTTTATACTCTCAACGTCGAGAGCATTCTTATATGACGAAAGGTAATTATGAATAATACTTTAATACCGGCAATGTGAAGAGAAAATTACAAATAAGTAAATGCTCCTGTATATGTGAATCGCACTTTTACTGCATTTCATCGATTTAAAAAAAGTAAAAGCAAACATATAAAGGTTTATGCTTATGTGGGTCACACTTTTCTGCATTTCAGCATTTTAAATAAATAAAGGTAAATATATAAAGATTCCTGCATATGTGGGTCACTCTTTTACTTCAATTCTACTGCAAAAATCTCGTTGGTTGATGAATCTATCATTTGATTTGATGAAAAACTGCTTCCAGCCAAGTTAAACATGTGACTGGTAAAGACTTGTGTTAGTTGTCTTGAGCATTCGAGCCATGCATTATAATGATGAACCTAGTTCTATATAGAATAAATGTGTTGCAAACTTATTGGTTACATGTTGATTGTGAGTCTCTGTGTACCTCTCTGGTGGCGATTAAGGCTTGACTAGCAATTCCTTTACCACATTTCTCACACACAAGCACTTTCTCTCTACTTCCAGTGTGAACTTCATGGATGTAACGACAGTGTCTTGAAAATATTGAATTTGAGGTGAAAACCTTGTCGCAGTATGTGCAGATATGCGTACTTTCTTCCATCTTCCATGCTGTGTCGGGGTGGTGGGGAGATTTGCGCACGGCATCGAGTGACGAGCGTCTGGGGGTACACTCGGTGTCCTATACACGTATCGTCATTGCGACGTCACTTCCGCGTGCCGGGGTAGTGGGAAGATTTGTGCACGGCATCGAGTGTACCCACAGACGCTCGTTTAGATTGTACCTAATAATACCAAAACAGTAAAAAAAAAAAAAAAAAAATATGGGAGCACGGTCTGGACCTGTAAGGTGGATGATCCAGTTGATCTCTAACAAATGATCTGATTAGACCTTGCGTTTAGGCAGAAATTTGTGACCTTCAATTGTCATGTAACAAAATCACACTGACAGACAGTAGGCCACACCGCTTCTTTTGTATGAAACGTCACAGTTTTCTCAAGGTGACACAATAAGCATCAAAAGTATTTCTAATAATATAATATTTAATAAAATTGTAATGGAGCGCATGCTCCGGTGGCAATTTCCCTACACACCCATCTTACCCCTTTCCTGCACCCACTTACATTTGCCCTTTACAAATTTTAAATTTGAATTCATTCAAAGTTTTTGGAAAATTATTCATCATTTCCATTGGTAACTTATTTCAATCACTGTCACCCTTACCTAAAAAAAGAGAATCTTCCCACATCGTTGTACCTGAAATCGAGTGCCAGCTTGTGGTCATGGTCATCTTTCCCTTCCATGCACTACTTTCCATACCTACAACAACATCTTTCCTTGCCTCATCGCCAATATATGCCTTGTACACTCCCATGACCCTCTACACCCTGTTCCTGTCTTGCAATGAATCCCATTCCAGCTCTTTTATCATATCTGTTGCTGATTGCATTCTGCGATAATTTCCAGAAACAAATCTAGCAGCCCTTTTTTGCACCTTCTCCAACATCTGTATTTGATACTCAAAATGTGGGTCCCATACTAGACTACCATATTCGAGCATGGTCTGACCAAAGTTTTGTAAGACAATTCCTTTACTTCTTTGGTACATCCCCTCATCGCTCTCTCCAACAAGTGCCGAATTTTGAAATCTTTTCCTACCACCTGCCCAGTTAAGCTTATCATATATATTATTTCTACTAGCTTCGAGCCCGTCAAAAATGACTGTTTGAACGCCATATTCTGGCAGTTCCTTTTTTTTTTTCAGTTGGTTAATTATACGGAATTGTTATTACATAATGCTAATTTCTTTGATTTTGTAATGTTCTAAATATTTGATTTGCTCTTCACATAGCAATACTGCAGTAACTTCTACTGAATTAATGACGACGGAAGTATAGAACCAATAAAATTAAAAAACAAATTAGGATTCCCGAAAACTTTTGCTGTCCATGTTCCAGGCACAATTCAGCACGATAGGTATGGAACTACTTTCACCCGCATTAATTAATACGTTCAGTAACATGGCGCTTATGAAAGCAGTTTAAATGGTTTGTAAAACTGATTTCAGAGCGAATTATGCTGCAACAAAATATGTCAGTTACGATTCTGGTCTACTTAGCCACAACCTCCACAACGTTGCATTCGAAAATCATAGCTTTTATTACCCTCATATGAATAACGACAGGCAGTACCTATGGTGGTATTCTGGATTTATTCTGGAAAAACTTGTATGGAAAAGCGAATATCAACCATTTTAAATGATATTTTCGTGTTAAGAGTACCATACTGTGGTTAGATTATCGGGGTATTTTACTATGATTTATTTAAATAAATTCATTTTACTTTAATTTTACTATAATATCAAAAACGGATAACGGTAATTTATCTGGGTGGATACATTTCGCGATTCGTACATTTCTCTGAGTTTTGAATTAACTTCATTGTTTCTCATCATCTAACTGATACAGGTAATATAATGTAAACATAGTATAAATACCCTTCTCCTTACATTAATTTTTGCATCTGGCTGTCGTAGATAAATAAAAAGCAATATGTAAATTTAAACGAACGTACTAATTGTAATTTTGTGACATATAATTGCCTTGCATTAATTTTTTTCCCTTGCTCTCCGTATTTCTAATATCTCTGCCCACTGCTATTTTGCGACAATAATATCGTTGTTGAATTGCGAGTGTCACATGGCTTATACAGTTGATGATTAAATCTAATAAAAAGGTTATCTTAAATCTCATTTAATAGCTAACACATGTATCAAATACTAAGAGTATCATCTATAATGGTAGTAGGAATTTATTCAGGAAAAGCTTGTAAGGAAATGAATCATTTTTAATTATATCTTTCGTTATATTAATACGTTACTCTGGTTAGATTATCAGAGTATTTGGTTAATATTCATATGACGGGGCCTATAATTTCGAAAACGGATAACTGTTATTTATTTGACTAATACATTTCGCATTACGTATGTTTCTCCTAGTTTTTAATAAACTTCGTTGTTTCTTATCGTCTGCCTAAAAAATTCGTAGGTTATAGTTTAACCTAGTCCTTATCACTGATACAGATAAAATAGCGTAAATATTGAATCCCCCTTCTCCTTACATGAATTTCTGCGTCTAACTGATACAGGTAAAATAGCTTAAATATTGAATCTTCTTATCCTTATATGAGTTTCTGTATTTTGCTGTAGTAAATAAACAAAATACAACATGAAGGAAGGAATGTAATATGGTGGCTGTTGATTGGCGAGTGACGGCTGTCACGTGACCGTTCTGTAGCCGATACGTGTAGCAGCTATAGACGACGCACGCAGACGCCACGTTAGCGTTTTATATAATAGGACTAGCTTTGAGCCCGTCAAAAATGACGGTTTTAACCCAATATTCTGGCAGTTCACTTTTTTGCAATTGGCTAAATATATGGAATTGTTATTACATAATACTTATGTCCTTGATTTTGTAATGTTCTATATATTTAATTTGCTGTTCGCATAGCGATACAGTAGTAACTTCTACTGAATTAATGACGATGGAAGTATAGAACCAATAAAATTAAAAACAAATTAGGAATCCCACAAAAACTTTTGCAATCAGTTTTATTCCTGGTCCAGGCACAATTCAGTACGATAAATATGAAATTTATTTCTCCCGCATTAAATAATGGCACTTATAAAAGCAGTTTAAATGGTTTGTAAAACTCATTTCAGAGCGAATTATGCTGTAACAAAATGTGTCAGTTGTGATTCTGGTCAACTTAGCCACAACTTCCATTAATATTGTATTCGAAAATCATAGCTTTTATTACCCTCATATGAATAACGACAGGCAGCGCCTATGGTGGTAGTCTGAATTTATTCTGGAAAGCTTGAATGAAAAAGCGAATATTGACTATTTTTAATGAAATCTTCGTGATATGAGTACCATACTATGGTTAGAATATTGGAGTATTTGACTATGATTTATTTAAGTAAATATATTTTACTTTAATGACGGAAAGTATAATATCAAAAACGGATAACGGTCATTTATCACGGTGATACATTTCGCGATTCGTAAATTTGATGTAAACTTTCTCCGAGTTTTTAATTAACTTCTTTGTTCTTATCATCTGTCAAAAACATTCTTAGGTTATGTTTTAACCTCGTTCTTATAACTGGTACAGATAAAATAACGCAAACATGGAATACTCTTCTCCTTGCATGAATTTTTGCATCTAGTTGTCGTAAATAAACAAAAAGAAACATGTAAATTTAAACGAATGTACCAATTGTAACTTTGTAACGTATGATTGCCTCACATTCGTTTTCTATCTCTGCTCGCCGCCATTTGGCTGCAAGAATATCGTTGTTCAATTCCAAATTATAAATTGAAATCATTTTTAATTATATCATTCGTGATATGAGTACCTTATACTGGTTAGATTATCAGAGTATTTGGTTAGGATTTTATTTAAATAAATGCATTTTTATAATTTCGAAAACGGATAAGTGTTATTTATTTGAGTAATACATTTCGCATTACGTTTCTCCGAGTTTTTAATAAACATCATTGTTTCTTACCATCTGCCAAAAAAATTCTTAGGTTATGGTCCTTATAACTGATTCAGATAAAATAGCGTAAATATTGAATCCCCTTCTCTATTTCTGTGTCTAACTGATACAGATAAAATAGCGTAAATATTGAATCTCCTCCTTACATGTATTTCTGCGTCTAGCTGTAAATGAACGTAAAGCAAGATGATGGAAGGAATATAATATGGTGGCTGTTGATTGGCGAGTGAAAGCTGGCACGTGATCGTTCTCTAGCCAATAGCTGAAGCAGCTATAGACGACGCATCCAGTCTCCACCTTAGCGTTTAATATAAGGGGATAAGATTTTTTTTTCTGTCACAAGCCATTTTTTCCCCCTTCATACTTAACCGAAATCAATGGATGGGGTGTCATTTTAAAGCTTATGGCCTCCACTTTAGCACATCACAGTTTAAGAAACGAATTTTTCGGAATTCTACTCTTAAAGGGCAAAAATGTCAATATTTATAAAATGCTGTTTTTTGTGTTACAATCATTATCTTCCTGGGTACCTATCTGCAATCGTTTAATAAAGTATCATTTTAAAGATTACGATCTACGCTTTCGTGGCATGATATATTAAGATAGGAATTTTTCGAAATTCGACCCTTAAAGGACAAAAGTATCAATATTTCTGCAACGCGTTTTTGTTTCACAAGCTAATTATCTCCTTTCATATCAAACCGATATAGATAAATGAGGTATCATATTAAAGTTTAAGGTCTCCACCGTGGTCACATCATATTTTAAGAAAGGAATTTTTCGTAATTAAAGGGGAAAAATGTAAATATTTCTAAAATGCATTTTTTGTGTCTCGAGCCATTTATCTTCCGGGATATTTAACCGAAATCGATAAATGAAGTAGGATTATAAAGAGCATTGTCTCAGCTTTGGCAAAATTATATATTAAGAGAGATTTTTTTTTAAATCCTAATCTTAAAGGGAAAAAGTATCAATGACTCCACAACTCATTTTTGTGTCACGAGCCATTTATCTCCCTTCATATCTAGCCGATATAGATAAATCAGGTATTATATTAAAGATTAAGGTCTCCGCCGTGGTCACATTATATTTTAAGAAAGAAAATTTTCTTAATTCTACCCTTAAAGGGCAAAAATATCAGTATTTCTAAAATGCGTTTTTTGTGTCTTGAGTAATTTATCTCCCTTGATAATTAAACAAAATTGATAAACGAGGTAAAGATTAAGGTATTCGTAAGGGCTTCGGTTTAGTTACAAAATATTTTAAGAAAGAATTTTTTTCAAAATTTGATCCTTAATATTTCTATAATGCATTTTTCTGTCACGAGCCATTTATCTCACTTGATACCTAACCAAAATCGATTAATGAGGTATCATTTTAAAGATTAAAGTATCCGCTTTGGTCACATCAGATTTATGAAAGGACTTTCTCCAAATTCAACCTATTAAGGGACAAAAATATCATCATTTCTAAAACTTTTATTTTTTACCTCACTTGATGCCTAACCGAAATCGATAAATGATGTATCATTTTAAAGACCAAGGTGTCCGCTTTGATAATACCATATTTTATAAAAGATTTTTAAATTTTTTTTAAATTTTTTTTGTAATTTGAACCTTAAAGGCCAAAAGTATCAAATTATTTCTCCAACGTGTTTTTTTTATTTTTTTTATTAGCCATTTATCTCCTTCGATACCTAACCGAAATCAATAAATGACATATCGTTTTAAATATTAAGCTCTCCAATTAGGTAAAATCATAAATTAAAAAAGAATTTTTTTTGGAATTTGATGCTTAAAGAAGTCGCGCCTATAAGACAGTTCAGAGCCAAGTCAGTTGATTGAAGCAGCAGACATTACATAGATGTCAATAAACTGTGCAATAAATAACATTTCGGATATTTTTTTCTGTTACGGAAATATTTTTGTTTTGCTATACAATTCCAATAAACATTTTATTCGCACAGCAACACATATCATAGAAATGTTGATATGCTGTGTGCACATTGCTCAGGATGTTGTATTCTGTTATGGTCAGTAAAGTTTGACGTATATACAGAGTGTTTTAAATTTTCCTAACTGTTTCGTAATATTTATAAGTGCTGTATTTGGATTGCGTACCTATTACACTAAACAAATAAATATTTGCTACAATAGTGCGGTTCAACTTTTCACTACCTTTCAACCTCACTATCATCGTATGTTATACGCGAAATTTTTCACACGGGTCGTGTAGTTATCAAATATAATAGTAGTATGTATATGGGGAGTTCACTTTAAATAGGTCACGCGCCCCGCCCCCCCCCCCCTGCGGCCGCTTCCCCTATAATTAGGCGCCACCGCCCTGTCATTATCTACCTGGCTGCCGGCGCCGCTTACCGTAATTATCTTTGTAGGTCACGCGCCCCGCCCCCTGCAGACACGACGGCGCCTCTTACCGTCATTATCTTGGTGTGCAGGCCGCTTCCCCCATAATTAGGAGCCCGGCCGACTGTGCGGCCTCTGGCCTATAATTATCTACCTGGCTCTATGTAGGTCACGCGCCCCGCCCCCTGCAGACACGACGGCGCCGAGGAAGGACACGCGTACGCACACGCGTCGCAAAATGGAGTTACGTGGTTTATGGACGCACCCTTAGCATAACAAATTTTCAGCTTCCCTTCCACTTGCCACGCATTCGGGAGGACGTGAGTTCGTATTCCCCGTCCTACCATCGAATTATTATTATTATTACTATTATTATTATTAAATATAATGAGAGACGAAGAAGGGGGAGAGAGAAACTTGGTGCTGACCCATTCAGTCTTACTCTTCCGAACATGTGATCTCAAAATACTAATTATTCGCTAATTCATCGTAACTACTGAGATAATTAGCATTTTTTCGTAAAGTGCGGTCAACGGTTCAAAACCCCCGTCGGTTTAATAAAGCGGGAAGGAATTCTGCATGTTGAAGAAGGGAAATGGCGAAACCTGGTGTCGGCCCATTCAGGCCTAATCTTCCGAAAGATACCAAAAGGTTCAACGTCCCCATTCAAAGGTAGTTTACTAGAATTCGGTGAGTTTAGTTTTGCACGAGAAGGAATACGGCCATAGCCTTTTGAAGGAAGCATCACAGCATTCACCTGGAAGTGATTTCAGGAAACCATGGAAAATCCAAATCTGAATGCGAGTCCAGAACGTTAACCGTTCACCCACCACGTTAGGTCCTTAGGATATGATAACAGCGAAGATATTATACGTACTTTACATGGAGTGATTTCGGGAAACCATGGAAAATCTATATCTGGATGCTCGGATTGAGATTCAAACCCGCGTCCTCCCGAATGCCGAGACCAGTACGTTAACCGTTCACCTATTACGCTGGTGTAGTATGAAAAGTATGCATCATAGTATGCTCGATTACACATACATTCCCAAATTTCTGATGGCATAAAATTATGCTTGGCTTAAGAAGGTTTTAAAAATAGACTACAAGCCACGTTTTAAAATTTTAAAAGGAACATTGCAACTGTAAGTAGGAATATAATCCGTTTTTTACGTTCTGTAAATATTGTAAATTACTATCAAAGTTGTTTAATTTCATGAAAGAAAGCATTAAAATTAAGAAAAAAAATCAGAGAAACGTACATAGTATATCACGAGATATTGACGGAAATGCCGTTTGTACAACAGTCATAAAATGTACAACAAATATTTACACCAGCGGTCTAAGCACAAAACGATACATACAAATCCGTTACCACATTTAACGCTTCAAATGCTTTCTGAACTTTTCTTTTCAGAGTATCGAACAAAGTCTAAGCTTGTCCTCAGACATCCAACATATTGCCGAGGCTACGAGACTTTAAAAAGTAACGATATAGTCGGCGATGTAATAAATTATTGCATCTTCGATTCGCTTTTTATAGTTTTTTTTTAATAACAATGCATTGCAATGATCACTTGTTGGACATAACTTATTGACTATAATATACTGGGTGTCATGCTGATAAAATATCAAATTTCTGTATTGCGACATTTTGAAATCAGTATAAAGTGAGGGAATTTTTCACGCGTTTGACTGCCATAATTTCATGAAAGAAAGCATTAAAATTAAGAAAATCAGAGCAAACGTACAGAGTATATCATCACTCTGTTTGACATAGCTTATTGACTATAATATACTGGGTGTCAAGCTGATAAAAGAAACGTACATAGTACATCACGAGATATTGACGGAAATGGCGTTTGTACAACAGTCATAAAAAAATTATGTAATATTTGCTCCACGAAAGAAGTCATCGGAGGGAATGCGGAATAGTTGTTTATGCCTGTCGAATATCACCTGCTAATAAAATTACAGTACCACCGAATGACCCGTTCGTTTCCACGTAAGTCTTGGAATGTTCAAACCAAAGATTCCAGCGATTTTTTGATGCTTTGAATGTTGCATGTTGGTTGTAATACGTTTAAAAGTATCAAAGTGCAGTAAATTTTAATTTAAAGACTGTAATTAACAATGTTGTGTAAACTTTTATGTTTCGAATGAGTTTTTGGTTGTTTAGAATTGTTTAATTTCGTTAGTTTTATGTTTAATTGCTTGCATATACGAGTTAGTGAATTTAAGGTGCACTTTATTCTTTAGATGAAAGATGGCATATGCGTTTTATTAAAATAACCTAGAGTTTGAAACCTAAGAACCGACTCATTTGAAGCAATGGTTTATTTGTCAACTGAAATAGGTCCGTAACTAAACACTTACAATGTCTTTCTAAACAATTAGAAAAAAAAAATTTGGAGGCGCAAAACATCCATATGACACAACTCGCGGTGCGAAACATACATATGACACAACTCGCGGTAATTTACAGATATGACACAACTCGCGGTAATTTACAGTAGTAAACAGAACATTGCTTTTTGAGTTCTGGTGCAAAAAAATATTCTTAGCTTAAGAAGGTTTTAAAATAGACTACAAGCCACATTTTAAAAGGAATATTGCAACTGTAAGTAGGAATGTAAACCGTTTTACTGCGTAAATCTCGGAGTCTAACCGTCATGCCTGCAAAACTTTTCTGACTTGGAGCTTAACTTTTTTCATAAAACTCTAAATTTTATGAAACAGGCGATATGCCTCAGTACTTAGGTTCTTGATTTCTAGCGCTGAGATACCAGCACTAAACACTGGCGGCAGATAATGGAGTTACCGAAGTTCTAATAACTGATCTTCAAATCCTTAGCCAGGAGCGTAGCAAGTTTAAGGTCCCATATCTGATCTTCACTCTTCAAGTAGCTGGCAGTCAAACGCGTGAAAAATTACCTCACCTTACACTGATTTCAAAATGCCTACAGTCGCAATACAGAAATTCACCGAAGATAGCATCCACTAAGTTCTAGATCATGTTAGATCATTCATGAAATTTTTCGTCAGTGCCAGTATACGAGTCTGTTTCGTAGACTAAATGGATCTCGTGTACAACCTC
>JARYHS010009186.1:626804-839473 GCA_031002005.1 Vandiemenella viatica | reverse complement strand
CTGTAAACTTCTTCCTGGAGATTCATCAATTTGCAATCAACTTTCGGCTCGACAAACAGCCATGCCACCTCATCACTTCCCTCTCCCCTTAGTCTGTCCTCTTCTCTCTCCTTATCATATTCCCTACACTCATTCATTCCTTCGTCCTTCCAATTCCACCTTATCTCCTTCCAGCTTGACCACTCATCTGACGATTCTTCGTCTCTTAGTTCTTCCCCTTCTTGATCGTTTGTATATGGCATTAAGGAACTGCCTGGGTAAACACCTTTCTTTTACCATTCTCAGGTAATGCTAATATGTACCTCGACTCTTCCTTCTCACCCTCTACTCGAAAAGGTCCTTCATATGAAAATTGGTATATTCCAATATCTCCCTTTACCCCATACCGTTCGGAATTCGTTTCCAATATAACCAGGTCACCTGGCCGATATGAATTCTGGCCCACGTTTCCATTATCTTCTCTCTCCGATCTACAGAATTGCCTATTAATAATTTCTTCTTCCTCGGGCAACCAAGAACCCTCCAACGTCTCAGTTACGACCCCTGGTTCTTCTTTTGGTAGCCTCGTATCGTCTCCTGTCCCCGCCGAGGCTGTAGCAGTGACAGACACTAGTTTACTGTGGCTCACTCTCCACAACGGCCACCTGCACCTGATTTACAGACTCTTCTCGGGACCGATCATCTCCAGTTGGTCCTTGATATCCACCTCTAAATCCTCCTCCCCCTGTTCCACGACCACGTCCAAATCCTCCTCTCTGCCCGCGGTTATTGTAGCCGCCTCGATTCCTGTTATCAAAATGATTGTAGCTCTCCTGCTGCTGATGTGAACTACTTCTATCGCCCCATTGCGATTTCTCCGCGTAATGTGTGGGTGTCCTCACCCCATATTCTTTTGCTCTTATACTTTTCTCTTGTTCGTCCAGCCGACCCAACATCTTTACCGCCTCGTCAATGGTACATATATTGTGACTGACAAATACAAGCTGTGTCGACTCGGGCAAACGCGCACTAATCATCCGCACATATTCCCCTTCACTAAATGGTGAACTTAAATGTTTACAAGAATTAACACACTTCAAGAAAAAATTTTGCTGAGTGCCACCGGCGAGGCGAGTATGGTTTTCCCATCATTAAATTCCGCCGAACAGCAATTGCCGGTCGATGGACCAGAAATGTTCCAAAAAAGCTGACTTAAACTCCTCAAACGTCTCGCAATTATCTGCAGCCCGTTCTCCCCACATTCGGGCATTCCCCTTGATATGTTTACTGAACATTTCTATCTTCTTTCTTTCTACGGCCCTACAGAACGGCCCAAAATTTTCAAACTTCTTCACAAAATCAACTGGGTGTATCCCCCCATTATCACAAAAGTCCTCCCAGTCCACTTTCTCTTCTACCATGCACGCAGTGAGCGCATTCACATTTGGCAAGATTTGACATTTGACAACCTCTTCTCGCACAACTTGTGGAACCGTAACTTTAGACTTTTTTCAATTTGCTTCTCTTGTAACTGTAACTTTTCATTCACCCACACTGCAGTAGAAGCCTTAACCTTTTCCACCTGACACGACAATTTCTCTACGCCGACTGTTAAATGGTCAACTTCTTCTTTTACTACCGTGTATTTTTCGGTAAGGGTTTCTCCTAAAGTCTCCACCTTCGACAATCTTTCATCATGGTTATCTTCTATAAGCTCGACTGTTTTCTTTAGGGATTCCATATTTTGGTGCAAAACTAGTTACTTGTTCGCAGTCTGAACGATACTGAGTCAATTTACAAGATATTTCAGCAGTTTGTTGTGCACAAAGTTCCCTATATTGTGTCAATTCTTCCCTAAACTGCCCTAGTCGCGATTCAAAAAGCATCCCGAAGACATTCGATACTCTCCTTATTTTCATTTAATTTAGATTCAAGCAAAATACTATTTTCATTTAATTTGGATTCAAGTGAAATACTATTTTCATTTAATTTGGATTCAAAGTGAAATACCTATTTTCATTTAATTTGGATTCAAGTGAAATCTTGTTTTCATTGAATTTAGCTTCCAGAAAGGACTGAATTGACATGACAAATTGTCCCTGGAAAGCACAAAACATTTCCGACATGGACGCCTCATTACTTTCCCTAACCACTTCTCTTGACTTGTCAACTTCTGATTCACTAGCAAAACTCGTCATCGACTGTAAATGATTAGACACAGTAAGGGAGGAATGATTAATGCCTACACTGGGTGCGTCACCAAGGGACTCACCTCCCAGCACCATCTCTCCATTCACACCACCCTCTACCTCAGATGCCATATTACGAAATTATTTCACACAATAAATTCAATCTTCCGTTGTAGAAAAGACAAGAAGTAACCAACGCCGTCAATCCAGCAAACAGAATACACCAGTATACATTAGCACAAAAAAAGGTAAAATTCTGTTTCCAAATCTCTTAACTACCAAACAAGATATACACCATGTCATAAAATACACTTTCAATTGAATACATACACTACTATCAATGACCAAAAAAATTACGGAAACTCTAAAACATTTTTTTTTTTTTTTTTTTTGAAAAATGATTTGCTAGGCAAATCTACCACAGTTGTCCGGCATTTCAACTTTAATAAGTTAACGAAAGAAAAGGTAAAAAAAAAACCTCTGTTACTCAATATGCAAAAATAATAATAATTAATTTTTTTCTAAAAAAAAATCGCGAATTATTCGTGCCGGTTTGTGCTTTTACAAAGACTGAAAAATAAATCTTGCACTTCTTTGGAAAATCAACAAAAAAAATCTACAAATTAATTCGTTAACAGAAACTGACATAACTTGCCCCACATCAGAATAACATTAAGCTTGCATGCATAAATTTGCAATCCGCATAGTCAGTAGCTCATTTGAAGATCATTAATGCAAAACAAATAATTACTACCGCGGAAATGTGATTCCAATCGAAACAGTATATTTTTATTTTTATTTTAATGTCAGTTTGTGTCTTCCTTTAATTAAAAAAATTGTTCGCACTTCCCTTTCGAAGAATCTCAGTTGCTGACCGCGCTGCCGTCGACCGCTATGACGCCGCGCCCCGCTTCTGCGTGCCCGCGTTGTTCCGCTGTTGCGTTGTTGCTCGGGCAAGGCTTCCCGTCAGACTGCGTTGATCGGTTCCGATCGTGAAAGCTCGGGTCCTCTCGTTTATTACATTGTTGTGCACTCGCCGCCTCGAAGTAGCCGTACCATCGCAGATTGTTGTCTTCCCGCTCTACTCACTGCTTATTATTTCCAGCACTTTTTTATATTAATCACTGTCCGTCCTTAACAATTTTAACTGCAACTTGTCCTGTCACGGTCGCCATGTAACGGGTTCTCACGCTATTCGTGTTTGTATAGTTAAAAGTTCGTTGAAGCAATTGAGCAGCTACACTTCCTAACACGATTTTTCTTAAACTTTCTTCCACCACTAATTACTCTTTTAATTACAGGTTCGTTTTGCCGTGCGGTCGCCAGTCTTTCGGCTATGCTAATTGGTTAATTAAAGTCACAGAAGGAAAACACATATGCGAACTAGTTTTCGTAAATTTATTCCTCTGAGACTACACAGTCCACAAGCATGCCACCAGACAATAATACTAATGTTTCTTCGTCACCGAAGATAGCAGATTCAAGTACAGTCAAAACAACTAAATAAGCAGTGAGCACAATTCTCGAAACTAATTAACAAACAATCGCCATAGTCCGATTCTGCAGTAGTTTACTAAACACAGTCTATATTGAATCAGGTCACTCGGAAGAACCTTCATAGTCCAACATATACTTTAGCACACATCCCACAGTGTTCTTTAGTACGGAACACACGCCAAGCGGCCGTACGATGTATTCACGGGATAAACACACTGCCGTAAACCTTCCGCTCCCGCCGGCTGTTCCGTACGTTACCCCTGACAATCACTGACTCCTCGACTCCCCGCGCTCGGCGCTCGCCCACCGCCAAAGACCTTACATACCTCCCAGATTACACTATCCACTCCAAATATAACCGTAACGTTCATGGTTACGTTACAAAGTGCACCTTAAATTCACTAACTCGTATATGCAAGCAATTAAACATAAAACTAACGACATTAAACAATTCTAAACAACCAAAAACTCATTCGAAACATAAAAGTTTACACAACATTGTTAATTACAGTCTTTAAATTAAAATTTACTGCACTTTGATACTTTTAAACGTATTACAACCAACATGCAACATTCAAAGCATCAAAAAATCGCTGGAATCTTTGGTTTGAACATTCCAAGACGGTCATTCGGTGGTACTGTAATTTTATTAGCAGGTGATATTCGACAGGCATAAACAACTATTCCGCATTCCCCCGATGACTTCTTTCGTGGAGCAAATATTACATAATTTTTATGACTGTTGTACAAACGTCATTTCCGTCAATACCTCGTGATGTACTATGTACGTTTCTTTTATCAGCTTGACACCCAGTATATTATAGTCAATAAGCTGTGTCCAACAGAGTGATGATATACTCTGTACGTTTGCTCTGATTTTCTTAATTTTAATGCTTTCTTTCATGAAATTATGGCAGTCAAACGCGTGAAAAATTCCCTCACTTTACACTGATTTCAAAATGTCGCAATACAGAAATTTGATATTTTATCAGCATGACACCCAGTATATTATAGTCAATAAGTTATGTCCAACAAGTGATCATTGCAATGCATTGTTATTAAAAAAAAAAAACTATAAAAAGCGAATCGAAGATGCAATAATTTATTACATCGCCGACTATATCGTTACTTTTTAAAGTCTCGTAGCCTCGGCAATATGTTGGATGTCTGAGGACAAGCTTAGACTTTGTTCGATACTCTGAAAAGAAAAGTTCAGAAAGCATTTGAAGCGTTAAATGTGGTAACGGATTTGTATGTATCGTTTTGTGCTTAGACCGCTGGTGTAAATATTTGTTGTACATTTTATGACTGTTGTACAAACGGCATTTCCGTCAATATCTCGTGATATACTATGTACGTTTCTCTGATTTTTTTTCTTAATTTTAATGCTTTCTTTCATGAAATTAAACAACTTTGATAGTAATTTACAATATTTACAGAACGTAAAAACGGATTATATTCCTACTTACAGTTGCAATGTTCCTTTTAAAATTTTAAAACGTGGCTTGTAGTCTATTTTTTAAAACCTTCTTAAGCCAAGCATATTTTATGCCATCAGAAATTTGGGAATGTATGTGTAATCGAGCATACTATGATGCATACTTTTCATACTACACCAAGCGTAATAGGTGAACGGTTAACGTACTGGTCTCGCATTCGGGAGGACGCGGGTTTGAATCTCAATCCGAGCATCCAGATATAGATTTTCCATGGTTTCCCGAAATCACTCCATGTAAAGTACGTATAATATCTTCGCTGTTATCAAATCCTAAGGACCTAACGTGGTGGGTGAACGGTTAACGTTCTGGACTCGCATTCAGATTTGGATTTTCCATGGTTTCCTGAAATCACTCCAGGTGAATGCTGTGATGCTTCCTTCAAAAGGCTATGGCCGTATTCCTTCTCGTGCAAAACTAAACTCACCGAATTCTAGTAAACTACCTTTGAATGGGGACGTTGAACCTTTTGGTATCTTTCGGAAGATTAGGCCTGAATGGGCCGACACCAGGTTTCGCCATTTCCCTTCTTCAACATGCAGAATTCCTTCCCGCTTTATTAAACCGACGGGGGTTTTGAACCGTTGACCGCACTTTACGAAAAAATGCTAATTATCTCAGTAGTTACGATGAATTAGCGAATAATTAGTATTTTGAGATCACATGTTCGGAAGAGTAAGACTGAATGGGTCAGCACCAAGTTTCTCTCTCCCCCTTCTTCGTCTCTCATTATATTTAATAATAATAATAGTAATAATAATAATAATTCGATGGTAGGACGGGGAATACGAACTCACGTCCTCCCGAATGCGTGGCAAGTAGAGGGGAAGCTGAAAATTTGTTATGCTAAGGGTGCGTCCATAAACCACGTAACTCCATTTTGCGACGCGTGTGCGTACGCGTGTCCTTCCTCGGCGCCGTCGTGTCTGCAGGGGGCGGGGCGCGTGACCTACATAGAGCCAGGTAGATAATTATAGGCCAGAGGCCGCACAGTCGGCCGGGCTCCTAATTATGGGGAAGCGGCCTGCACACCAAGATAATGACGGTAAGAGGCGCCGTCGTGTCTGCAGGGGGCGGGGCGCGTGACCTACAAAGATAATTACGGTAAGCGGCGCCGGCAGCCAGGTAGATAATGACAGGGCGGTGGCGCCTAATTATAGGGGAAGCGGCCGCAGGGGGGGGGGGGGGCCCGTGACCTATTTAAAGTGAACTCCCTATATACATACTACTTATAATGCTAACATATTTACATTTCAAGTATTTAACAAGCAATTCTTTTCCCACATTATGATTATAATCAACCTTTAGCTATTCGTGTATCTTATAAGCTTTTATCTTCATCCCATGTTTACCAACCCAACTAGATAACCTTGCAACTGTTGTTGTGTCTCTCGCAATAAACTCCACTAACAAGTATATTTCCTGTCCCAAAAGGCAGCTGCAATGACCTTTCGAGTTAAAATTGTCTGTTTGGCTTTCAGTTTTTTGGTGACATGTGTGTCGCAATTTAATTGACTCTTGCTTAGACTTACAGGTCATATGAGACACCCAAGTATCATCTCCTGTAACAATGTGGTCCAAAGCATGGCCGGCGTTAGGGGGGGTTAAGCGGGTCAAATGCACCCGGGCCCGCAGGCTGATGGGGGGCCCCGATCACCGGCTGCAGGGGCCCCCAGCCTCGAAGCCAAGAATCCGCACATTGTCGCCCGGCTAGTTTGTAGTAGAGATGGGTCGTTCGCAATTGAATCAGTTCCTTAGAGCAGTTCTTTTAAATGAGCAAGAGAGCAGTCGCTCACTAAAAGTGTACGGTAGTTCTTCTAGGTGATTAGGTGAGTCGGTCATAAGTCGGCTAGTTCCGAAGATCAAGATGAGTTTGTTCACGTGGGTTTTGTGAACTGTACAGCAAAAAAAAAAAAAAGTCTACTAATTGCATCAAAGTCGATTTAAGGGGGTATTTGATCGAAAAGTGGGGGTGTAACCGGATTCTGAGGGGTGAGACCTAAAAAAAAAGGTCTCAAATAAAACTGAGCTAGTGAACCGTTCAAAAGAACTAGTACTTTTCGTAGAATGATCAAATGAACACCGCTCCGCTCTTTGTAGTGAGTCACTTTGCCCACCTCTAGTTTGTAGAGCTAAAAAAAGGTCGCCCATTTTACCCCGGGCCCGAAATTCCTAGCGCCGGCCCTGGTCCAAAGATTCATCTCTACCTACTGGTATCGATTAAAAAACGATAAATCAGAGCCCACTCTATTTTTATGGTCGTTAGATAGCTGTCTTTGAAACCACCGACTATTTTCTTTTGACAAATTTATCCGAAACAATCGTATGCAAACCTGAACTTGAAACGTGTTGAATATTAAATGATAACAATCGTGAATAGACGGTCCATTCGAATTTTGCTGTTTCAACCAAATGTTTAGAAACCAGAGTTGTTTGCCTAGGGGGTGGTTTCATCATACGCGATAAACAGTCCGTCCATGAACATTCTTACCCACTTTCCCTTATAGCTTTATCACCACACCCTCAACAAACCTGACTGTGAATTTTCACTGCCGCCGAGTTTCATGCACTCAGTAATCGAATTATAGATCGAATCAAACAGTCGGCGAGCGATCATGCTGGGAGCAAATGACATGCGCACTGCGGCTTTCGCCAGTCATTCCCACATTCATTCACAAACAAACCTCACGAGTGGTACCCAAAACTAACCCGAATAGAATTGGCGTGGACGTAGCTTGTGAAGTAAGTGTTTATGCCGCTAAGCGTTTATAGCGTAACTCATTGTCAGTTCAGTGCCGCCTGTGTTGTCAATCTGGCTTGTTCTGTTAATCTACAGTGACTGTTTTTGCTAGCACCGGTTTTTAGTGTTTCGTTTTTGATGATGACAAGTTTAAGTGACCAATATGAAACTGTGAAATTTTGTTTTTTGCTTAGTAAAAATCCTGCTGCAACTATTTTAATGTTGAAAATAGCTTAAAAAGATAACTCTATGGGAAAAACTCAAGTGTATATGTGGTTCGCTCTGTTTAAAAATGGCGACATGTCATTGATGACAAACCTCGTTCTGGACATCCATCATCTGCCCGAATCAACGAAAATTTGAAAAAATTCTAGAGCTCTCAGAGCGTCGACAGACCATAGATCAACTGTGGGTTATCTTGGCACTCGGTTCAGCGAATTTTAACCAAAGATTTGGGAGTGAAAAGGATTGTTGCCAAGTTTGTTCCTAGGGCTCTGACTGACAATCAAAAAGAACGTTGAGTTGAAACATATCGTGCTCTTAAACTGCAGCTTGAAATTGATCCAGATTTTCTGTCAGAGGTCATGAGTCATGGTGTTATGGTTACGACCGAGAAACAAAGCAACAGTCAAGGCAATGAAGACGTCATTGTTACACCAACCCAAAAAATGTCGTCAAGTCAAATCAAAAATCAAAACAATGCTCATTTTCTTTTTTGATGCAAAGGTCTTAGTTCTTCAGAGTTTGTTCCCTCACATCAGACCGTCAGTTCATACTCTTATTTGGAAGTTTTAAGAAGCTTACACAACAGCGTTCGTAAAAAAAGACAATATTTGTGGCAAACAGGAGACTGATTCTTCCACCACGATAATGCACCTACACACACAGCTGTCTCTGTTAGGCAGTTTTTGGCTAAAAATGGGATGGTTCCGCTGGCCGACGCACCTTATTCGCCTGACCTGGCTCCGTGCAATTTTTTCTTATTTCCACTCATGAAAAGGGGCACGAAAGGACACCGATTTGACAACACTGAAGCAGGGACGGCGTTTCGAGGGGGAGGTGTTCCATGTAAATGTTATTTGAAATAATAATAATAACAGTAGTTACATAAGAACGAAGTTTCTCTCGGCGTTGTGAATTTCTACGAGTAAAACGATCCCAGGTAACTAGCCGAGTTAACGAAGTGTTATCAGGCGACATTTCGGCGATCACTTGCATTGTCGCCATCTTCTGGTGATTTATAAATTTTATTTTATGAAAAACAATAGTGATAATCATACAAATTCACCAGAGAAATTTATAGGAATAAAAACAAGAAAACGAATTTAAAAAAAAAAATCATTTAATTTATTCAATAAATTTTAGTTGTAAACAAAATTATTTTTTTAAAAAAATTACTATTCGATATTAATTGCGCAATGCAAAAACTGTTCTACGCTTTGCTTGTTTGGAAATGAGCCAATTCAACAATTTTTCCAAATCTAGTTCGTGAGAGAGATTACCATATTCATGTAATATTGCGATGTTATTGAGTCTATCTAGCAATACTTTCGATCTTTGATAAGCCTTAATTCGGTGTCGAAAAACTTGATAATTCGAGCAGCACGATCCAGGAATCGTGACGAGTAACCGAACGAAGAGCACAAACTCCGGTATGAGTCCTGTAGTCCATTCGTATTTTTGTAAAAAATATACAACCCTCTCAATTTTTTTTACTGGTCATCTTGCCTTTCCAAAAGTTGCAAAAACATGGTTCTATCACTCAGCAATCTTTCATGGTCAAAATCAGGTTATAGAAATTTATAATTCTTTCGACATTTGTAGGCTGTCCCAAAGCGAATCGTTCTAACGATTTGAAGTGGATGGAATCGTTGTAGAATCGACTTTTTAACGATATGAGTATTTAATCACAAAATACAATATTAGTTTTACGGGAAAATTCTTGACGTGCTTCGAAACAGAGATATTCGCTTCTAACTTAGTCGAGGTGATGGCAATTTTACACAGATGTTGGATTTGTAGTTCGGCGATTGGAAAAGTATGTATCTGAATGCACACTTTTCCACCAAATTTCTTCGAATTTTTAATCTGGAACACAGTACAAAACATTGGTGACTGCTTATATCTTCTTTACGGTTCAATGAAAGCATGGATTCGATTTCTGTAGATCTGCATTTAAAATTTCAGCGTTATCAAAAACTTCTATCATCACTCTTAAATAGAAAACACACTCAAATGATTGCATGTGGGAGTAAAATCCAGAAGCCTTAGCTGCGACAACATTATCTACTTCTGTGGCTACAGAATGATCGTTGCTGCTAATTTTCTTTTACTGTTTTAAGATTTGATAATGATTAACCATCTGTAAAAGATAATTAAATGTGTTTACAAAGAAAAAACCATAATTGTAAACAGTTCCAATTAATTTTCTTGCTGTTGTTACCCTCTCACTTCCATCTCGTAGGCCTACTACAAGATTGAGATTATGTCCACTACAGTGCACAAATAAAGCTTTGAGGTTCTTCTTTGCATATTCATGACTGAAATCCTGAAATGTTTTTCAGAGGCATTCCCATCGTAGCACTGGTCTCTGAGTTTTTGAAAGTGCCAACCTGTACTTGGCGAAAATGTCAGAGACCACAGCAATTAATAAGGTTTCTGCTTGGTGTTCCCAGTTAAAAAAAATCCAAGAAAATGTTCACTTGTAATGAAATCTTCCGAAACGATTCTCAGAAAAGATGCTCCTATTTCTTCCATAATCCCAGAGAATAGTGTATTAGCCCTCAAATCAAGAATTTAATTCTCGCTGTCATCATGAAGCCATAATTTTAGTTGAGTCACATCTTCAGCTTGAGCCTTTAAAAATACCATAAAATTTGAATGTTCATCGTTATCGACTCCATCACAGAAAGACATCTTCAAGGTACTAAATAATTTCGACAACTTTATACGGTTATCGAACATCTGTTTTAAATGAGCTGTTAATATCAATTGTACCACGTGGAAATTATCAACCTTTTTTTAACGCTTCAGTGCCGCTAGAATGAGGAAAAATAATGTCGTGACAGTTTATGCACTAAGTATGTATTTTGGTGTATAACCAGTAGTGTGTCTCAAAATGAAACAAAAAACAAGTCTGATCTAAAAAATTTTCGCAAAAAATTGAAACTTTCGTAAAGTAAACGTTATGTGAAAAAGAATTTCTTCCGTTGTTTTAAAAAGTCATTTGAAATTTATGCATCCAGTAGAATTTAAAGAGTGTGAAAACTAAATGCAGTTCTTAAGTGGCAGGAAGAAGAAGAAAAATCAGTGTCAGTCTAGACCAATAGCTGAAGCAATTAATTAGTCCATCAAAAGAAGAGACTCCTAAGGCACCGCAGGTTTTTGTCAGCTTCCTCTATCAGTGTTGCTAGCGAAAAATTGTTCAGTGAAACGGCCTTAATTTAATATGAAAAAGAAACAATAAAAAAACGAGAAAAGACTGCTAAGCTGTCGTTCTTAAAATTTAACTTGTCATTCTTAACTTACGAATATTATTATTTACTTAAAAGTAAATTACTGACTGATTCATTATTAAAATCATTACCTCCTGCCATACCTAACTGATATCCTAAAATAAGTTATCATTTTAAAGCTTAAGGTATCCGCTTTGGTCATATCAAATTTTACGAAAGTATTTTTTAAATAAAAAAAATCGGCCCTTAAAGGGCAAAAATGTCAATATTTCTAAAATCCTTTTTTTTTTTTTTTTTTTTTTTTTTTTTTTTTTTTTGTACAATGAACCTTTATTCCTAACGGAAATCGATAAATGAACTGTCATTTAAAATATTAAGATCTCCGCTTTGGTTACATATTAAGAAAGGAATTTTTCGGAGTTCTACCCTTAAAGGGAAAAAGTAGGAATATATTTTTACAACGCATGTTTGCGTCACAAGCCATTTATCTTCCTTAATATCTAACCGATATATATAAATGAGGTAACATTTTAAAGATTAAGGACTCCGCTGTGGTCACAATATATTTTAAGAATTTTTTTCGGAATTTGACCCTTAAAGGGCAAAAGTATCGTTAATTCCATGACGTGTTTCTTTTTTTTGTTGCTAGCCATTTGTCTCCCTCGATACCTAACCGAAATCGATAAATGAGGTTGTGACAAAACGGTAAATATTGCGGATATTTTTTAGTTGATTTTGAGATCTGAGATGTGTATATAATTTCTTTGGCGGAGGGAGTCAGTCTTGTATTGTCGACGGTGGCTGACTTGCCGCAGCCGCGTGCGTGTGTGTTTCGCGTATGTGCGGTACGAACCCGCTCGCTGTCCCGAGGGGTAGAACATTGAGTGGACAGTGCGGACTGATTTCCTACAAACTGTGTATGGTGAACTGCTGCTGAGTTGGACCATGTCGATTGTTCAATAATTAATTACGGGGCTTGTACTCAATGTTTACAGCTTTAATTATACTCGAATCTGCATTCTTTGGTGAAGAAGATTAGTTTTAGCGTTTGGTGGCTTGCTTTTGGATTATGTAGTTTCAGAAGAGTGAACTGTGTGAACTGTGAACTGTAGTCTCTTGCCCGTTTTCTGTGACTGCGATTCAATTAGCTTATCCAATTAGCAAGGATAACTAGACTGGCGTCCGCACGGCAACCGAATCTTTTGATTAGAAGTGATAAGTGGTAGAAAAAAAAGCATTGAACATTGTGTTAAGAAATATAGCTGCACAACTGCATCGACGAACATTAATTCTTTTAAAACGCGGATGTCGTTACAAGGTACATTTGGAAGACTATGTCTTCACTCAGGCAACATTATAAATTAAGAACGAAAGTTTTCGGAATTTGACCCCTTGGAGGATAAAAGTAATAACTGTGAAAGTCGTGTGTAAGGGACAGTTCAGAGCCAAGCCATTAGATAGCAACAGCACATATCGCAGAGATATTAATAAACTGGTTCAGTCGCGTCAACTTTTGTTACGTACCTATTACACTAAACAAATACAGTACAATTACAACAAATGAGCCGGTTCTTCTTTCTTCCTATTACAAACCACCAACCTTACTTTTCATCATATTCCTGAAATTTTCGCATGGGTCGTCTAAAAACATTATTTCACTTGACATTCTTATTAAATAGAACTAATCAGAAAGTAAAGGAAGATTTGTGTCATCAAATGACATTTTCATACATTTTCATATAACTTCCGCTTCCATAATGTAACACGTCAATATTCATTACCTATATACTTGAACATATAGTGAAGAACAAAAATAAGAATCTACTTTTACTTACACTCACCATTTTGACAGTCAGCTGACTAAACAAGGCCATCTCTCAAAGTTACAGTGGGCCTGTGCCTAAAGGTGCGTTCCCACGGCGCGTCCCTCAGCGTGTGGTTGAGGACGCCTTTCATCTTCGCCACATATGCTAGCAGAGACGGCGTGCCTCGACCCACCGCCAGGCGGTAAAAGATGAAAGGCGCGCCGTGGGAATGCAAATTTATCCTCCACATTCTGCTGTCTTCTAACATTATCTATACTCACTTCTCCTTTACAACTTAACTACGAATTTCTCCATTTGAACTTTTTTGACGATAATACACACCAATTTAGCCAAAGCACCTTCGAAATACACTAAGGTGGCTTTCACGATTGACGGTTTTTTATGTACGATATTTTACTGTAGCATTCTCGCTTTCACACAAAACGATTGTTTACCATCGATTGAACTCAGTTGGCGATAGCTGCGGTGGCGATCTCTGTAGAAACATCAAAGGAATTTATTGCAAATGTGGGTACACAGTCTATTTTACAATAATTTTGGATGAAACTTATATGTTTAGCTGGTCTGCTCTCTCTTTCTTTCTTCTCTCATTTCTTTCCATTATGCATGCTCAGTCGCTCTCAAATTCGAGATGGGTATTTTACCCATCCGGCCAGAGGGGAAAGTCAGACGGGAGCGAGAGGCGGACATGTGTCGCAAGCGGCGGGAAGCTCAAGACGACTGCGCAGTGCCTGGCGCGCAGCCCCCCCCACCACGGCGCCCGCGCTGCTCAAGGCGGTGACCGGGCTGCAGGCAGCTCCACTGGTCAGTCTGCCCTCTGCACAGCGGAGCGGACAGGTCGGGTGTAAGCGTCGCTCTGACCGGAGATGGGACTGCTCGCCTCCGCTTGGTACGGCTAAGAGCCATCATGTGGCAACGGCGTGCCAGCGCGCCCAGTCTCCTTCAAGTACTGACACCGGAAGGGACCTTTCTCGAAGGAGGAGTTTGATGAATACTTTGCCAAGCAGTGAAGACGCAAGGAATAATCTTCCAAAAAAAGCAAAGACCCCCACAGCACCAAGGGCATGCGAACTCGTCCACCAGGGATACATCCGACAGGACGGATGTACCATTCGTCGACCCGAGCAAAAAGCAAAGTTTGTCGGAAGACGTTTGAACTCCCAGACGAGTACTCCGCAGTCGCCCACGGAGGTGGACGCACCTCTAAACCTTCCAGATATGTCGTTCAGCTTCAAGCTGCTGGACATGTCCAAAATCAACGACAGCCAAGAATTGACAGACCAAACATCCACTGAGGAAGAGGAAGAAACTACCCCGACGGGCTCTCTGACTCAGGAACCGCCGAAGGCGCTTGTAATGAGCCTAAAGGAGGAGTCCCGAGGCGGCAACAAGTGAGGCGGCGCCACTAAGCCTGGGTCCGACTCGTCGTCCCGGTCCAGCCACCAGAGAGGGGCCTGCTGTCGAGAGGAGCGACAATGGATGGGACGTCATTTTTATACGGCCGGCTGACATGGCAGCCGCAATCAGGGCTCTACAGGAGAATGGCGTCCTATACCACCCCCGACTAACTGCAAAGCTGCAGGACGCGCAAGTGCAGACGCAGAAGCAGACAACAGAAAAGGAGCAAGAGCGGAAGAAGAAAAGAGCAGCAGGACCTACTCAGTGCTTCCGCTGCCATGCCTGGGGCCACAAAGCAGCGGACTGTGACGCAGAAGAGCGTTGTGTCCGCTGCGGTGACAGGCACAGCCCCAGGAGTTGCAGCCGGCCTCGAGAAGCAACGCCAACATGCGCTAGCTGCTCGGGGCCACATGCATCATGTGCAGCTCACTGTCCAGCCAGACCTAAGAAAGCACAGCGAGGGAAGAACAAGAAACGCCCAGTGGCAGCCAAGGACAGCGCCGCTGGAAAGGGAAACTCGCCCACACCACATGCCGACTGAGAGAGGGAGGGAGATCCCCCCACCAACCTACCACCAGACAGGCTGCGCCCAGACACTGCTGGGTCGCCGACCAAGGCCGAGCGCCTCCCAGATGGAGCCGGCAAACAGAAGAGCACGACAAGAGTCACTACGAGGGTTGGTGTGCGTCCCACGCGGAGACAACACCACAAGATCAGCTGACCCTCGCCAAGATTGTGCAGCTGCTGACGCAGCTAATAAACATGTTAGTCCCCTAGCGGACCCAACTAAAATAAGGACTCCAAGCCCACAGATAACCCATTGCCACATAATCAAACAGAATTGTTATTAAAATCCCCAAATACAAAATTAATGTAACAAAACGTGTCAAATGAAGCTTTTTTTTAAAAAAAATAAATGTTTACCCATCTGGAATCCACCATACCCACACTATCCGCCAGCCCTGCATTGAAGAGGTCAAGACAAAAACGAGGAAGGAGCTGTCAACCATTTCTAAAGATGACTGCAGAAAATGTTTTGAACTGTGGAAGCGCCGGTGAGACAAATTTATTAGATGCAATGGAGAGTATTTTGAAGGGGATGAGGTTGTTTTGTAAAGAATTTGAATATAAACGACTTTTAAAAAATATTTTTTTTTTTTTTTTTTTGGGTACCCCCTCATATTTAAAGATAACCCTCGTACATATTTATAGATGCTGCTCAGATTGACACCCTTCCATCCCAGCGTGATAGTCCCTAACTGACTCATTAAACCAGTCCCTCAATATTTCTGTTATTTTTAAATCCTCATTAACTTTCACTCAATCCTGCACCAATAATATTCTTCACAAACACATCCCTTTGTGCTAGTATTAATTCCTTGTTTAGTGTTATTTGCTGCTTTCCTACCTCTCAACACTGCAATGTTCTCTTCTCACCAATGTCTTTAATCTGATCCTTTCCCTTGTATAGTATGTAGGTTCTCTACTTTTCCTTATTCTCAGGTTAAGAATAAATATTTTTAAGCATTTTTTATTATCTACTTAATCGCTTTCTACTTCAAATTCACTGTAATTGTGCATTGCTAACATTTGCTGAAACTTCCCGTGAAATCTCTCTTCAATTCTAAGATTTGTGCATTAATATAACTGTGCCTATTTATACTTCAGTTTCATCCATTTGTTTACTAAATCCCTTAATAGCCATCAGAACTATATTGTGATCACTTATACCTTTAATTACTTGATCCCCCCCAAGGTAATAATCAGGTTTCATGATGAGGAAGATATCAAACATGTTTGGTACCCTTGTGTTCTGCTCTACCTCTTGTGTAAAATGTTCTTCCATTACTAAATGTTTGCATATCTCTGTTCCCTTGTGTTATTAATCTTATTTTCTACACAGTTGACAAGGGGTAAATTTAGTTCCCTACCGATACTGACTATTTTACTCTCACTTCTGAATATGTTGGAATATTTAGTTTCTCTGCAACAGCCTCTACTTCGTCATGCTTTCTTCCACCCACAATAAGTAGCTAACCCACTGATTGTTTTCTTTTTTACCTCCCCAGAAGACTAACCCTAGTAAACTCATGGTCATGTTCTTTAAACACCAGTTAACTGTTAACCAATAAGAACATCCCTCCACCAATTGTACTCTATCTCTGTGGTACACTCTGTAATATCAAGGAAACCCTCATTGTCTAGTACTCCTTCTGTTAACCAAGAATCTTTTCATATTATTACTTGTCGTTTGTGTATCTATTAATTTTCCAAATTCTACTTGTTTTTCAGTTCATTAACAACACTTGTGCTACTGGCACTGTGATTTTTTTCAGCATTAACTTTTCCCTTCCCAGTTGTGAACCCATCAGTTATTATTTCAACAGCTTCATCTGTTTTTTAGCACTAGTGATTTTTCCCATCATGCATCTGGAATCAGTATCCCTCTGAGAACCTACATTTATCCTCTCAGCTCCCAACCTAAAGAAGGCACATTCTTGACTCCATCATAACTAGAAATGGACTCCTTTAGCTCTAGCTAATAACACAGAGTGTGTTCTCTTCCCCCTTTTATTCAGTGTCATATTTTCCTGTACATCAAACTGCCCATGGACCCATTTTTTCACTGTTCCCTTCAATAATTAAAATGCCTGCAAAGGCCATCAGATTCATGAAGCTCTCTGTCATCTTCATTATGTCATCCATTATCAAGATTGATTGAGTAGTGAAAGGGCACATTCTTGTTTCTACCAACCGTATAAGATAGTTGCCGGAAAAATAAGACCACCTACTACATTAGCCACTGTGAGGACTGAGGAAGGTATCATGACCAAAAATTGGACTACAACAGCGGAGGAATTATTAAGGCAGCTACTACCTGATGATGTGGAAGATAGAGAAACCGACTTTCATAGAAACGTACGGAGTGATCAATCTCAGCTTTATGTAGCTGAATCGGAAGGGGAGGATATAACAGTAGACGAGGTAGTAAAGGCCATAAATAGTATGGCAAAGCATAAAGCACCGGGACCGGACGGGATAGTAGCAGAAGTGTTGCAGGCCCTAGTAGTCCAACTGGCCTTCCCACTATGTACGCTTTTTAACAAGTGCCTCCAGCAAGGCCAGGTTCCAAACATCTGGAAGCAAAGTGAAGTCATGATATTGACCAAGGGGGAGACAGAGATCTGGCAAACCCAAATCATATCGGCCGATCTGCCTGCTAAACGTCCTTGGAAAGGTTCAAGAAAAAGTATTGATTAACAAACTGCAATATCACAGAAGCCAAATAGGCATTAACATGAACCAATATGGCTTTCGAGCAGGCAGGTCGACCGAAGACGCAGTAAACAGGGCGGTAAATTTAGTTAAAAAGTAGTTCTATGAAGTACGTAATTGGAATTTTCATAGATGTTTCCGCAGCTTTCGACAATTTATGGTGGCCGATGTTGTTCCGCCGCCTAAGGGAAATCAACTGTCAAGTAACCTGTATAATACACTGCGGGATTACTGTAAGAATAGATTCGCCACATTGAGATGTCCACGAGGGAAGGTAGATAAACGTCTTACTAAGGGCTGTCCCCAGGGCTCAGTAAGTGGGCCAGTCTTCTGGGATTTAGTTTTTGAAGATGCTCTTAGGCGTTTGGAGGGGCTGTGTGGCTTGCTGGGGCTGGTCGCCTTTGCTGACGATTTGCTGTTGTTGATTGAAGGTCGGACCAGACAAGACATAGAAGATAAATCCAAGGTAGTGATCGAAGAACTTCAGGCATGGTGCTTGGAGGCTAAGCTGAGCCTTGCACCAAAGAAGACCCAAATGATGCTACTAAAAGGGAAATTGGAGCGGGATCCAATTGTTAAGATGAATAACATCACCATAAAAAGGAAGCCGACAACAAGATACTTAGGCGTCACTCTGGATGAGTTCCTAAACTTCGCAACGCATATTTCCGAGACGTGTGAAAGAGCTAAGGCGGTCATGCACAAATTTGTAAGCATAGGCCAGAGGAAATTCCATCTCCCGATCATCTTAATAAGAAGATACCATGATGCTATCCTGGCATCACTGGTAGGGTATGCGGCAGTGTCTGGGCGCATAAACTACTGCAGGTGAAACCTCGTAAGGCGGTACTGAGAGTGCAGAGAAGCATTCTGATACGGCTAAGTGGTGCCTATGCTACTACATCTGCTGACTCACTCACAATATTAGTAGGAGTATGGCCGCTGGATCTCGAGATCAGGAGACGAGGAGCCATATACTGGCTGCGTAAAGAAAATCAGGCCAAGGTGCAGGAGATTGTGGGAGCAGTAGCACAATCTGTGGTGGAAATTAAAAACGCACTCCTCGCCGAATGGCAAGCCCGTTGGGACAGCAGCCAAACAGGCAGAAGATTATACAGCGTGTTTCCAAATGTACAAGAGAGGCTGAATCTTGGATTCTTTAATCCTTCACCTGGGCTAATACATTACATGACCGGACACGGACCATATAACCAGATGCTATATCAAAGAGGGTTGAAGGAAACCAGTGCATGTGAGTGTGGCGCAGAAGGAACACCAGAGCACGTCTTGTGGGAGTGTCCTGAAACGGAAGAGGTGAGAACAGCGGATGTTAGCGAAATGCGGAACATGCTAACACGGGATATAATCCTGGACGAGCAATTGATGGAGCAGGCTTGACAACCTATCAAAGTGTCTAAACTACACAGGAAAAAATATCTGGACCGAGCAGTAGTCGGGCGGGGCCGACCACCTCCGGGACCCCAGCAGCTGCACAGGCGTATCTAGGCGAATGAGAGCATTGTAGTTAACAGAATAGTGCGAGAACTTCCGGTAACCGGAAGTGATCCCGACGGGTCAACCAATCCGGTTCGGCTGGAAATGCCAGACGGACCAGGAATGGTTTACTGTTTCCGGGATAATAACGGTGGAAGGAATAGTGTGGTGAATACAGAAAGATGTAAATAATAATAATAACAGTTATATCCTTCCAAGATGTAGCGTCCTTAGCTGGCGTACTACAACGTAAACATCATGTAATTGATAGCCAAAGAACTGTAAATGTTTACAAAGCCGGAGCCAGGTCGTGTTTTGCCACGGAATTTTACAGTGGTCAGCAGTGCCGATACAGCATTCTAGCCAGCGAGCTTAATGCCTGACAGGCCGCTGTGCGTATTGAGCACAAACTGACACAAATAAAAAATGGCCAGTGTTTGTATTACTAAAAGGCATAAAAATTGCCCAATGGCATTGAGCAAAGATATGGAATGTTACCATACCTTAATATAGTTACAAAAAAAATACATTTCAAAAAACAAGTCACAAATTAATAGCAACGGAATTTCGATAACACACGAACTGGTTCAAGGCTGTAAAAGCGAAGCAGGTAGTACTAATGTATGCATGTAGAAACTGTGAAAATAATAACGCATGTATTGTAAATCCCAGTAGACCTGTATCTTAAAAATTGTTGTTAGAAATTCATTGTAATACAACCTGATGTAATATGATCATGTATTCACTAACCGACAAACAACTGTAAGCTCGCACTGTAATTGTCAAATAACTACCAATGTAAATATTGTAATCCATCTACTAACTGACTCATCTGTAACGTATATTGTTTAATATTTAATAATTTATCATTTCGTATCAGTTACCAATTAGCTAAGTGAAGCGGAAAAATATGCTAATTGCGTACATAAAACTTTCTTAGACCTTAAAATTGTAAACTGTTAACATGGTTTCGCCAGAAAACAGGTTTGGCCTGCCTCCTCGTGGGGACGGGAGACTGTGGAAGCTATCCGGTAATCCACACAGCTGAGAGGCCAAATTAACCAATAATGAAACCAGCGACACTGGCGGAACCCTTAATCATTTTTAAAAAATGTATGTAATAGGGCCTAATTTAGTATCTAGATATTAGGCTGTATAAATGTGAGATAAATAAAAAAAAAAAAAAAAAAAAATTCTACCAACCAATCTCTCCTTTCCCTCTCGATTTTCAAATACCTCACACTTTCCTGGTATAGTTCCTGTCACTCTACTGCTTTTTTTCTTTTGGAACTACTCTGTTTTCCATGACTTATATATTTTTCCTGTGTATGTAATCAGATGCTTCCTCAAAATTGAGTAATACCAACAGCAAATCGTTTCCATGTTCTTTATATGCAGACCAAGCCCTTTTATGAAAAAAGCATTTTAAGAATTATTTATAGTGAATTAATTAGGTATTTGAATATTTTCATGTGATTACTTGTGAAATTGTGTATATTTGTAATGTAAATGAACACTGTTTTATGGAGAGAAACAGTTGAAATGAGATTTAGCATGATCAAGGACGGTATTATCTATGAAACACTAATAAAAAGTTTGTAATTGTAACTGTTGATGTGAGTCACGATGCGTGGAGGACAATTCTCAACTATTTACACTGTTTTTTTTTGTGTCCTGTAAATATATTAACTTCCATTTCCTTGTGTTTCATGATGATTGTGAATCTCACCTCTGTATCACAGCCACCTTTTGCATTATTATTACACCTAGATAACTAAATGTATCTACTTGAGTGAGCTTTATTCCCTTGGTATCCTTAATATTAATTTCATATGTTTTTGTTTGCTGCTGCCTAGTACTTTGGTCTTCTTTGTGTTGGTCTTAAGACCATTTTGTTCTAGTTTTTCTCACCACAGCCAGACACTATGTTGTAGTTCTTATTCAGTGTCTGCTATGATTACTAGATCACTGGCAAACAGGAGCTTCCAATTTACATCATCTCTGATTTGTTCACTAATGATACCCATCATCTGCACAAATAGAAATGGACTTAAGGTGCTGAACCCTGATGTAAGCCTAATCTACCCAAAACAATGGAGGAATTTAAAAATAAAATTTTTAAATGGCAAAAGTTAATGGGTTGGGGATTTTACAACCAAAAGGATATGAGGTAATAATAATAATGATAAAATTAGGAAGGGATAAGTAGCTGACCAGGGAAATTGCCACCGGAGCTCTGTCACAATTCAATCCAAAATGACTGTCGTGAAAATTGCACTCTGAGAATATAATAAAAGACAAGAAATAGGCAAATGGTTATTTATTGAAGTTATGTTCTATTGAAATGAAACAATATAAATTTAATTTTTAAATTTATTTTTGAAATATTGTATGTTTACTCTTCTATTTTCACTCTTATTAGAATGAGAAATTTAAATAGCAATTTCATTCCCGATTTTATCTGATGGAAGTTGTTAAGGTAGCTTTATGTGAAACCTGGGTAATGTGTGCTAGTTTGTATACATCACAGTCTAATTTGTTAGAAGACAATGTATAAACTGAACCAGACAAAAGTTACGCAACTAACTAAAGGAGTGTATCATACTAGTGAGTATCTATCAAATCATCTTAAATTGCAAGATATGAGCCAGTGACATCAAAAAGTTATGAGTGTAATGGTAGACTTCAGATACATCTCTTCATTTGAATGTCACCATGACTATATTTATGTAATATTTCTCTAGAGGATTCTATTAATGGAAAAAATACAGGAATAAAGTGCCACCAATAAGACTAAAACTGAAGGTTTTATTTAATTACATACATTTACTAACCAAGTTTTCTATCCTTAGTAACTCATGACACTCAACTTAAAAAATCCAAAGAAATTAGAATGAAAGTGCAATAATTAAATGTTGTTGTATCAAAAAATTATCTTTTGTTGCCATGAACTGTACTTTTCTTTTACAAGGGCAGCACAATTTATTGATGGCATCTCCATAATGCCATCTTTTTCGATACGCTTTACTGTAAAGCTGGGAAAATCTAAAATAGATCTATTGTATACTTCTTGAAGACACTTCTTCAGTAATTCAAAACCTTGTTGAACAGTCATATCTGTAAAAAGAAAAGACTTATTTAAACATCAGTTCAGATCCTTAACTCAGTTTTAGATCATTTTATTTTTTCAATCTACTAAGTCTCTTTGTTCTTTCACTAATGCATAAAATTAGTAAAAAAATTAAATAACTGTATTATTTACACCTCTGAACCGGAGAATTGTAAAACTGCAAACATATCATGGGAACAAGTCGCAGGCACATGAAAGAAGTTGGCAGAAATTGTTATTATTAACAAGTAAAATTTATTTATAGTAAGAATATAAAATATCTGCATATATTCTAAACAATAAAAACAAAGTATTATAACTACTTAATGAACAGGTCTGGTGAGCAGTGGTGCTATGGGAAAATGGAGGGTGTGGGGGAGAGATGGAGTGGAAGAAGGATTACTGAGTGTTATCTTAAGATAAATGACTCAGCCATTGGCTGGTATCCAATTTATACTGGTACGCCAGTTCTTACCTTCTGAGTTCGGAGATGTCGCTTTGGCCTGAGAGGACCATGATGGCATGGACAGTGAAATAGGAATTGAAATTATTTGTTTCATGTGCTTAATGAGGGTTCTAGGTAAATAATTGCCATACGAAAAATAATAAAACAATCTGGGTAAATACAGTTTGCCTGCATTTGTTCATTCTGATGACCAGTGGATTAGTGGTCAGAACTGTACGAGATGAGGCTAGTAGCCATTGCGAGGCTTGGGGTGGCATATCTTTGCAAGGTCCTTGTCCTTTGTGTAAACTATGTGAATCCAAGGTAGTTTTTCTGATGATCAACGAAAAACGCAAAAGTCATAAATAAATAAATAAATTTTGAGTTTTAAAATATTATATTACAAGCTTTATTAGAAGTTTTTAATTATTTATTTCTTCCAACGGAAAAAACCATTTTACATTAATATATCTTATGATAGCTACTTAGTAAACACAATTACCACTGTTTGTGAACAATTAGTTACAGTGAAAACAAGAAGATGACAAAAAATAGCAAGTATAGTTTAATATTACTAAAACTAGAAAAACAATTACACAAGAGAAAATTATTTAATATTCAAAAACTAATAATAAGACTCAACATACAACTACAGAAAAATAAAAATTATTATAGGGAATAAGAGACAGTGACTGTGCTGACTCACTCAAGAATGAGTACTCGCTTGAAAACAGCAACACTGTCAACGCAAAAATCAAGTTCAGGAGGTATTCTGTTAATTAGTCTCTGAATCCGTTCTTAGGCACTGCTAGACTCATAGTTTGTGTGCTGATGTCTTCGACCAAATAGTTCTCTCAACTGTGTACCAGACGGACAACGAAAATATACATGTCCGAGAATTTCAGGGCAGTCTATAACACCTGAGATTACTTTATGCAGAAATAGGACACCAAGAACATTCTTTCTCAACTCCAAAGGATGGAGTCCAAGGTAGGTTCCAACAGCAACCAATGGAACATCTTTGTAATGAAAGCCCATGCAACAACCTATAAGCCTTATGAACTTATTTTGAAGATTCTGAATCTGTTGAATTAGTGTGAACTGATGAGGCAACCATACAACGCTGCAATACTCAAGTATGGGTCTGAAATGGGCACAGTACAAGAGCCTGAGTGTCCGTATATTATTAATAAATCTGGAAGTGCGTGCCAGTAAGCCCAGGCACTTGGAGGCCTTGGCACCTATGTTATGGACATGTTCTTCTGGACTGAGATTGTGTGTCAGAAGAACTCCTAGGTCTCTTACAGTTGTGCAGTGATTCAATAGCTGATTGTCCATTTCTTATTCAAAAGGTAATGCATATTTAGTGTGGTGAAAAGTAATGCAGGAACATTTATTAACATTAAGTTTCATACTGTTTTGTTGGCACCATTTCACAATAGCTTTTAAGCAATTCTGAAGATCTAAGCAGTCATCTCGAGTCACGATTTTCTTGAAAATTTTAATGTCATCTGCAAAGAAAAGACAACTGGCAAAAATAATAACTAAATCATTTATGAAAATATTGAACAGCAATGGTGTGAACCGTGAGGTACAGGCCCGTAACTACCACCGGGGCAGCCGGGGCACTGCCCCGGGGCCCCCAAGCCCGAGGGGCACCAAACTGATGGTTAAAAAATTATTTTATTTTAATATCTAATCTAACTTTAATATCTTATATCCAGCACCTGGGTAAAAGTTAATAATAAAGAAAATCCATCAAAGTGCTAGAGGAAATGTTTTTGCGTGTCCATTTATATACTCCATATGCTTCACATGCAAAAGCAGCTCTAGAGCAGACAGCAGAATGTCGAATGTGTCATGTCGCTCCAGGTGCCTGCCGAGTGATGTGTCAAGTGCGAGCTGGCAGGTGTAGTGAGCTAGTGCTATTCATGATGATTCTTTCTTTTGCTAACTGCTCATCAATACGAGGGTTGCCTTTTAAGTTTTTACATCGAACAATAGGTGGCATTAATGAGATGTGGCACCACTGTATTTGTGAACAATGACGTTTGTTATTGTGAAGCCAGTGGCAATTTAGAAATTGACTGAGTAGGTTGTTTATAGTGAACGTTTAAAAGAAGCAAGTTTGTGCAAAAATTGAAATCACCCGTGAAGGCTCGTATCGGACTGTTAGTGTAGTTGAGAGTCGTATAGTAGAGATAGTACGCCTGTAGTTTATTAATTAGTCTCAGGGCCGGTGTTAGGGGTGGGGGTCGGGGGTGGGGGGGGGGGGGTAAGCGTGTCAAATGGTCGCCCATTTGGGAGGACCCTAACCGATGAATTGGCCAAGGGCCCCCAACTGGTTACGTGACTGCTAAGATCTCTTACCGCGGGCCCCAAAATCCTAGCGCCGGCCTTGTTTAGTCTTACTTTGCTCTTGTTGAGATAATAGTTTATATTATGAAACGAATTTGGCACCAGCCAAGTGGAAATCAAAAAAGACAGACTCTAAAACGAAGAAACTTGGAGGCTGCAAAAAGTTAGAAGAAGTTGTCAACATGGCTGGACAGTGGAAACAACTCGACAGGGAATGGTAATAAGAAAGGTATGTATGGTTTGCTTTATTCAGTGTGATGTGTAGCTCATGTAAAAATAGTAGCAATTCCAATGTGTATAATTCAAATGTTTCTGTCGGTCGCTTGACATTCCTATAAAACACAATCAGTGGTGGATTAAGCACTCAAGAGGCCCCAGGTGCAATTACAGTCCTCCAAATAGTTTCAGTACCTCTATAGTGCGTATTGTTTTAACTCCGGTGGGCTTCAGCGCAATTTAAGCCCTGCTTATATACGTATATATACTAAATGTATTGTAATGTGCCTATATACGTATAGCTCTAAACCATAAGAGGAAAAATGTATATATATATATATTTCTCTCTTTGACCTTCCGGTATTTTTAAAATAAAATTATACTGATTTCCAGACACACATTTTCTTTTTAGGGCCAGAGAAAACAACGAGCCAAGCTTTGGGAGGCACATCGGAAGAAAATGAAATAGAAGTGGATTCTCCTGATATAAAAATTTCACAGAACTTAAGTGCAGATACGTCGAAATTGAAACAATGACAACAAATCGAATCAACAAAATTCTTTGAGCGAAGCTGTTGTGATAGATCGAACGAATGATACACCAACTTGTTTTGAAGATCTAGATTCTGCCTATTACAATGTCTTTCCTACTTTAATAGAAAATCAAGAAAAGAAATGTAGGCTGGTAGCAGTTGGTCCAATACAATCTGACGGATCATTTCCCAAGGATATCGATGAACAAGGCTGATCTTTTTCATCTAACTATTATAGTACAAACACGAAGTCATGGTTGAAGCTTAAAAGAAGTTGGTTATGTTACTCAAAAAAATTAGATTGAGTCTATTGCCAATTGGAAGCACTTGAATATAGCAACCGGAGTTTGAGGCTGGAAGCATATTTCAGAACTTATTTCAGTTCATGAAGCATCCAAAAGCCACACACAGACTTGTGTAGTTTATGGGCAGTGCCGGAAACATTGTACTTTCGAAGACGTTTTCAACAAAAATTTGGAGAATGAAAGAAGATTCTGGCGAAAAGTTCTCGAAAGAATCCTAAATGTGACCTCAACACTTGCAACATATAATCTCGCATTTCGTGGATCTAGTGAAAAGTTAGAATGTAGCAACAAAGGAAACTTTCTCTCGATAGTTTAGCTCTTGTCAAAACATGACCCAGTACTGCAAGAATTGATTCAGCGTTCGCAAGGGACTGTGAAATACCTCAGTCCTAAAATTCAGAATGAACTTATAAACCTATTAGCCTTAGAAATCAAAAATGAAAAGACCGTTACGCTTCAAAAGTACTTGTTTTTTATATATATATTTATTTTAGATACCACTCAGCACATTGCTAAAGTTGATCAGTTAAGGGAAGTTTACAGGTATGTCAAAACAGTTAATGATAAGAGGGGACGATATCAAAATATGTGAAACTTTTGAATCCTTTAGAGAGGTAAAAGATCAGTCTGCCCAAGGTCTTGCAGCAGAAATACTTACTTCATTGGAAGAGAAAAACTTGGATTTGATCAAATGTGGACAAGGCTATGACGGGGCTGCAGTTATGAGTGGGGCATACCGTGGAGTGCAGCAGCGTATTAAAGAAAAAGCTCCACATGCATACATTGTGCAATGCGCTGCACATAACCTTAATTTTGTAATAAAAGATGCCGTGTCAGGAAACAGAGTGGTCTGCAAGTTTTTTGAAACCATTCAAAGTGTTTTTTTGATCATAGTATTTTTGCGCTTGCAAGATTTGAAGTCAGTGTACGAAATCGAGGCTTAGACGGAATCACTTAATTCGAAAATAACACTAAAAACTCTTAATTCAACTCGTTGGGCTGGTAGACATGAGGCAGTGTATGCACTGAAACATAGGTTTTGTAACGTGTTGAAAAGCCTTACCCGCCTGTTTGACTTCGAGGAAAAACAAGGAAAGAAATGAAGCACAGCAGCGAAAGAACAAACTTGAAAATTTTGATTTTGTATTGCTTTTGGTTGTGCAGTGTGAAGTTATAGAGCCTATCAACTTCGTATCAAAATCCTTAAAATCTGAAAGCATGGACCTATTGTATGCATATGGGTTAATGTGTAATTTATTGCTAAGGATAACCGAAATATGTGGAAAGTTTGAAGAACTTGTTTCTGAAGCAACAAATGTTTGTAGTCGATGGGGAATATACAAAGAATTTCGCCAGAACAAAATGATGAAAACACTTTGATGAATTGAGTGAAGACGAGAGATTAATAGACCCATAATCTTGTTTCCAAGTCACTGTGTTCTATCCAATGGTAGACACACTTTGTACTCAACTTGATCACCGTTTTGAAGGGAGAAACCTCTTCTTGACCCTTACCAATTAATGCAATATGGTTTTTTATCCAATGCAAGTGAAAGTGATATTCACTAAAACGCAGTTTATTTCCTTAATAAGTTTCCAAATGATGCGAGTCCAGCCTTTCCTTCACAATTATGTTCAGTGGAAAATTCGTTTCAAAACAAACTGGAAAAAATGAAAAGTGTTAAGGAATTTGTTAATTATATAATAGTCGACCACAGTTCTCTTTCATCAAGCTATCCAGATATTTGCACAGCGTGCATTATGTATTTGACTGTTCCTGTGACAGTATCTAAGGCTGAACGGTCCTTTTCTAAACTTAAATCGATTAAAAATTACTTTAGAAGTACAATGGCTCAAGAAAGACCCAGTAGCTTGGGTTTCCTTCCTATTGAGAATGTCGTCTCTAAAGACCTCGCTGTTAAGAGACGTTAAGCAGTTAAAAATATATATATATATATATATATATATATATATATATATATATATATATTGAGAATGATCGAGCTCAACAAGTCAACTTTGGCAAAGTAATTGATGAATTCGAGTCTTTGAAAGTTAGGAAACAAATGTTTAAGAAACAATAAATGTAGCTAATCCTTAATCTTTTCAATCTACTCTATTTTCCAGGCATCAGTTACTGATTCCTTGTCTTTTCAGCAAAGTATGCATTTTAACTTACTTAATTTACATCTATTATAACTACACCTTTAATCTACCAAAACTTTTATTTAGAAAAGTCATATTTTAATTTATCAATTAAAAGTTTTCTGCTAGTTTAATCTTATTAAAAATTGCTGTTTAAGTTTTTTTATGTTAACAACAGTGTAGTAAATATTTTACCATGTATTTTAAATGTGTGATTTTATAAATTTTTAATAAACATACTCTTTTTTTTTTAGAAATTGTACTTTTGTAAGTATTTTGCTTTTGCATTGTTCACCTTATTCTTTTTACAACCATAAGTACTGAATATTTAGTTTCCAAAACCTGTATCATAAAAATAATGCATTTAAATAATTGCTAAGTGTATAAGCTAGATAAATACTTGAATATTTGGCTTAGTGAACCTTTTGTAGTTAGTTTTGATACCATTGCATGGACCAATAGATAAAAACAATTTTTTTCGAATTGGAATAAACCCCCATGCATACAAAAAGAAAGAAATATTGAGGGGCCTCACTATGAAGCTTTGCCCCGGGGCCTCCAAGATTATAGTTATACGGCCCTGGTGAGGTACTACAGAAGTTGCTGCGAAAGCAGATGACAGTGAGCCAAAAGCCTTTACAATCAACCTTCTGTTGCCAATAATTTACCAACTATGCCATATTCCTTCAACTTAGTAAGAAGGTGGGGATGGCTAACTTTATCAAATGCCTTTGAAAAGTCAAGATATATGATATCAAGTTGTTTTCGCTCACTAAATGCTTTAATTATTTCATTTTTGGAGAATCACAAGGTTAGTTGCTATTGATTTTCCAGGAGAGAAACCATATTGCTTTGGAATAATTATGTTATGAAACAATGGATAGATTTTGTTTAGCACCAACTTCTCCAAGATTTTTGCTAACACCGATTGTATAACAATATGTCTGTAGTTCTTAACATCTTCCTTATATCCGCAATTATGCACAGGAACAACATGACCAAGCTTAAATACATCTGGAAAAATTCCTGTCTTTAGAGACCTGTTAAACAAGTATTTTAAAGGATGGCAAAGCAAGACTCTACAGTATTTCAAAACATTAGGTGGCATTTGGTCAGGGCCACTACTCTTCGAACAGTCTAGCTCGCCCAATGCTTTATAAACATCTTCATCAGTGACTGAAAGTGTACTCAGACTGTTATTTGTATTTAAATGGATATTGGAAGTAGGCGAAGATGGAGGTGTAAATACTAAAGAGAAGTATTGTGCAAACAGATCACACATTTGCTGTGGGTGGGAAGTGAAGTGATTATTAAATGTTATCGTGTTTGGTGATCCTTCAGCCTTGATAATGTTAAGGATGAAATTCCAGAATAATTTGGGATTGTCAGGTATAGTACATTGCACCTGTTCAATATAGTCATTGAAGCATTTTTTAGATAAGAGACGAGATTGGTCTCTTAATTTTGAGAACAGGACATAGTACTCATAATCAAAGGTCTGCTTATAAGCTTTGTGGAGTCTTTTCTTTTCTATAACTGATTGTACAAGCTCTGTAGAGAACCAACATGGGAATTTTGTCATTCCAGTTTTTTTCAGTGGTGTATAATTGAGCACAATGGACTTCAATACGTCAGGGAATTTTATGAACAGAGTGTCAGTATCAGTGGATGAGTCAAGGGATTCATAAGTGGATAGGTATGTAGAAAGAAGTTCATCAAAAACTTCTCCTTGATTACATGTTTACAAAATCAGGAACAAAAGTGCACTGGTGATCAGGCAAGGTAGATTCTACAGGGTGAATAATATTCAATGCTGGATGCTGGATATCAATAGGCAACAAAGGGCAGGTATCTTCCTTGACAGTGACATTGGAAGAGGAATTCCAATAAGACAGGACATGGTTACACATCCAATGAACAAGCTAGCTCACAAAGCATTCGAGGAGAGGCAGAGGGGAAGTGTGGTTCTTATTTTATCCAGTCAATATGTGGGATGTTAAAATCACCAACCAGAATCACAATGTGATGGTTCTACCTGTTGGTCGGCTATCACTTCTTCCACCAATAGACTCCACTGATAATGGGGACTTTGTTCCAATACATCTAGAAGGCATTCTGTTGTTTACTGCCACAAGTACACCACCACCACTCTCTTTAGAACTAGTTTGGGAAGACCTATCACTCCTGTACACAGAGTGATTTGTGAATCCAAGTTCAGTATTAGAAATATCTGGAGAAAGATTGGTTTCAGCAAGTATAATGACATCATAAGTACATGTAGCTAGGGCTAATCTTAATTCTTTAAGTTTTGTCCGAATTCGATTAATATTTTGATAGTACATATTTATGTTGGTTTTTCCATTGGATTTCATTAGTTTTTTGCACTTTGCACTATTTTGGGCACTCCATTGATGTATTTTATAGTGAGGCCAGTTTCACCTTCTTTGGTGCGCTTCTCGAGTTCAACAAGAGAGTTCTGTCACTTCCAAGTGAGATTTCAGAAAGAGATGGGCCCATGTATGCAATTTCATTTCCGCTTAAAACCCTTCAGAAATGTTACAGCAACGTCCTTGGAACTTAGTAAAAGTTTGAGTGGTCTTTGGCCAGAGGTAGATTTCTTCCCCAACCGAAAGAATGTGACAAGATCACTTATATTGACACCAGAAGCTGTCATGAAGCACTCGATCTTGGACTTGTCGAATGCTTTTCCTGTGTGTTGTGATTGCTTCTAGCTTCTGGAACCTTGAAGATAATAACATTTTTGGTCCTGTTTGACCTGTCAATGAACTCGGCTATTATATCTTCAGAATCACTAGTTGTTTTTTACAGATGTTCACTAAGAAGTTCAACACTTTCTTCCAAAGTTGAAACCTTTGCTTCGACATTGCAAAGACGTGGTTCTAGGTCAGCAAGCTGATTGGAGAGTTTTTCAATGTTTTTCCTGACGCTGTCCATTTCCTCCTTGAATTCATTTTTGGTAGCCTTGATTTGATGATAAACAATCATCTCTGTCGCAAGTCCAATTATTATTTTCTCCTTTTGCAAAAGAAGAATATTCTTTTTTGCTCATTCTGACGCATTCGGGATGGAACCTTCACGAACAGTTACTACTGCATTGTATCACTTTACTCAGAGTTGGTTTGAGGCAACACTGACAAATATCTTGTTTGTTAACGGGTGCCATTGCATTCAAACCAGGAGTTGAAATCACACACGATAACAATAATGATCGGAAATGTATTTTACAATCAAGTTGATATAAAGAGATCAAAAATAATAATAATTATAATACTGAAAAGACTGAAGTTTCTAACACAGACTGCGGAAAATTTTATTAATAAACTGAAGTTATTGCACTGTTATTGCTTCACTTTCGGAAGTCATAAAGTAAATGAGTACTACTTTTCTCAGCAGGTAAGGCTTTCTGCCACCAATGTTTACAAACGTCGTCGCTTAAATTGGAGGTAATGTATAGGAGCATAACACGTTTGGATCTTCAAACAGCTAAACTTCACATACGAAGGGATAACAGATCAGTCAGTTTATGCAGTACTAACAGCGGATTAATTATCTGTCATATAGAAAATTCATCACTGCACATATACTAATTAAAACTGTGAAATACTCGGCGCACTAAATTTTCACAACTAAGATAAACAAACCATTGGCTGACATACATAAAGACGACACATTATTAAGGATAAGCTGAAGTACATAAATACCTTGAAAGATATACGCAGGGTTTTAAAAATGATGTTTGCGCCTTTTCCTAAGACTAAAATATATAATAAAAGCACAAAAATCTAATGAATGAGCTACATCATTTCCAACTCATAGAAAGGGCTGAAAACCGATCTTATGTTATCGAATTAATCAAATATGTTTTAGTAATTTTTAACCATGAAAAACTTCTTCTGCGGTCGCAACTGTCATATGTGTGGTGTCAAATATTCTCAGGACTGCTTCGATAATGGAGTCATGGGGGCGCCGGCAGGATTGCTTCTAGGGGGGTGCACCAGGGCTGTGTTGGCCTCCCCCCCTCCCCCATCGGCCCAAAAATTTCCGGGCGACCTTTTTTTTTTTAGCTCTACTACTGCTAGTTGTAGGGGGGTGCACCCGGGATGCAGGGGGGTGCACCAGGGCCGTAATTGGTGCTCCCCACCCCCTATCGGCCCAAATTTACGGGCGATCCGGGTTGTCAGGGGGGTGCAAGTGCACCCCCTTGCACCATCCCTCCCGGCGCCCATGAATGGAGTATACATCAGTTAATTTTTTTTATGTATTATACTTCCCATCATCGATACAACACCGTCGTTTTTTTCTAATACACGGATTAACATATTCAGTTCTTTGCACAATTCTTGTCCATCAATATCAGAAGTTTCTCCTTCTGTTAGATGTACTTGCAAGTCACTGCATTGCACTAATTTCCTTTAATCTTTTTATGTTATACTATACGAAACCAAATATATTCTCGAATTGTTTAAGTGCCTCATGCACGCACATAGTCTACAAAAACATACAAATAGTTTATTTTGAAAATCTCCTCCGCATAAAATTCAAGCGCTTCCTCTTCCCCTTCATAATCAGATTTCGTTCTTTTAATCTCCTTCTCATGGTTATGAAGTTTGTCAATATTATTTTCATCAGCTGTTTATCTCGCTGTTACCAAGCATGACTGGAAACCATTATCCCGATAATTACCAATTATAATTACTAATTGTTGTATAGCCGCATCTAGGCGCATTTTTCGTTTTGCGACATTTTTCTTATAAAATTTATCTTTGTAAGAATGTCATACCGTACGACGAGAGCAACTACAAATTCGTAGGTAGTTATTTCCTATTCTATAGACTCGCACTAACTAATCAACTGATAATCTGTTGTATTTTCTGCCAAATACCCCAAACCATCACATATATCTCTTGGTTGGTTTCTAAGGCCTTCGTCGATTCTACCCTGCATTCCTATTTAGTTTCAGAAAGTGGTTTTAGTGAAAAAGATTTTAAATGTGCTTTTAAAGTAGCCCACCTTTAACTCGAGCCGGCACAGCTATACAATATTTGTAAAAAAAAAAAAAAAAAAAAAAAAAAAAAAAAAAAAAAAAAAAAAAAAAAAAAAAAAAAAAAAAAAAAAAATTAAAAAAAAACACAAGACGATGCTGTGTATCTCCTATGATGAGATTTCAGCTATGACTCCCACAGTGTAAAAACTAAGCAAATGGATTAATTTAAAGTATATGTTTCTGGACACTACTTTTTTATCCACGCATATTGGCTTCATCATATCCTTGGCATCTGCATACCCAGCTGTTCTAGCTCTGTGATTATTAATTAATGAAACTGTGGGTTTTTCGACAGAGAAGAAGCCAGTAAAATGTTCTTCAACGTCACCTGTATTTGTATTAAAAAAATCTTATAATAATTTACAATTGCTCAACACAAGAAACATTACAAGCACAATCAAAAATAATTCAGTAATATTTATTCCTTACTATTTTGTCAACAATTTGAATCTTCAAGCGACTTATCATTAATTGTAAAGCTAATTTCCGAATATTTTTTGGAGATAATGGTGATTAATCATCTTGTCTGTTACTTGTATTAGGTGAAGCCGTAACATTGCATCAAATCGGGATATTAACTTTACTAAATCTGTAAAGGTGCCACTAGTCTCACTTGAATCTAAGTCAGATATTAATTTCTCTTTATGACCTCTGAAGGCCAAATTGTGGGATGTTAAAAAATTTACAATTGCAAGCAGAGTTTCTAAACTATTTCTCCAACGCTGTCTTTCTTGTTCAGTTTTAGTTTACTTTTTGATTGTAAGGTCCGGTGTCGGGCTGGTGAATGTGGAGAAGCATATGGAGAGAGTTTGGAAATTTCCACTTCCCCACGACCAAATGATGCATCCGTGTTAGCTTTAAAAAAGTTCCTTTTATTCATTCTCACTTCCATGTTCATTAGACGATCGTTATATGTAGATTGTGCCATTCTAAAACATTCGTTTCATCGTCCATGAGATGCTGTGACTATTTTTGGTGCGTGTTTAGGATAGCAAAAATACATTAAATAGAAAAAGATTATATTTATTTTATTATGTTTGAATACATATTTTCCATTACTTCTAGATTTGTTCTAATGTCTCGGATGGTTACCGCGTGCGATTGCAGTACGGCAGGTCTCTGGTTAAAATCCCGGTCCCTGATGCAGCTTTTACATGCCTCAAAATTGACCTTTATTTCTGGCAAAGCGTTGATTTTGTTAACGCGAATATGCTAGGACCCCACGTGGTTGGAGTTCTACGTTGCACTGTAGGTCACCTATTTCTGGTGGGATTACTAATATATAATAGGTGGATACGATAGATGTGCATTACAGAGCAGGTAAGAAACTATGTGACTCGGTTTTTGAAACCACAAAATATATAATGATCTCATTCTTTACCAACAGAAACTATCGACTGAATCGAAAGTTACTTCAAACAAACAAACACGTCAAGTTCGAAGTGATGACGTTTGGTATTTCATTTCAAGTTCGCTCAGGAACGCGAGAACCTTTCAGTCCACTATAGCGTAAGAATGACTTTCAATGGTTGTTTTGTTAAGACTGCGTTTTATACTTTTTTGTAAGTAAAAGATCAACCAGTGAGGTGATAACGTGATTCAGGTAAAGAAAATATTTAACGCACTACATTACTTTTGTAGATTATAAAGTATGCTTAGGTAAAATAATGAACAATACTCTGTAACAGAGTATGGTTGGCAACCCAACCTGAGACCTTCAACTCACTTTTAAGGAAACAACCAAATAAAAACGTTAAAGGAAACTGAAGATAGCAGGAACAAGTTCGTCACACGGCCGAGCTAGGGAAGGTTAGCTTTCATTCGGCTGACTGTCGGTGCGGAGTATTACGGGTCAAATGTGTCTCTATCTTATAGCGTAAGGTACCTAGACGAACGAAATGAAATATGAGGATTGTCCAGCGTAAATCGGAAATGCCATGAAAGTAACAAATTGAGCGTTCAAGTGGATGTTCTAATATGCGAGGCGCGAAATTAAAATAGTAATGAATTTTTTGAATATTTTTTACAATTATTCACGGATAAATTATTTAATTTTTATACTGTTAATCTTACTATCTATACGGATGTGACACCGAATAAATCTAAATCAGATTTTTTTTTTTAACTGCTTTACGTCTCTTTTGAACATCGAGGTGTTTAGAGACGGGAAAGGATGGGGGGCAAGGATGGGGGCAAGGAATGGGAAGGAATTCGGCAATGGCCTTTTGAAGGAAGCATCCCGGCATTTGCCTGGAGTGATTTTGGGAAACAATGGAAAACCCAAATCTGGATGCCCGGACGGGGATTCGAACCGCCGTCCTCCCGAATGCGAGGCGAGAACGTCAGAAATTTTGAATGTGTGCTTATTAATATATACTTTACTATCAATGAACCAACTTTATTTATTTTTGTTGTCTCTAATAGCAAAAGATAAAATAAATTTTTAAATATAAACTTCTTTAAACTCTGGATGCTGCGCGAGGCCCTGAGCGATTGCCCTGTTGACCATCCTCATAGCTCAAGATCCCAGAGCACCCAGACCTACGTCATTTTAGCAAAGCTGAAATTTTGAGGATGAGTAGAGTAATATGTAGTTAAGAACGTATGCGTACTCGCCAGCATGGAAGTGAGGCCCTTTCAGAGGTAGCGGGTACTAAAGGGCCCAAAAAATCTTGCTAACCTACGTCATTTTAGCAAAGCTGGTTTTTATATATGTTTTACAGGATATTGTTAAAAACCAACATTCATTATTGCCAGACACTTCCTGTGGGCCATTACTTGAGCCAGACGCTTTAAACGTCGTAAAAAAAAAGGAGGTAAACTACGTCATACTAGCAAGCCTGAATTTTATATATGTTGCTCGGGGTACTATTTCAAGACATTTTGTAAGCAGCCAGACCAATCCGATGGGCCAAAGTTCCTGCCAGACACGATAAATGTTCCGTTCTGAATATGAGCACGTGGCCAGTATTCATGCGCATGAGCACGAGTGAGAGCATTAGTTGGCTTTGTAAGTCAGCTGTATGGAATTTTGGTTCTTCATTTGTCTTTATGATTTTTTTATATTGATCCAATAATATTTCAATGCCAAATTATAAAATTAATTACGAACCAAACAATTATTCAAAATTAACTTCAAACGGTTGGATGGTTTAATATATCTCGGTTTTAAATACAAATTTAATGAAACATTAATATTAAAATTATATTATGAACAATTAATCTTCATTGTCATCACTGTCCACATTTTCTGCTTCCTCATCAAGCCCATCTTCGATCTGAATATCAAATTCATCAATATCATCTTCATTGTTATTTAATTCCCCAGTAAAAACAAATAAATTAGTTATGTTGCGAATATCTACAAATTCATGAAAATAATATGAAGTGAAAGTCTAATACCTAATTCAGTTTGAAGTGACTCGCTGACAAAACTTGGCAACTGATCACCATCGAACCATTTAAAATTATACTGGTTGTCTTCCAGTAGCCACCCATTATTCTCAGGACTGAAAGTGGTTGGATGTTTCATATGAGCATTACTCCAGATACTTGCAATATAATGTGCTCGACGGAATTGTTTGAGTAGTTCTCTTTTGCATGGTGGCAGATTACTTGCATCGAAGTTTCTCATACTTTTACGGTTGAATTCTTCATTTATATTGGAAACTGCTTATGTATTAATAAAAAGCTGAAGCCGAGCAGCATCCACATCATCCATCCCCGCAACATTGTAAACATCACAGATGAATTTTTGTATTGTATTGAATACATTTTGTTTTATGTCTATACTGCTAAATAATTCAAGCTCGCCGAATTTTAGAAAAGCTTGTTGATACTCCTGATGTTTTTTTTTAATATTTTGAATGGTCTTTGTTTTCCTCTCTTGAAGAAAGCAGGATTGTAATCACATCCTGTGAGAGCGTGAAATCCTGGTAAGCTTCTACACAAAGATTGTTCATAGATCTTGGTCAAATCAATATATCTTTGGTTGTTTCCAGTTCCAGTAAGTATCCAAATGTGTGAAATATCATCTTTCAGATGATGCATATTACCCAGCATTATCGCTGCAACATCAGTATCAGAACATCTGATTACAATGTTTGCATGGGAATCGATATTACATACATGGTAAATAATTTTTGTGTCAGCTTCTTCATGCTCTGGACACGATAAACTTTCATCAATACTAGTCACAACTGTGTTATTAGTGACACTAAAAGAATGACATTGCCTGAAATTAATTTTAATCAGTTTATTACCAATGAATGGTGCCATCTCATCAGTAGCCCAATGTAAAATAAAAAAAATTACGAGTGCCTGTTTAAAAAGTGATTTTTTCAACTCTTTCCCAAAATCAGCAGTTATTGGGTCCAGTTATAGTAAAATCAAGTTGAGTACATTCATTTCGTAGAGATCATTCATAATCCTTGATTGAAGGAGTAAAATACTGATTGAAAATAACGTCAGTTCTTGTCGCATTTAATTGTGTTACCAATTGTAACATTTTCTTTGAAATATTTCCAAATGTTTTAGGAATATCTTTCATGGTATGTAGCACAAAAAAAACATCAATTACTGAAACATCTATGAACGGTGGTGGATGATGCTCAATGTCTCTATCTATAGATTTCATCAAAGCAGATTTTTGTGTTTTACAAATAGCACCATCAAAATGACACATGGATAAAGGCACTGAAGTTATAGGATAAGATAAGATTTTTGCAATATCGACTTTATGATAAACAGATATACCAAGAATACGTCCAATTATATCTCTTTGAATACGCACTTCCAGTACTTTACCACCAACTTTTGTTTTTGTTTTTGAATAATCTTGAGAAAAGTTTTCTAACGGTGTCTTTTTTATACTCTTCTCAAACCTACCAATATCTGCTTCACATTCTGCAATGAAGGTTTTACGTTTAGTATCTCCATTTTCTTCAATATTAAGGAGAAATTTTTCAACTGTATCTGATGCTGCTTTACCAGATGAAATATTTGCTAAGAGATTTTTAGGTACTCCTGCGTCAAATGGGTTAATAAACTGATCAAATGTATTAACAAATTTTTGTAATTGCCTGATGCTATTTTTAATATTATGATTGTTTAAGTCTGCTGTAACATCTTGTTCTTTTTGCAAATCTAACTCTTCTCATAAACATAACTTATAACTGTTGACCTTAAATCATGACTTCGGGCCCATCGTTGCCGCGCTGAGATGGAATTTGTAAATTGCGTTATACTGAATTTTTTAAAGTTTGCTACATTTAATGTTAATTTATACCAAACTATGATAATAAAAGTATTAAAGTTCTAGGCTAATTTATTTTTACTATATGGCCAAATAAATAATTGAAATAAATTTAATTAAAGCTTGATTTTCAATTGATGATGTGAATTATTAAAAAAACGGTTTTGTTTTGTTGTAAATTGAAATGAAGTTAATTACTATTTTTCGATTAATTAGTTGAAATAATAATTTTTTAATGAAGTTACGAATTAATTAAATCATGTTGTTTTCAGTACTGAATACCTGTAAGTCTCTTGGCAGCATTTGCATTGATTGTTTGCTCCAAAACTAAGTCAATTGGCTTCTTGAGAAAGGTTTATTGGTTCTTTGAATGCTAAAGCAACCTTTTTGAAATTCTTCAAACAAATCAGGATGAGTTTTGGCGACGTTTATTAGATTAGCATGGTACTTAACTGCCCATCGAGCATAATTTTGCTGGTTGCATATGAAGAATAAGTTAGTGATTTTTGGCAATACAAATTTAAATAGTTCAAAATCCCCTGTGCGGATGCTTCTTGACAAAGTTAGATAATAATGTACAAGGTTTATGTAGATTAAATAAAACTGCGGTGTCTTACCAAACTCGCCATTAAGAGTTTGCTGCTTGTAAATACTATAGTCATTTAATAGTTCATTAAGTTCTTCATTTTCTATTTTAAATGACGATATTGGACAGGTTCCCAGTCGTTAGACTTCCTCTATCATTATATCTGTGAATACTATATTTTTAATTTCCAAAAATTTCTTGAAGTGTAAAATTTCCAATCCCACTGCCATCAAAGGATGAAGTCTCTTACACCTGTTAAAATGCTTTCCTTCAAGAAATCCACTTAACGAGCCCATTGCAAGCAAATTACTTTGGACCATAACACTAGATAAGCAGCAGTCAATAATAACTTTGCCCAAAGCTTTAAAATAAGCCATCATAATATGAAAAGACCCTAAATGAATGAATAAATTATCAAATGTAGGCTTTTCGGTAGCTTGAATTTGTAAGGCTACTTTCGCAATCGCGAGATAATAAGTGACTTGAATAGAAGATTGTTTTACATCTTGACAAATTTTCTGACTTTGTTTCATAGTCTCCGGAACTATTGATGGATTCGTTGGTGATGAATTGATGGGGTTCAGATAAGAAATTATTTGTTTTGTATTATTATAGTCACTTATTAAACTATTGAAACCAATCCACATTGGAACATTTGGTATGTGTAATGCATGACTGATCATCCAAATTGTGTCTATTGCATCATATAATTTTAAATTTACAGGTTGTGAATTTTCAGATTCATGTACTGACAACTGCAAATCATCTGTCATCCTTGGTTTCTTAGGGTAAGCACCTACATCTAAAGATATAGCTTCAAAAGTTCTCCGTCGTTTCTCCATCATTGGGAATGGGGAAATTTGTTATTTCTGATACATTTGGAATTTTAAAATCAAGATTTTGGTAGATAATGCCAACAGTATCATGCAAGGTATCCTTACCACTTCTTGTTTCTACGAACCTATCAAAATTGTCGTAGGCAACACCAGTACAGAGATTTGGATTTTTTTTAACTATTGCAGGACATAAACTTGATTTTTGAATAGAAGTGTATGTTGCTTCTGTTTCCAGCTCTTCTATTCCCGGATAACTTATGCAATGCCCATATCTATGAATAATATCAATAATTTTTCTACTACTGGTTAAACTTTTTAATGTTATTCCTAGAATAATATGTTTTGACGTTTTCACTTTTCCATTGTGTATTCCATATACGACATCTTCACAATAAGATCGCACTTGACGAATACATTTTGGATTATTTCTTCGTTTTCGATTACTACCGGCAGTCAGAGTAAAGTAAAAGTCTAACAAATCTTGTGGCACTGATACTTCTCCTTCCTTTAAATCTTGTGTTGATATAGTTTCAGGTAATTTTTTCTTGTCAATGTGCAAAACTGATTTTCTTAACAGCAACGCAGCTTTTTGCAAAATGTCTTCGTCCTTTAAATTTTCAAATGATTGGTCATCAATGGTTGTTAAATGTTTTGGGCTAATAATTTTTTATTTTGAATGAAAAAAAATTAATTTCTTTGCTAAATGCTTTAAGTATCTTATCTTCTAAATGCTGTGGTGTAAAATTCACTGTAATTTTTTCAGCATTTTATTCTTCAATTCTTTCTAAAAAGTCGATGTAATATCTGTGAAGATAAGTCAAAAAATAACATCGTCCTTTTTCGATGACATTTTCTTGAATAAAAGCACTTATTTCATCAAAAGCCATTTCATGACACTGACGCAGATCATGCCAAATACCTTTAGTTGTTTTTTTACTGAACAATGATATTTTGTTAGCAAAGTCCACTTGACAAATATGATGATAGTAAATATTTGAATGAGAAAGATTTACTATCTTGTTAAATAAGTGTGGATAATTTTCATGTCCTCGTGATATGTTTGATAAAAAAAATTTCTTTTTCAGTTGAATGTAAAGGCTGTCTTTTTGAATGACGTTTCTTGGTCTTTTGGTCACAAAATAAGCAAACAATATTTTTACGTTCAATACTTACATCACTTTCAATCTCAGTATTACTTTCAGATGTAATGTTAACATTTTTTTAATGGAACACAATTTTCTTGAGAAAATGATGTTGCCTGTTCGATCGGTTCAGGTATTCTAATCTGGTCAGGTATAAGAGTAGCTGCTGGAAATGAAGACTGTGAAAAACATGACAGTGGTTCAATAGATTGTCTAATAAGGTTAGGTATCGATGAATACGTTGCACATAGGTCCTCTGTAGCATTTGATGATTTCTTTTTTGGAGCAGGCTTTGTTGTAGATTTGGATTTGTAATATTTTTTCATCAATCCTGTAAATGACTTATAACATTCTCTATGATAACCACTTTCAAATAATTCAACTGGAAAAACAACATCTTTAAATTTCAGATTATGATCCTTTCTAAGTTTTAAAATTTGTTGGCACTTTGTTAACGTCTCTTCAGTAAACAATATTAAATTCTCATTAGAATTGTTAAAAAAAAACACAATTTAATAACTCTGCCATGATATATTTGTAAACACTGCAATTATTTAAATTTTTATTTCACTCACTCGAAATGTCAACTTAATAGCAGAAGCATGACCAGAGACTGAAAAAAACGTTACACACAAATATAATCACAGGGTACACCATGAGTGTAAGACACAAAGATATCTCACTCGCGCTCATGCGCATGAATACTGGCCACGCGCTCATATTCAGAACGGAACATTTATCGTGTCTGGCAGGAACTTTGGCCCATCGGATTGGTCTGGCTGCTTACAAAATGTCTTGAAATAGTACCCCGAGCAACATATATAAAATTCAGGCTTGCTAGTATGACGTAGTTTACCTCCTTTTTTTACGACGTTTAAAGCGTCTGGCTCAAGTAATGGCCCACAGGAAGTGTCTGGCAATAATGAATGTTGGTTTTTAACAATATCCTGTAAAACATATATAAAAACCAGCTTTGCTAAAATGACGTAGGTTAGCAAGATTTTTTGGGCCCTTTAGTACCCGCTACCTCTGAAAGGGCCCCACTTCCATGCTGGCGAGTACGCATACGTTCTTAACTACTTAATACTCTACTCATCCCCAAAACTTCAGCTTTGCTAAAATGACGTAGGTCTGGGGGCTCTGGGATCTTGGACTATCAAGACCGCCTCTGGAGGCTAGGAGGTAGTTGCATGTGTGTTGATATATTTGATGTGGCAAGTCCTATAATGGGGAAGCTTTTGCTGGTTACTGGGTTGATGAAGGTAGTGGAGGCTTGGTGTATGCTGAGCAATTTGCAGAGGGATCTTACATGAAAAGGAGCCTTCGATCCATCTTGTTAGCCAGAGAGGTCCGTGTTAATGGACTAGGAGATGGCTGAGATTTGGAGGTCTACTGAAGCAGGTTCTAAGCAGGCGAGGTAGGATTTTGGAAGGATTGTTCTCATTTCAGGACAGGATTGAAGGAAATCATAGCCTCTTTATATCCAGGGTGACCAGAACTGGAGTATGGCAATTAATAGCAGTAAAGATGTAAGGAAAAGTTGGAATAACGAGGGAAATTATTGGTGCAGGGAGACCACCGAATGATGGATCTGATAATTTCTATGTCAGAGAACTGAGGGGAAGGGGAGGTATTCAGACAATTATTGGTAAGAATGGAGAAGAGGTTACCGAGGATTTTAAAATGGGAATGATATTAAGTGATAGGATTAATGAGAACATTAGGGATTATGATCTTGGGATGGGAGGGAATGAATCAAAGGATCAACTCCATGCAGAGGCGGATCCAAGATTTTGATTTGGGAGGGGTTTGGGCGGATTTTGGTTTGTGGGAGACTTGAGTGGACTTTGGTTTGGTGTGGATTGCTGCCACCCTAAAAGAGAGAGAGCTAAAAAAAAGGTCTCCAAAATTACGATATTTGGGGTGGACCTAGATGCTTTTCTTTGGGGGGGGGTTTGAGCTCCCTAGCCCCCCCCCCTGGATCTGCCCCTGTCTTCATGTAAGTAGAAATGGGCAAAATCTGAAATAGAACCTAAGGAAATTATAAAAGAACTATGATAACTAAATAAAGTACAACGGAGCCAGTGTGCATAATATTACTACAGATGTATTAAAGACAGTTGGATAGGATATTGTACCTTACCTTGAAATATGATTTACAATGAGTCTGGAGTCTTGCTGCTTACCAGAGGACTGGAAGAAAGCTATAGTAGCACTGGTTCATAAAGGAGAGGTGACAAATAATGTTGAAAACTACAGAACAATCAGTTTGAAATCAGTGATAGGAAAGTTATGGATAAAATAAGATTCAACTACATCAGAAATGCCTGTGGAGACAGAGACTGGTCAGCTAATCGCCAACTTTTGGTTAGGAAAGGATATTCATGTGAACCTCAGACGGTGGACTATATGCAAGCTATTTTAGATGAATTAGACAATGGAGGCCAAGTTAATAGTGAAGCACTAGATCTTTCTGAGGCATTTGAGCCATAAGGTAGTTTTATATAAGTTGAAAACTACTGAAGTGGATGAAAAAGTGACTTGCTTGGTGGAGGAATTCCTAAAAGACAGAAAACAAATTGTTAGAGTTGGAAAGAGGTAGAATTAAAAATAGTAGTGCCACAGGACATGGATGGCGTTAGGACTCTTGGAATCTGGTAAGGACTCCTTCACTGACAGTTTTTTTTAACATTATACTTTGGTTTTTAGATGCAAAAAACCCAAATATATAACATATTTCATAGAAAGTTTTTATAATATATTATCGTGTTGATGGTTTACTGATAAAATTTAGATTGTTTGCCGATGAAATAATGATATATAATAGGATCAATACAGGAAAACTCTATGAACAGTTGTGACCTTGATGGAATGGCTAACTGGGTTGGTCAACTAGTAATAAAGATAAATGCCAAGAAGAATCAGCTTATTAGGTACTCAAATAATAATAATAAAAAAAAGCCTGAACGTTGTTTATCATTATAGTGAGAAGACAGAATTGCTTGTTAAAGGCTTGAAATGTAAACATCTTAGCATAACATTTGATAATATACTCAACTGAGCAGACACATTGGACAGGTGGTAGTAAAAGGTTACAAAACCCATAATTTACTGGGGTATTAAGGTAAAGGAGACGGATTTTAGGCAATATAAATAACAATTGATGTAGAAAATAACCCATTACTCGGCAGTGTTGAAGACTGTGATGAGTGAAAAACACATGTGACGAATAAAAACATATAAATAAGATTGGATAGGGAAAAATAACCAGTCACTTACCACAGATGAAGACAGGAGGGCGAGATGAACACCTAAAAACAAACACAAATTGCACAATATTTCGGTGAGAAATCCCCAGTCACCTGAGAGGCGATACATATGATAGAGGGAAAGATGTGATCACATCCCGACCTGCCACATGAATCATTCATGCATCTTCCCATTTCATAAATGGCCAAAGTGAGTGGTTGGAAAAATTTAATGTTTAATGTATATAAGATAATTATACAAGAAAAAATTCAATTAGATGGTAATTCGATGAAAAGGGAAATTACCACTGGATCATGCGCACCATCACAGTTAAAAATTTAATTCACATCATTTTGAATTACATAAAAGACTTTCTGAATTGTGAATATCCCAAAGGACAAAATGCCTTTAAATCTTCCACTTCAAACCTAGATAAAGAACTTCCCTCTTAAAAAGAAATTGATCAAAAAAGAGAGAGAGAGACAAAGCTCTAGGGAAGATGGAACAATTCCAAAAATGTGGAAAATAGTTGGTAATAATGTTGGTAAATAAAAGTCAGGTAATTTTTGAAGATATCTGGGCCAAAGAAAAATTCCTTGAGAAACAAAAATATAAGACTCAGATAAAACCAATATTAATAATTACCTAATAACTTCACTCGGATTTACTTGTTACAAATTACTTACAAACGTCTATCCCAAGCCCTTCTCAAAAGACTTGGAAAAACATATATACATCATCTTATTGATGAATACTATGCAGGGGTTATAAAAAGTTGATCTTGTGAAGAAAAAAAATTTTAATCTCAATATTGATCAGACATTAATAGATACAATGTTAAAACTTATGTTCTTAGATAAAATATTTGAATCTTTTAAAACCAAAACAGGAGTCTGACAAGAAGACGAAGTATCACTAAAAGATGTTGTGTGAAAGCAGATCATACTTCAAAAATTAATAATTCTTTTGATACCGTAATACTTTGCACCACTTTTTTCATCTATGAACTCTATTAAGTTCTATAATTTTTAAGATATAAATATGATTTTCTGCATATATTCTTTCCTAAGACTGTTGAAGCATTGAACAAAATCCCAGATTTTTTATTGCATAGTTTGATTTTTTATAGAAATTAAAATTTTGGTGCAAAGTATCCTCAAAGGGGGAGGATACTTTGCACCACATGGGGAATTAAGTAAGAGGAACGAACGTAGAGTGTAGAATTCATATAGTAAGATTACTTTGCACCATTATAAGTAGTGCACAATATTTTGAAGGTGAACTAATTTATTTATAATTTTAGTTGTAGTTTTATAAGCAGACACAAGTAACAATCAAGAAATATTTTATAACTTATGAATTTTTATTACAAAAAATGAGTGATAATCAAACTCAATCATTTAACTCTGGTACATTAAAGTAACCACGTTTACTTATTCTTTTTGCAGGTTTAATGGACCCCAGGATATCATCCCACTTATAGTTTGAAATGTCAACAGCAGTTGGCCATTGCCGGGATTTTTCTGTTTTTAGCATGGAAAATGAATGTATTGTTGTTGTTGAATTAAAGATATTACTGCTTTGTGTTCAGTCAAATCAATTGTTCTCCCAGGAAACAGTTCATTTTTATATTTGAGATAACAAACTCTCTGATTTCTCAGGTTTTCTAACATATTTTCTCGGCATGTTCATTCTGTAAAGATCGAAACAAATAGTTTCCATCATATTTTTAACAATATCTTCAATTGTTTGTTTTGCAGACCAAGTTATTAACAATAATTTCTTGCCAGGAATATGTGGGGGTTCATTGCACCAGTTCAGTGACGGTGCAATGTAACCCCAACATAACCTAAATGTTGTCATGCCTGTGTATAAACTTGAACTGTGCATTTCAGTTTGACTTCCAATGACCCATAATTCATTTATCATATGCCAAAATACTGAGAAATGAAATAAATATAGTCTTATCTCACAACTGTTTGCAGGAGTTGAAATACACACAAAAGTATAAACATCAAAATTTGCCACAATTCTCCCTCGTAAATTCACACACACACCACATGGGATCAGGCAGTCTGGAGGGAATCTGCTTCACCCTGAAGTGTAGTATAGAGTTCCATCTATGAGGTTAATTTAGAATAAACTGCAAATGATTCATATTTTATCTGTCAGAGACCGCCAAATGTGATTCGGGATGTGGTGCAAAGTAACCCCGTCTTACGGTACTAATTTTGATAATGATTGTTATAAATGAAATGTAGTATAGAATATTCTTTTACTTACTAGTGTTATGATGCTGATCCAATATACTGAGTGACAAGTAACCCCCCCAGCCAGTAGAGAGAAATGGGACCTTCACTGATGAACCAAAACAATCAATAGAGTACAGCTGTGGACCAGTAGCATCATCAAAACCAGCAATCAGAACTGCCATGTCGTAAAGAGACTGGAAGATGAAAGCATCATTATTATAATTAATTATGACAAGTGTACGTATATTTACAGACATTCTGTTGCTAAATAAACTAATGTGGTATCTCTGTCGGCTGAAACCTTACAAGAAAACTTGTAGAAGACGAAACAAATCGAAAATAAATAATAAAAATGTTTGATATCTCGCTTGGTTTTCGAAATATAGCATGTTAAAAATCAATTATAGGTATAGTTCCTTGTACTTTTGGTGACGTTTCTTCTGATCCAGGTCGTTTTTCAACCCAACAACAACGACAAGGAGGAAAATAAAACCCCCATAGTGCATTTCCATCGTATAGACATAGGAGTTTTGGTGAATTTTTTTTTTCCTGGTCAAGGGTGGATCTCACCCTAACATCCTCACTTTTGAGATACAATATCTCGAGAACTAAGCGAGATTTCAAAAAAAAAAGTATTCCTTATTTTAGATTTGTCTAGTAAAGTTACATATCAAATTTGGATATGGCGAAATTTTTATTCTCATCCAGGCCGCATTTCAAAATAACCATGTCAATTTTAAGATACAATATCTCGAGAACTAAGTGAGATATTAAAAAAATTTATACCTTACTTTCAATTTGTCTCGTCAAGTTCCATAGGAATCCATCATCAAACTGCGGCGCCACGGTTATCGTAGAATCCCATAAAAAATGAAACTTCTACGAGCTACGTGGGGGGAAGGGGTAGTGGGTTTCCAAGTCAAGTCAAGTAGCTTGTTCGTATTATTTGTCACAGTTATAATAAGGTAAAGAACACACAACAGAATGTGAATATTTATTTATCATTTAACCATCTCAGTGTGCATTTAGTAATAACTTTACAAATGCCAACAGACTTCTTGATTTTATGATTTTTTTTATCATATGAGGGAGGAAAAGTCTAGTGTAGTTAAGTAGAAATGCAGCCTGGAGAACCATGAAACTTGCGCGATTTGTTACAGGATAAACCACGAGGAATTAGTTTTTATAGATAGTTAAAACTCGTTTGATTTCGGACATTGTAGTTGGATTGAAATACAACCTGGACCAGAACAAAAGCTAACGCTTTTTCTTACAGTATGTATAAGGCACGAGAAATTTTACCCAATTGATAACTAGAATTCATCAGTACAATAAAGAAATATATTCATATCGCATTACGAAAACTTGCCAGCCATCTGACATTCCCTGCTGACCGTTCATGTAAAAAATATTTGGTGTTTTCATATGTTTATAAATTGCCGCTAATGATCAGCCGACATAGTCGCTTGTAGTAACTTTGATGTAACATTAGCCTGAGGTACCTTTTTTTTTTGCTTCAATGTACGATTTTTCTGGAATAGTACTGCGTGTGTAATATTTGTTATGAATAACGTTGGTCCCATACCAGTCCTTAACTTGCCGTAATATTTTTTTATAGCAGTTCTTTCACTCTTTGCGGTATATGCAGTGCTTTGAAACCTATCCCTACCATTCACCCAATATGTTTTATCCATTTAAATTTATTATGAAGCGTATTCCAAGATCAATGCCTTAAACAAGCGTTCACAGTATAATAAAGTAAAACAGTTATTTTCTTATTTGTATACTTCATGGCCAGTCTTACCGAAGACCTTAAGCGCTCTGCCATACTGCGACGAGTGAAATTCATAGCAGCACTCACTGAAAGCTCGTAACCATTTCTCATCTTATACAATTGCATATTTTTAGTTATATATTCCGAAAACTGTTTACTATCACCAGGTGATCCAGCAATCGCAATGACGATATTTTCTGATAGTTGAAAAATCTTGTTTTCATCTGTAAAGAGTAAGGAACATTTCAATTGTTTATGATTAAAATCCAGAATTAATTTTTAAAAAAATTCATAAAAATGTTACCATGCTTCAAGACCATAAAGTGACTGCTCTGCTTCTTATCCGCAGCCACAAGAACAAAATCTTTAAAAGCTGCTCCCAACAATGTTCCGAAATCTTTACTCATACTTACAGCACCGTAAAGAAACAGCTATTCTAATCATTCAGTTATCACACACACTTATCTATGTAAACTGTGATCAGAGATGTAACATACACCAACTAATTAATAATAAATCCGTTATAGAATCCAGGATCATGGAATATTCAATGAAACATATGTTTTATTTTTATTTTTTTTTTCGTATTACTCGCAATCGGGAACAAACCAGTCAAATTTGGAACGTCAATGTAAATATGTATAACAAACACTGAGTCAAACAGTCCTACCATGGAGGAAGGAATATATGGAGACAAGGCATAGGTCCTTCGCCACGCTCTGAAGTGAAACCGGGTAGAGAGATGTGGGGTGAGGAGGATGGATTATTATGTATTTCGACAAGACAGATAAAACCAATAATATATATATATATCCTACTTAGTTCTCAAGATATATTGTCTTAAAAGTGAGGGGTTTTGGGTTGAAATTCGGAACAAACACTTTCCCAAGGTAAAATTTGATTTTAGATTCTTATGTAACACGACGAGACAAATCGAAAATAAAGAATAAAAATTTTCGATATCTCGTTTAGTTCTCGAGATATGCTGTCTCCAAAAGTTAGAAGTTTAAATGGGAGTAGTATACATTGCGATACGCTATACACATTGTGTCACTAACATGGTGCTTATGAAATTATTTACTGCTGATAATAAATTGTTTGTTCCTTCTGGTACAGGCTGCATTTCAACCTACCCACTTTATCAATTCGTCTATAATTTTTTTTTTTTTTTTTTGTATGTATGTTCAGCGATATCTTCGTCAATTTTGAACTGATTTAAATGAAATTTTTTTAGTGGATAGGATATAACTCCAAAGTGGTCCCATATGAATTTCATTGAGAAACCACCCCTTCTACCCCCTTCCACCCCTTAATTTTTATATAAATCCACATATTTATACGATCTCGATGAAACTTTGGACATATATAGCCAAAAATAAAGAGAAAAATACTGTCAACTTTTGGTTTAAAAAAACTGAACCCCTCTCCCCATACCCACCCCCTTAATTTTTGCCAATTTTCTTTATTCGAAGCTACAGTCGACACCATTTAACTGATCTCCATTAAAGTTGGCAATTACATGTAGTTTTTCATGGAGAAGGTTCATGACCAAAAAAATAAAAACCACCCCTCTCCCCTTTGCGCCCCTTAATTTTATAGAAACCTACATTTCTTATATGATTTTTATTGAACTTTGCCCATGTATACTTTAAAACAAAGAGAAAAATCCTGTCAACATTTGGTTTGCTAAAGCTCAACCCCCTCCCTCCTTCCACCCCTTTAATTATTGTCTGTTCTTTATAAAAAGCTACACTCGACACCGTTTGACCGATTATCATCAAAATTGGCATATACATATAATTTTTCATGGAGAATCTGACCAATAAATAAATAAAGACCACCCCTCTCCCCTTTACACCCCTCAATTTTAATACAAACCCACATTTTTTACCCGATTTCGATGAAACTTTGTACATGTATAGTCAAAAATAAAGAGAAAAATACTGTCAACTTTTGGTTTGAAAAAAACTGAAGCCCTCTCCCCCTATCCACCCCCTAAATTTTTCCCAATGTTCTTTATACAAAGCTACAGTCGACACCATTTAACTGGTCTCCATTAAAGTTGGCATATACATGTAATTTTTCATGGAGAAGGCTTCTGACAAAAAAATTAAGTAAATAAATAAAAAAACAACCCCAGGTCTCCTTTTACACTCCTTAATTTTATAGAAATCTACATTTCTTATCTGATTTATATTGGACTTTGCCCATGTAAACTTTAAAAGAAAGAGAAAAATTCTGTCAACATTTGTTTTGCCAAAGCTCAACCCCTTTCCCTCTTTCAACCCCATTAACTTTTGTCAATGTTCTTTAAAACAATCTACAGTCGTGATCGTTTGACCGATTATCATGAACTTTGGTGCTTATATGTATTTTTTCATGAAGAAGGTGTCTCACCAAAAGATCTAAAAACCACCCCCACTCCCCATTAAACCACTTAATTTTTATACACAACCACAGTTTTTATCCAGTTTAGACAGAACTTAGCAAATTTTTATTATAAAACAAAGAGAAAAATAATGCCAACTCTTGGTTAGCAAATCCTGAAACCCTCTCCCAGTTTCCACCCCCTTAATTTCTGTCAATTTCTTTTTAGAAAGCTACAGTCGACACCATTTGACCGATCTTAACGAAAGTTGGCACATATATATGTAATTTTTTATGAATAAGATTTCTGACCAAAATATCAAACAAAAAAACTACCCTAGCTCCCCTTCCCTTAATATTTATACAAAAGCCACATTTTAATCCGATTTGGTGGACTTGGCATGCGTATACTTTAAAACGAATAGAAAAAGAAAAATACTGTCCACATAACTTTCACAAAAACGCAAACCCTATCCCCCTTTCTACCCCTTTAATTACTGTCAATGTTCTTTATATAAAGCTACCGTTTCTTTCTGATTTTGAAGGAAGTATGCACATGTATACTGCAAAGCAAACAGAAAAATACTGTCTACATTTGTTTTCGAGAGTCCAAACTCCGCTCCTTCCTTTCCATCCTTTAATCTACAGTTTATATCCGATTCTGAAGGAAATTTTCACACGAATACTTTAAAACATACAGAACAATTGTGTTTAAATTAGGTTGCAGTAACCCAAACCCTCTTCCCTTCTACCCCCACCCCTCCTAATTCCTCCTTGTTCTTTATAGATACCCACAGTTTTATCAGATTTCGATGGAACACTGCACATGTATACTTGAAAACCAAGAGAAACATAGTGCCTAAATTTTGTTTACAAAACCCTACCACTCACTCCCTTACCCCATTTAATTTTTGCAAATGTCCTTTACACAAAGCTACAGTTTTTATCTGGTTTCGATGGAAGTTTGCACATGTTTACTTTAAAACAAAGAGAAAAATATTTCCCACACTAGCTTTACAAAAACTAAACTACTCTTCGTCTCCACACCCCTTAATTGTTTTTTTTATACACATACAGTTTTATCTGATATCAACAGAAATTTACACACGTATACTTTAAATCAATCAGAAAAGGCAGTCTACATTTGGTATACAAAAGTCCAAACCCTCTTCTCCTTTACCCTCACCCCTTTTAATTTCCAATGTTCTTTACAAAAATCCACAGTTTTAAATTCTGTCAAAAACAATTAAGCTATTTTTAAATCATGGCATAATATTTATAAAATAAATGTGTCATGATGTATCTACATGTACTTCAGATTTCAACTTGGATCCCAAACTTTCACGTTGTGAAAACCAATTGAAAATCTATATTTTCTGTGTGATGCCGAATCAAACAGATATATTGCAGAGACAGATTTCTGTATGTGGTATGTATTAATGCCCAGGTGTTACTTGTCTCAGTTATCGACCAGCAGCTTTAATAGATGTTATGATACGATCGAAACAGAGCCTGGACCAAAATGTAAACTGACATTCCTTAAAATCATACCCAGTTCACCCCGTTCTGGAAGTTGTAGTGGTATATAAAGACAGTATTCTTCTTCGAAAGCAAGCGCTTTAATCCCTGAGCTACCAGGTAGTTCGCAAAATGGAAACTGCTGCGGTATGTTTAAAATACAAAACAAACTATAATACCACTAAAAATTTAAAAATAAAATAATTGTTTAAAAAAACATAAAAACCGCCTTAAAAAAAAAAGCACTAAAAATTTCAAAATAACTTTATACCTTGCTTAGGAGAAAGTAAATCTAAATGGACAATATTTTACATTACTGTCATTGAAATTTTTACATTAATTAGTTATTTTTGGAGTCGGTGCCAGCGAAAGCAAGAAAAACAGAAAGATAAAAACAATAATTAATGACAATAATACACAAAAAATCATGTTACTGCTTACCTACAATTAATGCTAGAAACATGTTTCAACAAAACTGAAACATGCAGATAATACGTAAATTGTAAATTGTTTACAGCATGATGCAGGCTACCAACTGAGCTATTGCATGCCTGGATGTTCAATAAGGCCGAGCCACAGATTAAAATACTGTTAATTTGTTTCCGTAAGCTGTCTCCCGCAATAACACTATCTGCCTCACGACATGCTGTAAAATATTGGGAATTTTTGTTCGCACGCCCCGTTTCGCCTCTAACACCAAAATAAGTTCAGTAATTCGATCTTCGCGATGTGACAGCTGGCACTGACTCCAAAAATAACTAATTAATGTAAAAATTTCAATGACAGTGATGTAAAATAGATTTACTTTCTCCTAAGCAAGGTATAAAGTTATTTTGAAATTTTTAGTGCTTTTTTTTTTAAGACGGTTTTTATGTTTTTTTAAACAATTATTTTATCAATTAATATTGTCGCTACAAAATCAAACTATGTAGATACACCTAAACACATAAAATGCATCGCGAAATAAATTTCGGGTAAGAACAACGTTTGCTTCATCACGTTTTATTGTTGTCACAGCACAAATTATCACAATTAATTTCATCGTACACGTTCAGTGTGTAACGTCTGGTTCGTGACGTTATTAAAATTAGAATAAAAAAATAAGATGCATTAATTAATAAATTAATTAACAAAATTAAACCCGGGTATGCGCCAAGAATGGAAGTGTTCTCTATCCGAGAGAAGTGACATTCATATTCTGAAATACTTTTAATCAAAGCAATTGTAGTTTTAAAATACCATTAAAAAACACAAATCTTCATCTATTCAAATGATATTCTGATACATTGGAAAGGAAGTTATTGAAAGCAGGGTTTACAACACCTATTATTTTCTTTGAATTTCAAATTGATTGGTTTATTGAACAGAACTGAATATTAAAAGTTTCTTTTGATCAATTAAGAGCATGATTCTCATCTCAGAGCGTTGCCTAACGTTGAATGACGCAAGAGTGTCTATACATCGCCGGCGTTCTTTACCGTGGCAGATGACATGCGGATAAAACAGAGTTTCACAGACCCTGTTGATCAGCTGGGCGCAAGGTCACTTGGCGACGTAGCTCCCCACAGGTAATCTCCCGTGGTGCGCCGGTGCGGATTGTTTGCTGGCCAGAAACAGAATGTCTTGTATCCCGCTTGTTCGCTCCGTTGAAAACTTGCAGGATCCCGAGTTTTACCAGACGCGGGAAATTTCAGCGAGTCGCAGCGTTTGGTGTGTCGTCCACGATCTCCATTGGCGCTCCTCATGCAACATAAAAAACTTATGGTTTCTAAAAGTTCTGGGACCAAAAGAAGAAGAAACTCGCTGCCAAATGCACAAAGGCTTAACGTGGTCCTAGTTGGCCTCAACGAATAAATAAATAATAAAGTTCGTAACACAGTTTGATTCGCTGGTTCCCAACAGATGTGTTCCGAACCTGACTTTTTCTCCGAAGCATCGTTTCTCTAGTTTCAACTTTCTACTGTACCAGGAAAACCTCATTTCGGCACAGTCCCTATACTGTCCTTTGAATTTCATTGAATGCGTAAAGCTTTTAACTTTACGGCCTGCCATAAATCGTTATGTCTTTCAGCGCAGGTATGAGTCACCTGGCTTTCGCCGATGCCAAAGAAACGTGGAATTCACACGCATAAATTTCCCGTCACCAGGGGACATTACAAGTGTAAACTGAACTGGACTAAAGCATACAGAATACCATATTAATTGTACCGCGATGTAAACTTGATCCGCTTAAATTAGACTTCCAACACTTGTTTATAATAAGGCTAGCCTTTTATGTGCAAAGTATGAACATATGCTGATTTGCCCTCAATACACCAACAAATATTTGAGAACGACATCATCCTTTTGAGAGCAATGAATAAATTTAAAACGATAGTCCTTAATGTTACTGTTACCTATCAGATACTTCAAGAACAATAATTACAATCTGACTTAACTACGAAACGTTATTCCACGTTGATTCCTATCTTGTCTATTTGTGAAACAGTATGCAACACAACTTGGCATTATAGAAAACTTAAGAATATTAGAAAATGAAATATTCTCAGCAGCGGACACAGTGCAAACAGCCCAATGTTTTGGGGTTATTCCTATGGCCACCGCGCATGCGCAGTAGGAGACTATTTTTTATATGAGGTTTCACAGATTTAGGGTTATTTCGTCTCCATATATTCCTTCCTCCATGGTTGTTGCATGTTATAATGATTGACTGAAGCTGAATATGGCGGCAAATTCTATCTACATTACTTTATTATTATTATTGATTTATTTGCGATGGAGCTAACGCTCCGGTGGCAATTTCCTTACTCATCTAATTAGACCTTTATATGTATGTATATATATATATTTAATTTTCTTTTATAATTGGAATGTTAAATTCCTCCCCCATTTACTTTTCCGATGTACAAATTTTAATTTTAAATTCCTTAAAGAATTTTTGGTAAACTATTCATCACTTCACTTGGCAAGTTGTTCCAATCCTTAACACCTTTACCAACAAAAGAAAATTTGTGTGAGTGGAGATTTTCCCGGCGTATCGATGCAACAAAATCCTCTCGGGCGTCCAGCCGTATACAGGGTGTTGTAAAAAGACGACGTTTCGACAGCTGAATCTGCTGTCTTCATCAGGTATCTTGTAGCTGTCACAAGCTGACTGGGTCCTGCGATAATTTCCACAAACAAATCTATCTGCTCCTCTTTGTATACCCTCCAAATCCTGTATTTGATAAACAAAATGTTGGTCCCAAAGTACACCACAAATGCCGAGATGGGGAAACCAAGAATTTTTGCGCTCTTACCTTTGTTCTGATGAGATATATTTCACGGCTCAAATTCGGGAAAGTAACTGGTCGTCCTGCGTCTGATACACTGGATTTTGGTCTAGAGTGAAATTTAGTTTAGTTCGACAGAGGGAAGTAAAATCATCTAAACAGGAGTCATATTGGCTTCATGTAATGCAGCCTTTCGCAACCTTTTTCAACGACAGACTCATTAGAGGCTAACCACGGACCTCTTAATAATGGTATATAAAATGCTAACCTGTAGACTGCGTACCTCGTCTATAGCTATTGGCTAGAGAACGGTCACATGCCAGCGTCACTCGTCAATCAACCACCACCATATTACATTCGTTCCTTCATATTACTTTTTGTTTATTTCCGACAAATAGATGCAGAAACTCATGAAAGGAGAATGGTGTTCGATGATTATTTTATATTATCTGTATCGGTTATTAGAATTAGGTTAAACTATAACCTAAGAATTTTTTGTCAGAAAATAAGAAACAATGAAGTTTATAAAAATTTCAGAGAAAGTTTACATGAAAGGAAAGTAGTCCCGAAATGTATCAGTCAAATAAATGATAGTTATCGGTTTTTGACATTATACTTTCCATCATTTAAACCAAAATGCATTTATTTGAACAAATCAAAGCCAAATACTCCGATAATTTAACCACAGTATGATACTCATATCCCGAAAAATATCGTTAAAAATTATCGTTATTTGTTTTTCCGTACAAGCTTTTCGAGAATAAACTCCTTCTACCACCCTAGATGATACCCGTCGTTATTCATAATAGAAACTATGATTTTAGAATGCCGATATTACTAGAGGTTGTGGTTATGTTGACCAGAATCGCAAGTGACACAATTTTTTACAGCATAATCCCCTCTGAAATCAGTTTTTAAACAATATAAGCGCTATCTATGTTACTGAAGGTATTAATTCCTGCGCATGGAAGTAGTTCCATATTTATTGTGCTGAATTGTGCCTAGACCATGGGTAAAACTGATATTACATGGTACAGCAAACTTTTTTGGGATACCGAATTTATTTTTAATTTGTTTCTACAGTATACTTCCGTCACCAGTAATTCAGTTGAAGTTATTACTGTATTGCTATGTGAACTGTTAATAAAATACGTAGAACATCATAAAATTTAGGTTATGAGCAGTATGTAATAACAATTCCGTATAATTAACTAGCTGCAAAAATGAATCAGTCAAATAAATTACAGTTATCCGTTATCCGCTATTGATATTACACTTTCCTTCATTTGAAGTAAAATGCATTTATTTAAATAAATAAGGATTACCGGAGATCGCGATTCCGCCAGGAATTGGCGCAATAAGACTGTCGTGTTCAAACACAAGACTCCGCTAGAAATACTTTCCCAAGTACATTTAACTATGTAATGCTGATCCAGGCTGTATTCAAAACTAATTTATGCTTGAAAATAATGGTCCAGGCGGTATTAAAACGGAATTACTACTTGAAAATAATGTGTAGACCCGATCGTTATTCTGTTTTCTTACAAGCTTTTCCAGAATAAATTCCTACTACCACCATAGGTGATGCCCTCGTTATTTATATGAGGGTAATAGAAGCTATGATTTTCGAATGCAATATTAGTGGAGGTTGTGGTTAAGTTGACCAGAATAGCAACTGACACATTTTGTTACAGCATAATACACTCTGAATTGAGTTTTACAAACCATTTAAACTGCTTACATAAGCGCCATGTTACTAAAGGTATTAAATAATGTGGGTGGAAGTAGTTCCACACTTAACGTGCTGAATCAGGAATAAAACTTATATTACAAGGATGGCAAATGTTTTTGGGATTCCATTTTTTTTTTAATTACACTGGTTCTATAATTCCGTCGTCACTCATTCAGTAGAAGTTAGTACTGTATTGCCATGTCAACTGCAAATGAAACATGTAGAATATATCAAAATCAAGGCCATTAGAATTATGTAATAACAATTCCGTATTATTAACCAACTGTAAAAAATGATCTGACAGAATATTGAATTCAAACAGTCATTTTGGTGGGTTCGAAGCTAGTAATAATAATAATAATAATAATTGGAGGTTGGCAATTCTGGAACTGTTATTTGATAGCTCGACTTGCATCTCGCATATTGCATCCAGAATTCCCGTGTCCTCATGCCTCCACTTACGTTTTCGTAGTTATTTATTTTTAATTTGTAGGCGGGCCCCTTAGGAATGGTCCGTGGATCCCCGGGAGTCCGCGAATCACACGTCGGGAAACGCTGATGTAACGTATATGGAAATGTTTTACGCTGTATTATTCAAATAAAAGATTGGGAAGAAATTTTTTATTTTTAAACTGTTATAAAATAAAAAGTTAATAGCATAGTGTAAATATTATTCGACGTCTCTATCAATTAGGTAGTTGACGTATTTGGAGAAAAATATGCTTGGAAAGTCTGGCGTCTGTCACTGCCTCATAGGTTATTATTGTTCTTATTATTGATTTTTAAATGCTATGGAGTTAACGCTCTGGTGGTAATTTTCCTAGTCGTCTAATTACACCTTTCCATATTTTTTTTTTTTAATTTTATCTTATAATTGAAGCGTTAAATTGCTCCTCCATTTACTTTGCCGATTTACAAATTTTAAATTCCTTAAGAGTTTTTGGTAAATTATTCATTACTTTACTTGGTAATTACTTCAAATCCCTGACACCCTTACAAACAAAAGAAAATTTTCCCACTCCCTTATGCATGAGATCGAGCGCCAGCTTGTGGTCATGGTCGCCTTTCCCCTTCCATGCACTATTCCTAATTCTTTGACCAATATCCCTTCAAGCCCCATCACCAACACGTGCCCTTTATATTCCCAGCACTCTCTTCATCCTCCTCCTGTCTTCTAATGAGTCTCAATCCGGCTCCTTTATCATATCAGTTACTGACTGGGTCCTACGATAATTTTCACAAAAAAAAAAAAAATCTGGCTGCTCTTCTTTGCAAACCTTCCAACTCTTGTATTTGATAACCAAAATGTGGGTTCAAAACTACACCACCATATTCAACTAATTATCTAACTAAGGTTTTGTAACCAATTTACCTAACTTCTCTGGTACGACCGAAGGATTCTGCAACATTTTCCTACGACCTGCCCAATAAGCTCTGACCAGTTGACGTTGTTAGCAAACGTTATGCCAAGATATTTACACTTCAACCCTTCAACAAGCATTTCTGATCCCAAACTATAATCATAATTAACCTATAATTTTTTATCTGTGTACCTAATAAGCTGACTTTTCTTGGCATTTCTCTTCATTCCATGCTGACCTTCCCAATTAAATATTTATCCATGTCACCCTGCAATCGTTCACAGTCTTCACCTGTTTTTATCCTTATGTATACCATTATATCATTTGCCAAATTGTGACTGCAACCCATCAACACAGTCATTCGTTAGAATAATGAACAGCAACGGTCCCAAGGGTTGCAGGGAGTGTAAGAAGTGGTTCCATTGGATAGAGAAGAGGGCAAAAGCTGAAAATGAATAATAGTATCTGATGGTTTTGTCTACTTTGCTTTAGAAAATAGGAGCAAAAAGAAAAGATCAGGGAGACGAATGAAACGTCAGAAAGATGGGTGAAATGAGCGGGACTCCTATGACTAAGCTTATAGATGTAGAAAGGAAAGATGGTAGTTCTGGGGTTGGTGAAAACGATAGTTGGACCTGGTAAAACATAATAGTGGAAATACTGTAGATAAAGATGACAGACACTTCAGAAACAATGGGGAGAAATAGGTTTCACCTGTTCCAAGATTCAGGAGGAGAAGTCTCATGAAGAAGTTGCAGTAGGTAAGACGCATCATTCAGTTAGGAATAGAGACGCGCAAGGAAAGAATAGTAAGAAAAGGGTTCTGCTGCTAGATAGTAGCTATGGGAAAAGTGTATGCAGTGTTGTACAAGATCATCTAAGCACAGACTACCTGGTCATACAAGTTATTTAAAACCTAGTGCAACAGGAGGTCAGGTAACGGAGGATATATGTTCACTTTGAAGGAGTTTCACTTACGATAATGGAGTAGTGATAGTGGGAGATGTAAAGAATAGTTATAATGTAGAGAGGGATATGAGGAAGGTGCTGAAATAGGCGCAGCTTACCAGGGTGGAGCTCAAACAGGTCGTAAGTTGACATGACCGGCCACGGTTGAACCACTCTGTGAGGCGGGTAAACGTGGAAATGGAGGCACTACTTTGGAAAGGCATTAGTTTTGTTTTGGGAGTTGTGCCTATGGACACCATTGGTAGGTGTGGTTTCGATAGCCATAGCCTAATCCTTATTAGAAGAAATTTCTTTCTGACTTGTTAGCTAAAGATGAGAAGGTGTCCCCTTTCAGTCTTTATGGTAACAGGATCATCCCTTTTTTAGGTTATACGGATAAAAATATGTTACCAAAGTGACTGTGAATGCAGATGCATTATGGGAAAAATCATAAATGCTAGAGGAATAGTTGAAACTGACGGATCAATAGGAGACGGGGTTGCAACTGGGAAGGTAAAGCTGAAATTTTCACAAAATCAATTGTAAGACTGTTATTTGTCATTTTCCGGCGGCCAGAGCATAATGAACAAAGTGATGAAGTTTGCTAAATTACTAGAAATACTCACTCCATCAAACCCGATGTAGTTATAGGGGTACAGGCTTGGTTAAAAAGGAAGGGAGCTAGACAGTAAAATTTTCTCCTCGTACATAGTACCAAAGATACAGAGGAGCAATTGGTGGAGGGGCACTATTATTGGTTAACAAACACAACTACAGATCAGTGGTGTTTATAGATCATAGCAATATATTATATGGGGTAGGTTACTGAAGTCATAAAAGAAAAATAGAAAGTAATAATAAAGATGAGACTCTTGTAGAAAGATGAGGATCGAACGGTAGTTGTTGGTGTGATTTAAATTTATCAGGTATTATCTGGGAGAGAAATAAGATTAATAACACAAGGGAACAGAGATTTGCAAATTCCTTAGCAATCCAAGGAGGCTTTACGTAAGTGGTAGAGCAGGGCACAAGTTGACCAACCATATTGGATATTTCCTAGTAAATGAGGTCAGAAGGAATAAATGACCAGTTTCGATGGGTATTAGAAAACTATGGGGTAGGGAACGTATTAATACAATGAAAGAAATGGGTGAAGAAGAAGTTTCTGAAAATTTTAAACGGGTAGAAATATTAAGTAACATGTTTGATGTAACTGTTAGGATCCATGATTCAGGAAAGATGCGATGTAAATCAGGAGAGCTTCAAGTAGAAGTTAGAGGAGTAAAAGAAATCTGAAATTAATCTTTCAGTTATTATGAAAGAACTATGTGTAGACAATATTACTATTGCTGTATTAAAGAGTACGGGATACGACAATGTACCATACCTTAAAATGTTATTTGAATTGAGTCTGGAGACATGCTACTTACCAGAGGTCTAAAACAATGCATTATTAATACAGGTTCATAAAGCAGGTGTGACAAGTACGGTAGAAAATTACAGGCTAGTTAGTTTGACATCGGTGTTACCTAAATTAATTGAGATATTGTTACCCAGCAACTACAGAAATCTCTGTGAGAAAAGAAAGTGGTACGAAAATCCATAGCATGCCTTTATGCAAGGATATTCATGCGAATCTCAGTTAGGGTGCTATATGAAAGATATTTCGGATGAAATGGACTAGGGTTTAAAGTTGGTAGTGTAGTGAAATGCCTTTAAAAGGAAACTAACAGGACCACTCGTAAAATGTTCTTAAATAATGCAAAAAACTATTAGAGTCGATGAAAAAGTGATCTGCATGGTAGCAAAACTCTTAAAAGGCAGAAATCAAAGTTTTAGGGTAGGGAATACAGTATCATAAGAAGTGAAATGCGTGCACCACATAGAAGGGAATTTGGATAAATGCTATTTGCTATTGTAATGAATGATTGTTTTAATAGTTTACAGAAAGAAGTTGGTTTGTTTGCAAACGAAATAATGTTACACAATAGAATAATACGAGAGAAGGTTGTGAACAGCTGCAGGATAGCGTGAACTAGATATCTAGCGGGGATATCAGCTTGGGACGAAGATGACAGCCAAGAAGATTCTGCTCATTAGTTAAAAAGATAAAAAGCTAAAGGTTGCTCAAGGGTAAGGAAGGAACTAGCAGTTTAAGACCTCAAGTGTAAATATCTTAGCGTAACATTTGATAAATAACTCACTGGGCTCATTGGACAGGTAGTAGGAACTGGAAAAGTGAGGGGATTGTGCGAGGAAACGTTGGTCAGACTATTAATATAAATACGATGTCACAGTGTGATCTCACATTTTGGGTATAAAATACAGTAGATGGAAGGGATAAAAACGAGGGCATCTGATTACCGCAAAACACTATCAGTAAATCTATATCTAAGAAACGAAAACCGAATTATTGTCCTTATAAAAACTCGGAAACTACAGAGCAGATTTCGATGGGGTATTCACCGTTTTAAAGCATAGATCTTAATTCAGTTGTTTGGCATGTCTTATGTTTCAACGTTAAATAAAGCAGGAGCATTAAATGAAATTCTGAATGTATGATGACAAATCCTAAAGATCGAAGGTTTAGAGGTTCCATATTTCGCACTAAACACACAACTAAATGTCTCTGACCATAGCATTTAATGAAAGCAATAAGATAACTTTACAATAATAACTATATTGCACACTTAACAAAACTTGAAGTATTCTTTCCTTTAATCAGGGATATTCAATTTTTAAACGCCATCGATAGCCGTAACTTGAAGTATAATTTCCTTTAATTCGGGATATTCAATTTTTAAACGCCATAGATAGCCGCAAAAACAACAGAGATTTTCTTTAACCATGATCTCTGGACAATGACTTTGGCCATCAGCATTAGTCTACTGTTTACGATAATATTATTCCGGATTCACTGTTGATATTTGTATAAAAGGATGAATATGCGGAGCTGAAGTATCTGGCGTTTCGAGCAAAAAGTATATCCATTGGAGTGTCCTCTATGTTAGGAGAGTGACTTCTTGACCTCACTGTGGCCGTTTACTACCTGTTATTAATTTCCAAATAGTATTAATTATTAAAAAAATCAGCTGGGCACCAGAGTTTGCTTTTGGAGTGTTCCCTATTATGAGGGAAGCGACATCCAGATCTCAAAGTATTATTATTTAAACATGAATTACTGAATAACTAGAATTATAACCAAGCCAAGAGACATATTACATGACTGATGGGATATAGTGAAAACAAGGTTCACAATCTGACTTTACAATGTACTTGAATTTTTTCACTTTACAAGATGTTACAAAGATTAATTTTCTTTTCAGAAAACAAGGGTACATATACTTTCTCTGGAGAGCAAGAAGTGTCTGTCTCTGGTCGTTCACTAGGGCCAAAAACGATGATGCAAAAGTTTCTGTTTCTGAGTGGTGATTACCGTGCAGGCGAATCTATTTGTGCAGTCGGTGGGTTGACCAGCTCTCCCCGTGGCGGAACGGAGGCGCTCTGTTGACTGTTCAGCTGGCACGGCTCCCCTCTAGCTGTGTCGCGCGCTGCCCGAAGAAGCTTCTCTTTATGCAGTCTGCCAATGTCCGTACCAGGAGGGAGGCTCTTCTTGCTGGTTGGCTCGAGACAACAACAAACCGCCCTTAGTTAATAATAATAATACAAATTGTCCCGATTGGCTGTACTCCCTGGCTTCCCCTCACCCTTCATTCTCGAATGCAGATTTCCTTTTTACTTTTTATTTGTTTACTGAAAACATTGCAGGCACCTGACTCCGTCTTGAGCTGTGGTACTTGTCACGGGACTGTTCTGCCATAAGTCACATCTAATGGCCGACGCTCATTGGCTAACGTCCCACAGACCCGAGCAGAGCGTCCCCCGAGCCCTCCCCCCCCCCCCCCGTACCCACCCACACACACACACACACACACACATTTGTTTCACTCTCTGGATCCCGGTACATTATACCATTAACTTCGCAATTGAAGCAAGTGTGAGTTTCTAACATAATCTAGCGTTTTTCAGTAGTGTAATAATTAAATTTCTTAACCAAATTAACGAAGCTTGAAAATAGTGCTCGTGCAAATATACTTCAACCCACCCGTTTCTTGGTAGGGGGCGGTTGAATCTAGGTTTGGTTTAATTCCGAGAAATGTTGGCGCGAATTTTATGAAACTTTGTACAAAAGTTTTTCACTGCGGGAATAAAAATAGGATACAGGTAAATCTATGCCAACTATACCGGGCAACGCCGGGAACTCCGCTAGTAATGCAATAAAGGAGCTGGATTTAAATTCACTGGAATACAGGAAGAGGGAAAATGTTGGCGGTATTGTGCGAAGCGCATATTGGTGATGATTCGTGGAAAGATATGGATGAAGGAATTAAGAGTAGTATACAGAAGGGAGTGAAAAAATTCGTTTATGGGTAAAGAAGGTAGGGATTGGAATAAATAACCAATCGAAGTGGTGAATAATTTGCAAAAAAAAACGCTGACAGAATTTAAAATTAAAATTCGTTAAGTACAAAATTAGACGAACACCACAAATGTGAAATTTAAAATGTAGGGAAATTCTTAGCGGAACGTGGGCTCCGCAGCAATTAAATTATTTCCTAAAAATTTATATTAAGACTGTGAACCAATTTTCCGCGTCATAGCTATGCATTAGCCGCAGCCCGTCGATCTCAGAAGAGACTATTTCGAAAACAATCTAATAACTCTAATCTAACGCGCATCAGTCTCATGCTAAGAACTTATGAGGCAACCCTACTGCTTATAACTTCTTTTTTATGACGTTTGCACCATTCACGACTGTAGGTCTCAGAAGTGGAAGATTAAATTTGTTTAGGGCTTTTCGCCTCGTCGACGTCTATACCATTAAAAGCGATAGAGGAAAAGTAAGAAATTCGGTAATGGCCTTTTGAAGGAACGATCCTGGTAATTGCCTGGAATGATTTCAGTAAAGCATGGAAAATAGGAATCTGGGTGGCCAGAAGGGGATGCGGAGTTCTTATCTGCTCGTCTGCACAGAGGACTGGGAACGACACTTGATCTCGTGGGGTTACCTCAGAATTTTCAATCAGAATTGTGTTTCGCTAACAGGAACTCTAAGCAACTGTAAAAAGTGTTGAATTTATAATGAAGCGATGGTTTAAGCTGTTTGATAAAGTAGTATGCTTACTAGAAACGCATTCAACGACGCACTAAACGTGGAATAATGTATTTCGAATAATTGCCTCAACACGCTGCGATAACGCGATATTGGGTCAGAGTATCTTGATTCAGTCGATAGGTACCCTATCTCTCACTCCAACCATATGGAAGAAATTCATCGCGTTTGAAGGCAAAGAGTGTAAGCGGCCAAAGGAAGTTTATTTTGTTAGGGGTACTGTTGTAAGTTCTTGTCATGATTGATGTAGTGCACTATAATAATTCTAGTTATGAAATGAAAAAGACAAAGTGCAATTTAACGCAGACAAATCTCAAGTCATCACGTTCTCCACAAAAATATCACCTCCGGACGAACGTGCGTCCATCGACGGTAAGAATCTCTCATGGCGCGACACGGAAACCTACTTGGGTATAAAACTGGACAAATAAATAACTTGGAAAAAACATATCCAGGACACCTGCAATATTGCTACAGCCCGACTTCACAAACTTTACCCCCTCCTCAAGGGTAAAAATTTTCAAACTAAAGCTAAATCTCTAATATATAAATAGTCCTACCAGCGGTATTGTATGGTTCTGAAGTATACAGCATGGCAGCAGACAGTAAGCTCAAAAACATCTAAACAATCCAAAACAAATTCCTCAGAGTCATAACAGACCCCCCCCCCGATACACGACAAACGCACAGACACACCACGACTTAGAAATACAGAAAATGATAAAAGACAAGTCCACAAAATTCTGTAATCAAGCATAAGCTTCGTCCCATCAGTTCATCAATGACCTAGGACAAGAAATGTACGACGCCAACTACAGCAGACCTATACTGACCCTGACAAGAAACTACAAATACTGGAAAAAATTAATTTACATAAATTAAAAAGACATAACCGTGACTTGACTAAGACAGCCATTTCGTAAGCCCATAAACAGAAAAAAAGGCAGAGAACATCAGCGTCCTGGAACTTTAGACACTACTTTGCCTTAGGACAAGACAGATGACGGTCGTTCGGTCGACTGTTGTAATAGGTTCTAAGTTTTAAATGAGATTGATACATAGGAACTGTCAAGGAAAGGAAAATGTGGGACATGGGACAAAGAATGTAAATATATTGCCACATCTCTTGATACTAATCCAGTTGGATAGTACACTTTGATGCGGTGGCAGGGGAATATTTCAGACTCCTACATCTGAGTCTGATGAGGTTAGTGAAGAAAATGGGCTAAAAAATCATTGACAAAGCCCTTTATGAGATGTATGCAACCCACGTTATATGTAATGAATGTAGATGCTGCAGCTAGATTTGATTGCAGATACTACAGAACTCTTTCATATGATGCGACAAAGTCTAATTGAGGACGAAGTTTGAATAGCTGTTAGGAGCAAAATTGGTGTATCTCAAATTAGTCGTGATAGGGATTGCAAAGCGGGATCCTGCAATCCCGCGGGATCCCGCATCATTAGACGGTCTAGCGGATCCCGCACAAAATTAAGCGGATCCGCAATCCGCAAAATCCGGCGGAAACGCGTGTCAGTCTGCGTGACTCGCTGCCCCACTCGGTCTCTGTCGGATGTATTGCACTGTTTGCCTGTACCCATGCAGTTGGCATTTGACTCATGTGAACAAACGTTTGTTTCTGTTAACCTTCTTCATTCCTAAGTAAATAAATACACTTTTACGTATCCATAAAAACTTGCGTTTGTTTCGAGTACACATTTCTGTAATTTGAGTTATGTTGCGTATTTAGTATGATTTTCTAACTATATAATTATTTTTTAAGTGTCGCACACGTTATCTGAACTACACGGTTACAGCTTTTTATTCACGGTTTCATTATTCCCATTTTCTGTATTTGCAGCTTAAGTAATTGTGACAATTTCCTAATTTGCGGCTAAAATTGGATTATTCCTTGATATGAAACTAATGTTATCGTAATTTTAACGATCGCGTACCTATTTATTTAACAGCTTTCAAAAGGAAATTGTATATTCTTTGACTTATTGTTGTTTTGGCCGCTGTCTCAATGCGTTTCTTTGACGAAAGCCGCCTGCTTACATGTGCCGCTCAGGCTATCGATTAATCCCTCTTGTCCTTGTTACTATTTCGACTAAAGGCAAAAAAGTTATAATGAAGTATTCATGGGTTTATCGACGAATTGCGTTGTAGGAACATCATACTTCGACGGCTGCCTCCGCTGTCTTCCTCGCGTGTGTAATTTCGTGTGTTTGCAATGAAATCCGGAGATAAAACCTATGAGGACTTCACTGCAATCATTAGACGAGAAAGTCTCCTTTCGTACTAAAAAATAATAATTTCCACTCTAAAAACGTCGTTACACCACATAAGTAAATCTGAAATACTTAACAGTTTACTTGTTGGTGAGTAGTTTCTTTTAATAACATTGAATCAACTGTAATATCAATCAAGGAATCAGGAGATATAATAATGAATCATGCAAAGAAAGGCCAAGTCTCGTGCTTGTGCAGTGACAAAAAGTTATGAGATCTTGTTCTGAGCCAAGTCTACACTTTACAGAGTATATTCACTTCACTTTGTGAAATGGAATGCTTTTCTCGGTGTTATGGAACGTATATTTAGAATTTTTTAAAAAAAAAAGAACTCTGGTAACTTGGCCACTAAGCAAACCATATTTTTAAACTTATGTGATGTGTTGTAAGGCACATAATATGACCGAAGACAATATTTTCCATTTTTATTATTTATTTAAAAATTGATTTAGATTAAAAAACAAAAATGTAAAACGTCGAAATACTTAAGACAAGCTAAAAAGTTTTAATGTCATTTTGCCAATCAAAACTGTTAATTTTTATCATTTAACATTAAAAATGAATTATTAATTTAATTATTATTTAATTAATTAACGTTTTAAGTAACTATGTTTTAAACATATGCGTTAAAAAACTGCTTGTACCAATCCCGCACGGATCCCGCGGGATCCTGCGGGATTGGCACAAATCCCGCGCGGATCCCGCGGGATTGAAAACACTGCTGGATTGCAATCCTTAGTCGTGAAGAGGCCAGAAAGTCTTCAACTGATTGTAAACGATTATGGACTGGAATAAATTATCTAGTGAGCTATTTGACCGTTAATTTAACTAAAACTGGGAAAAACTTTGAAGTAAAAATTCACATAATGCACACGGTTCAGTTTTACGTTCTTTATAGCTATTTGATAATGTTATATGTTTTCTTGGTGCACCGTACTCAAATACAGATAGACGTTACGACTGACACAGCTTGCGTTTCCACCTCTGTTATAGCCGCCCCTACAGTTTATTCGTACCACGAAACGTTACAACAAAAAAACTAAGCTTTATCAGAAAAGGTCACTATGAGTGCCAGCAAGAAATCGTAACCGGCACCTCTATTTACAAAAAAGGCGCTTAAACCCTGAGCTTCTTTCTTAGGCTCAAGATTTGTTTTTATCGACCGCAGGTTTGTTGGCAATAAAATAACCTGAAATTCTGAAACATTTGTCAAAGTGGTTCATCTAAAACAATTTTACATGAAATTCTGATTTCATCTCGAATATCTTCAGATTTTACTGTCATATGGGTGGAAAATTGGGACCGACCGTGGTGGGTGAGTGGTTAACGCTCTGGTCCCCCAGGTTCGAATCCCCATCCGGGTAGCCAGATTTGGGTTTCCCATGGTTTCCCCAAATCCTCCAGGCAAATGCCGGGATGCTTCCTTCAAAAGGCCATGGCGGAATTCCTCCTTGTCCCCAGTCCATACCCGCCTCTAATGACACGGCGTTGACAAGGCGTAAAGCCTTAAGTAAAATACATATGTATAACAAATCTCACTTTGAAAATCGCTGCAAAGGAGACGGCGGAATTATGATGTTGCGAAACTACGAAATTAAAAGGATTCGCTCAGTTTCCCCCTCTTTGGCTGCTAGAATCTAAAAAATTAGCATGAATGAGAAGAAAATTTTCTTTTTTTCTGATAAGAAATTCAGATTTCAGCCGCAATTTCGAAAGTGCTCCATCACAAGCAACGAAGACCAGCTTCATGGTCGCCTGTTCAGAGACGGTTTGCCTTGTTCTGATTAGCGACGTGTTGGTGGGACCGCGCAGACATGTGTCGACCGTGGACCAGGACGGCCGTCGTGCTAGCGGGCGTGGCGTGCGTGCTGGCTCAGCCGCCTGCTCTCAGCACGGACTGCAGCAGGGAGCTTCGAGTCGTCACCAACAGGTGGCTGGCTCTCCAGCCGCGAGCCGTCGCCAGTGAGTCGCAGCACAGTTCTATACTAGTTTTAACGCCCCTCAAACACGACGGGTGTCACCTACGGTTGTAGTAGGAATTTATTCTAGAAAAGCTAGTAAGGAAAAAATGAATATGCATCATTTTTAATGATTTTTTTCGTGATATGAGAGTACCTTAAGCTGCGTATCCACTACGCGCGGCAAACCCTCGAACATTGGCTCGCGCGGCAGATACGCTGTTGCCACGCGAGCCAGCTCGAACATTGGCGCGGTCGAACATGCTGCGCTGCGAGCCATTCTCTGTCGGTCTCTAGGCGCGCGGCAAAGGCCCCCCACTAATTGGCTCGCGCGCAGTTGGGACGGCGGTGTCTTTCTTTGAGTTGGCTCGCGCGGCACAGCAACAGATTACTGCCATGAACAACGAAAATTGTCTTCTAATACAGCTGTATGGTGCGAATTTTTTTTGTGGAATAGTAAATGTGCAGATTACCACAATAAAACGCTGAGGGATGATGCATGGAAGGAGATAAGTTCAGCAAATAGATTGTTTTGACACTCGAAAAAGATATTGCAGGCTAGTATATGAGTTTGCAGTTGCTAGAAATCTTGGTTATAGCTAGTCTTTCGGTAACTGAAATCACGTCTCGAAACTTCACTTTAAACACACTCGGCTCAATCAATGATTTTAAGAACTCAAACTCTACAATAGTCATTCTTGTGAAATTTTTTATTGTATCTTCAATGGCTTAGTTTCTCATATTTTCCATTAGTCTCACACTATATTACATTATATTTTCGTACAATTTCCTCATTCACCAACGCATTTTTCGTTTAGATTTCTTGTGTATTATGTGATGCATCACAGTCAGGGCCGCCGTAAGCGGGCGTTCAAGGCGTGCACCGCACGTGGGCGGCACGTCGAGGGGGGCGGCATATCGAGCGATCGCCCCGCGATAGTTGCAACTCCATTGTCGCCGCGACATAATTTGCAGGGTAATATGTAGCGGGTGACCCTTTTTTTTTAGCTCAACTGCTGCTTCAGGCGGCCGGCGACTCAGGGTGGCAACAATGGGGGCGGCAAATGATCTTTGAAGGGGCGGCAATCTCACAGTTTTTTGATCCGGTTCGGAAAATTCCTAGATCCACCACTAGGTCAAGTTAGACTGCGGGCGGCATAATCGGTATTGCACGCGGGTGTTCAAACAGCTAGCGGCGGGTCTGATCACAATGAAGGCGGCAAGCGGCTCGTGCACGTGAAACTTCGATGGTCGCGAAAACTGACTGTGCCTGCATTGCTTGCCGCGCAACACTGGCTGAGTTGCGTTGCCGCGCGCGGCAGCCGCGCTTGTCAACAGAAACCCACGAACATGGGCTCGCGTGGCGGTACCTGGCACCAAGCCACGTACCGACGCGCGAGCCAGTGTTCGAGGGTTTGCCGCGCGTAGTGGATACGCAGCTTTACTCTCGTTAGGTTATCGAAATACTTCCTAAGATTTTTTAAAAAATAAATGCATTTTGCTTTAAATGACGGAAAGTTTAATATAAAAAACGGATAACTGTTATTTATTTGACTGATACATTTTGCGATTACATGTAATCTTTCTTTGAGTTTTTAAAAAACTCAATTGTTTCTTTTCTTCCGAAAATAAAAATTCTTTCGGTTAGTAAAATCTCTGAGCTTGAAGAACTCAGAAATATTAATAGACTTATAAAACCGGACAGGGGACGATAGCTCTATCATTAAATTGTTTCAAACGCTCGAACTTGATGAAATACAAACTTGACTTGTTTTTACCCTAAAATTTAATTCAGCAAAATTTGAAGAATTCCTGTTTGTTTCGAAAGCATCACCTTTTTTTATTGGGGCTGGGAAAACATTACTAATGTAATCTTTGGTTATATTTTCTTTCTGTAACTGCCTGATTATTTGTGCAGACTCCAGATTATTAAATAGCTGAACTCCAAAGAAATGAATTGTCAGAATACTCGATTCGCTAACATTTTTGGCCTGATATCCACTTTAAATAACCTAATAACTCACATACAGCGAACGTGAACAAAGACCACTAACGATATTTAAAAAGCAAATAAACAGTAATATATAAATATTGATCAAACAGCAACATTAGTGAAAGTCTTGATTAAATTGAAGTTTAGCCTAGGCCGAAATGAAATTTGGTATTTGTAGAAGAGACCATGAGAAATTTAGGATTTTTAACTGTTACTTTAATTACCGACATGTTACTGAGAAGCACTCGTAGTACCATGTTTTTTCCTCATTGTTTAAGAATAAAATTCTACAGAAAGAAAACTTTATGACTTTATTACGGTAATTAATTTCATAGCAGTATCGTATGTATTAAACTGTGCATATAATCTCTAATTGATAATGACTATGAACTGTTAACTGTATAACTGTTAATTCCCGACTGACGGCTGGCACGCGACGTTACCGCTCTCTAGCCAATAGCGATCAAGTAGCGCGCAGTATCAGATAACGCATTTTTTTTTTTTTTTTTTAAAGAAGATGGGAAGTTTGGTTCTTGCCCCGTTCATATCCTTGGATGTTTACATTTTTATGGTTATGAAAAGCACGTTTATGAGAATCCAAGTTAGAAGATTATGTTCAAGCTATTTCGGTTTAAATTGACAAGGATTGCCAGGGTAATAGTGTAGCAATGGATGTCTGCAAGGTTTCAGCATAATGAGTCACAGAATGTTAATGATTTAGGACAGTAAATGCGGTAGCAGAACAGGTTGAAGTCAGAATAGCAGTGCTACAGGTTACGACTCATGGTAATTATTACACGCTTTATATTAGCTTGACTTGTATGTATGTACGTATGTATGTATGTATGAATGTAACGGAATTTTACAACTCCATTTTGACCCACTTCCCGATGTCCGAGCTGTTTGAAATTTGGCACACATATTAAGAACCGGTGACAATACAATAATTTCATAGCTATATCCTGCTATGCTCATTACTTTGACAGTAACAACAGAAAAATGGTTGAATGTCGTGGAATTTTGCAATATAATTTTAACCCAATTCCAGATGTCCGAGTTGTTTGAAATTTTGCTCGTGTATTGATAACGGATAACAATACAATAATTTCATAGCTATGTCTTGATATTCTGATTACGTTGACAGTAAAAACATAAAAACTTTGCACACGTTTTAAGAACCGTTGACAATACAGTAGTCTCTTAGCAACGTCCTGCTATCCTCGTTACTCTGACGGTAACAATAGAAAAATGGTTGCCATGTAATGGAATCTTTCATTCCAGTGTTTACCCGCTTCCTGACGTCCGAATCGTTTTAAATTTTGCACACTTATTAAGAACCGATAAAAATTCAATAATTTCACTCTCACCACGTTTTCAGTGTATCCTATATTTGATGGGATTACTGAGTTAGGCAAATGCAGCCGCGACATTAGTGCACAGGTGCGATTCGAGAAATCTTCGTCATTTGGCGGCCACACCCTACGGAGATTTCCCACCCAATATAGCCATCATCATCATCATCGTTCTCCAGTTTACCGGGTGTGATTTACGAGCCTTGGTAGCTGTCGACGATCGTCTTCTGCTGTCTCCTATCCAGAAAGGTTTCTCTGTCTGAAGTCGCTTAACGTGATGTTGAATAGTAAGTATTCGAAATATTACTTTGTACTATTATAGAAAAGTAGCCTTCCTCGTTTACCGTGCTATTGGATATCCTGTTGAGTTGACCATTTAATTGTATTTTACTCGTGGGAATAATAATTAATAATGAAACTACAACTCAAAGAAAAAGAGAGATTGGCGAAGAAAAGCCAACAGTAAGAAACATACTTTTTAAACTATCTGAACTAAAAAGTTAAAAATAAAATTGTAGTTTAAAAAACTAAAATCACGCTTTCGTAGTAATGTGAACTAAAAGGTTAAAAATAATATTTAAATATAAACATTGTGTTTAACAGTGATAGGACGTCCCACAATTCAGGATAAATTAATTTTTTTGAATAAGCTTAAAGTATAAAGTCACTGATTAGAAAATTAACTTTAATGTTAAAAAGCGTGGGGTGCGCTCTACATAACTTTTGACAATGACTCTGTCTTTACAAACAGCCAACGACAAAAAATATAAGACAACTGAAATAGCACCCCATGCTTTTTTACATTAAAGTTAATTTTGTAATCAGTGACTTTATACTTTAAGCTTATTCAAAAAAATTAATTTATCCTGAATTGTGGGACGTCCTATCACTGTTAAACAAAATGTTTATATTTAAATATTATTTTTAACCTTTTAGTTCACATTACTACGAAAGCGTGATTTTAGTTTTTTAAACTACAATTTTATTATAATGAACGGTTCTATAGCTGGTGTACAGTCAGAAGTTACCAGACTGTATAATAGAATTAAACCCAGAAAGGAACATGAACAACAAATGAAGCGGATTAGATAAAAATAGAATGAAGGTAGTAGAACGATATGAACTCAGCTGTCACAGTGAGACTTGTCAGGCAACAGTGCCAACTGACATGTTTCGTTATATAATTTTATATTTTATTTTTATTAATAATGATCTTGGTGGGTAGGTAATGTGAGCAGAGTGTGTAGTTAGTACCAGAGAGAAGTTAGATGGAGGAAAGAAATGACCGTCCGTTGTAATTATTGTGAAAACAATGAATGGGTTAAATATCAAGTACTACGATTTGAAAATAAATAGTATTCTTAAGTGTTCTACATCTACATCCATACTCTGCAAATCACAAACATTGTGTGTGGCAGAGGGTGCTAAGCACCAATCCTAAACCCGCCCATTCCAATCCCGAATAGTGCGAGGAAAGAAGGAATACATATAAGTATCAGTACGGCATCTTATTTCTCTAATCTTATCCCTCCGGTCATTGCGACCTAAATAGGTTGGCGGAAGAAGTATTTCTTTGCACTAGAAATTTAAATTTTTTTGCAATTTCTCCAATAAATTCGAACGCAAGCTACGTCGTCTTTCTTCCAAACTATCCCAGCCCAATCTATGTATCAATTCTGTTACGCTTTCATAAGGGCTGTAACAACAAGTCACGAATCTAGCGGCTCTCCTCTGCAACCTCTCAACTGAGTCAATCAGAACCTTGCGATACGGATCCCAAACCCCACAACAGTAATCCAGATGCGGACGCACTAGTGTTTTATACGCTATCTCCTTTGTTTGAGCATTACAATTCCTCAAAATACGACCTATGAATCGTAATTTAGAATTTGCCTTGCCTACGACGGAAGTTATGTGCATGTCCCATTTCATGTTGCTTTGTACTATCACCCCCAGATACTTCACGGAATCAACCGTGTCAACAGGTGAATTGTTTATTTTGTACTCGTGAACAACCTGATTCTTCTTGTTACTTTTTGCAATTAAGTGTAAGCTGCCATTTACGGCACCAATCGAAAATAGCATCCAAATCACGCTGAATTTCTAAGCAATCGTCGGAGCACCTTATTTCCCTATACATAACCGCATCGTCGGCAAACAATCGCAACCAGCATTTGACGTTGCCACCTAGATCGTTTATAAATATTAAGAAAAGAAGTGGACCTATTAAACTTCCTTGAGGAACGCCCGAAGTAACATTTATCTTAGAAGAGGCTTCCCCGTCAACAACGACATACTGTGATCGACCAGTTAGAAAATCACGTATCCACTCGCAAATCTGAGCCGAAATACCGTAAGCTCGAATCTTCGCTAAAAGTCGGTTGTGTGGCACAGAATCAAAAGCTTTCTGAAAATCCAAAAAAACTGCATCAACTTGCGAACCTGCATCGATAACTTTCATTATGTCGTGGGAAAATAGGGCCAATTGTGTTTCACACGATCTCTTCTTCCGAAAGCCGTGTTGACATGGTGTAAGTAACTCGTTCTCATCTAGAAACTTCATTATGTTCGAGCATATAACATGTTCCAGAATTCTGCTGCAGACCGATGTTAGAGATATGGGTCGACAATTCCTAGGATCACTCCGATCTCCTTTCTTAAAAACGGGAATTACCTGGGCTATTTTCCAGCTACATGGTACTTTTCTCTCTTCTAGTGATTTACGGAATATATCTGACAGAAATGGTTCAATATCCTCCACGTATTCAGAAAATACTCTTACCGGTATACTATCGGGACCCGGCGCTGTACCCCACTTCAGGAGTTTTAATTGCTTTACAATTCCTACGCTATCAATTTCTATAGGATCCATCTCTAATTCCACACGATGTGGTAAAGTGGAGATGTTTTCCATGTTTTCTTGCGTGAATGAATTTTTGAATTCGGTGTTAAATACGGTAGCCTTGTCGCGGCTGTCTTCAACTTCCCGTCCGTCTATTATTAGAACTGGCTTATTTTTCCCACTACAACTAACTTTTTTTACATATGACCAAAATTTCTTAGGGTTTTCAGTGAGGCTCTTAGAGAGAGAATTTTCACGAAAGTTATTAAATGCCTCACGCATCGCATTCTTAACACGCCCCCTTATCTCCTCTAACTTGTCTAAATCAGTCCGATGCATCGTCCTTTTTGATCGTGCATGTATCTTCCTTTGCTTCTTGAGTAACCTTTTAACCTCCCGTGTGTACCATGGGGATCGTTCTCTTCCCTGATTGTCTGTTTCGGTATATGCAAGTTCATACCTTCCCCGAGTATATGTAGGAATCGATGCCACCTCTCTTCAACGGTGCCTCCTGCTACTAAGAAGGCGTGGTAATTATGCCTCAAATACGCTCTAAAACACTCTTTTGAAGCCTTTTCGAATCTGTAAACGATCCTCTCTTTTCTCTTTCTGCGCGTGGTTGTTAGTTTTACTGTAGCAATTACAGCTTTGTGATCACTTATTTCTGCGGTGGTAGAAATATCCGTGAATAGTTCGGGCCTATTTGTAACAACTATATCTAAAATATTTTCGTTACCTTTGAGGCATCGCGTTGGTTCAGTTACGAGCTGTTCAAGATGGTGATCTGAGAAGAGGTCTAGAATGATTTCGCAAGCTGCTTTATCCCTGCCCCCAGTAACGTGAACGTAATTAGTCCAGTCGATATCTGGCAAGTTAAAGTCACCTCCTAGCATTATTGTATGGTCCGGAAATTGCAGTGCTATATTATTTACATTATTTCTCAAGGCCTCGGCAATATTTACGCTTGCATCGAGTGGACGATAGAACGAGCCTATCACAAGTTTTGTCCTAGCTATGTTGAGCTTGTTCCATATGATTTCGCAGACAGTATGGACATCTATTTCGCTACATGGGAGGTACTTACTAACAGCTATAAATACACCACCTCCTTGGGAATGCAACCTATCCTTACGGAAAATGTTCATGTTACTATTAAAAATTTCGGCGGAACTTATATCCGGTTTTAACCAACTTTCTGTGCCTATTACGATATCAGCATCTGTACTACGAATAACGTTTTCGAGTTCAGGCTGTTTATTACAAACATTTCTGCAGTTAACTACTAGAACTTTTAATGTTCGGGATTCTTTTAAGCTCCCCCTAACACGCGGTGCTGAATTTATCTTGGCTGTCCGCAACTGAATTTCCTCTTTAGGGTCATCCTCCCTCAGCCTAAAAAACCCCCCCAATGTACTCCACACGGCCCCTGCCACCCGTGTAGCCGATTCCCGTGTGTAGTGCACCCCTGATCTATGCTAGGGATTCTACAAGACTCAACCCCAGGACGAAGATCAAGGAATCTGCAGCCATGACTATCACACAAGCGCCGTAATCTCTGGTTCAGCCCCTCAACACGGCTCTGAACCAGAGGTCCACAGTCAGTCCTAATTTGGTAAGTGTTAATTTGGTAAATATAATAGTAAGTTTTGGTATAAGCTGCTAGCTTCGACAGCCAGTTAATTCTCGGCTAACTGATGGGCAGCAAAATGAATAATAATAATAATAAAAAAGAACAAGTGTGTTAATCTATTCGTATAACAAAATCTTGCAGACTTCCGGTAACGAAATAGAAAATGGTGACCGCTCCCGGAAAATTAAAAAATGAAATGGTGGCACTTCGTTCTCAGGAACTAAATTGGAGGAAAAAAGTCGTTAGCCAGTAAGTGATGGCGACCAGGAAAGGACAAGCGGGCCGCAGGCACGTACCGATAGAGGATGTCACCAAGGACAGGCTCGGTCAAGTAACGTAATATTTGTGACGTTACAAAAATGGTAGCGTGACGATCGCCTACTTCAAACAGCCTTCGTAATTAGCGTTATTTTTTACCACAGCGCATGAAGTTACCAGAAGAAAGTGTCAACGATAGTTATAACAGTGACAACGGTCATTTTATGGTCGTATAATTGCAATGAAGTATTCATCACGATGATTATAACTGTTGTTGATCGCTCCATTGATATATCATCCGATAGTAATAATAATAATAGGAGTAGGGACTCAAATTCCCCTAATCACTTCTGTCCCTCGCCCAAGATGGAACTTTACAAAAGCAAACTGGACTAAGTTCTCAATAGACTTAGACAAGTGCCTGGGCTGGATACCATCTACTAGCGATAATTGTCATCGGTTTGTTGGCGCCGTTCTAAGTACTGCCAAAAAGCACTTACCAAGAGGGTACCATAAAGAGTACATTCCAGGCTGGTCTCAAAACAGTGATGAACTGTACCAGATCTTTCTTGAATCAGGTGATCAGGAAATAGCAGAAGAGCTTCTACACAGTCTGGATGTAACAAGATTTTTTTTTTAACTGCTTTACGTCTCTCAACAGCGAGGTCTTTAGGGACGGGAAAGGATGGGGGCAAGGAATGGGAAGGAATTCGGCCATGGCCTTTTTAAGGAAGCATCTCGGCATTTGCCTGGAGTGATTTGGGAAACCATGGAAAACCCAAATCTGGATGCTCGGACGGGGATTCGAACCACCGTCCTCCCGAATGCGAGGCCAGAACGCTATCCGTTACACCTACACGCTCGGTATGCAGCAAGAAGGGAGAAGTGGACGGAAACAGTGGAAAGCCTCAACTTCCAGACGTCGAGCAGGAAAGCGTGGTCGTTATTGAAGAAACTAGGGAGTGGTGCCCCATACAACGCCAAAAAACAGCCATCAGCCAAAATGAAGTGGCCTCACACATAGTAACTACATCCAGGGCACCAAAAGATAAAGCACATACCATCCAAGTGAAGAGAGAGCTGAAAATCTTAAAAAATGAAGCTACAGAAACCGAATACTTCCACCCCTTTACCACCGAAGATATTTCAGAGACCCTTAAGAAAACCTCGCCAAGAAAAGCCGCAGCGTTTGACATCATACACCCTGAATTCCTAATAAATTGCGGCAAGTACACATAAAATGGCTGGCGCAATTTTTTACGAACGTCATGCAGTCTGGCAATATTCCACAGGAATTTAAACGGTCTAAGATAATAGCCATATTAAAAACAGGTAAGCATGCAGACAGCCCAAAAAAACTACAGACCAATTGCTCTTTTGTCTGTGACCTACAAGCTACTGGAGAGACTTATATATAACAGAGTCAGCCAGCAGCGATTTCAGTGAAACAGGCAGGCTTCCGACCAGGAAGAAGCTGCGTAGATCAAGTTCTTTCTCTAACTACCTATATTGAAGCAGGATTCCAAAGGAAACTAAAAACTTCAGCTGTATTTATCGACCTCTCGGCAGCTTACGATACAATGTGGAAAGAGGACATGATATATAAATTTCTTCGTGTAATTCCCTGCAAACTTATTGAACGCCTGTTAGTCAACATGTTTAATTACCGGTTGTTCCAGGTTGTCATGGGCACCGATATCATCTCTCAGACGAAACTTAGGAACGGCCTACCGCAGGGATCAGTGCTTGCTCGACTCCTTTTCAGCCTATATATCGCAGACATGCCGAAAACAAGATCAAAAAAGTTTGGTTATGCCGACGACTGGGTTCTCGCCACGAGGTGCTGGTCAATCGAAACGTCTGAAGAAATCCTAACAGAAGACCTGGAGACAATGGTTAAATATTTCCGTAGGTGGCAACTCCAACCCAATGCTTCTAAAACAGAGGTTACCTAAATAGCAAACTCGCTAGAAGGGAACTAAACACACGGTTCGAAGAAACCATTCTTACCCACAATAAGACACCAAAGTACCTGGGTGTTAGCCTTGATCGAACATTATCCTTTAATGAACATCTAACGAAAATAACTGAGAAGATAAAAACAAGAAACAATATCATTCAAAAACTTTGATGTACCTCATGGGGAGCATCGGCCTCCACTCTCCGCTCCTCTGCTCTGGGTCTTGTCTTCTCGGCTGCCGAGTACTGTGCCCCGGTCTGGTTGAATAGCCCGCACGTGAGAAAAGTGGACACACAACTTAATAACGCTATTCGTATGATTGCAGGCGTTATCAAGACAACTCCCATAAGATGGCTCTCGACACTGAGCCACATATCACCACCTAACCTGCGACGGATGAATGCTCTTAACATCACCAAAGCTTGGATCCAGGAGTGGACTGTACACCAAAACAGCAGCTTACCTTGCATCACACAAAAGCCACCAGGTTTTCATTTACTACGTAAAACTTGGTGCACACTCAACAGGATCAGAACTCGGCATGGCAGATGCGCACACTCTCTATACCAGTGGGGCGAGCAACCATCCCCCTTATGCGAATGGGGAGAGATTCAAACTATTGGTCATTTATTGAAGAGTGTCCTATAAGATCTTACAGTGGTGATCCTGTGGACTTCCTGCTGGCAACTCAGGAATCGATAAACTATATTAATAAACTAGATATATGTCTTTAATCTTGTAAAGTTGCAGTGTATATATTTTATCAATTTTCTTTAAAGTGTGTAAACTGCCATATGATAAATAAATAAAATCATCCGATGCTTTTCACGCATAGGGTATTGGAAATGATCTGTGTGCCCCAATTTGACAAACCTCTATCATTATATACATACTGGAGCATACTAGTTTGTCTTTCCCTTGTTCCTTCCATCTTGCCTTCTCGTGTTTATTCATGAGCCTTTGCGACTTTTTTCCTTCCTTCACTTCTTCTTTCCCTTGTTCTTCCGTTCTTCTATTTGTACACTAAAACAGAATCTTGTGCTGCAATCATTACTCATACTGCTGCTGAATGTAGTTGTGATGTAAAAAAGGATTGCTTACCACATGAAATTTGGGACGAAACGTTAATTAAAGTGTACCGCAACTTATCGCAGTTGTTGTTAGGAGAATAAAGCGCCACTTAGCCACTCATCCTCTGGCAATATTATGCAGCAACACAGTATCGCCTTACTCCCAATCTTTATTTGCTGAACCACTGACACTATGTTGCCTTCTGTGTCTAAAAAAAATTAGTTTTTATGCTGTTATTGCTGATACTGAGACAGAAGTTTGTAGTTATCACTCAGCTGCAACCGAAGAAAATTTTCATGTGTTACTGTTTCATTATATCAAAATAATTTCCTTTTTGTCTCTAATTCCACGATACCTTTATTTTTTTCGTAGAAAGCAGGATATGTTTCCTTTTTATTAATTTTTAGCTCTGTTTGATATTATCTTTAAACTCTCTAGCAATGTATTTTCACGGGTGTCCAGCCGCATGGTGTTCTCGCGCAGTTGCTCATTTGATAAAATGTCTGAAATTTAAACTTCACGGGTTCCATCCGCTCTTAAATTTAATCAATACACCAGGAAAATCTCCACTCATACAATTGTCTTCTTGCCTGAGACCATAGGTTCAATGAGGTGGCGGGACACACCTTTGACGTCAAAAAAACTATTGGAGCTGATGAAAATGTGATTTGATTGGTAGAAGAATTCTTAAATGGTAGAAAGCAAAAAGATAGGTTAGGAAATGCAGTATCGACTGAACATGGCAGTCCCATAGGGTAGTGTATAGTGACCAAAGCTATTCGTTATTCTAGTGAATGATTGTGTTAATGGTTTACTGTCAGAAGTTAGATTGTTTGCAGATGACATAATGCTATATAAAAGGATTAAAACAATAGAAGACTATAAACAGCAGCAGGTTGATTTAGATAACTAGCTGGTTGAGGCAACGTGGGATCAAGATAAATGCAAAGAAGAACCATCTTATTAGGTACACAGATTAAAATCTAAAGGTTGATTATGATTATAAAGTGGGGAAGGAGCTACTTATAGAAGACTCGAAATGAAAATACCTTGGCATAACATTTGATAGCGGACATAGCTGGGCAGGACACATTGGACAGATAATAGGGAAAGGGTTCAAAATCCTTCACCTGTTGGAAAGAGTGATAAGGGGATGCACGAGAGAAGTAAGGGAATTGGGATACAAGACTCCTGGAATATGGTGATGTAGTTTGGGAACAACATTTTTGGTATCAAATACAGGAGTTGGAGGGGTTGCAGAGAAGGGCTGCCAGATTTGTATTTCGAAATTACCGCAAAACACAATCGGTAACCAGTATGATAAAGGAGCTGGAGTGGAATTCATTGGAGGGTGAAGTGAGTCATGGGTGTGTTCCAGGCCTATATTGGTGATGAAGCATGGAAAGATATTGATGGGAAAGTTAAGAGAGGTGCATGGAAGGGTGAAGATGACCATTATCGCAAGCTGACACTTGATTTCAGGCATAACGGTGTGAGAAAATTTTCTTTCGTATGAAAGGGTGTAAGGGATTGGAATAAATTTCCAAGAGAATTGATGAAAAATGTACCAAAGGCACTGAAAGTATTTAAAGTAAAAATTAGTTGAGGACAAAAGTAGGTTGGAAGAGGAATGGAGAAAGATGGGTGTGTAGTAAGATTGCCACCGGAGCATGCGGTCCATCGCAATTTTATCAATTATCAATGTCCCGTTCTGAATGGGAAATTACGCGATTAAGAAATGGGAGCAAATAAGTAGTCTTGGTCAATGCTGCACGAAAATAACCATCAGAAGTACCTGAGCCTCTGTTTCCACTAAGACCAGTCTGCTAACAGTATCGGCCATTTGCTAACTGAAGTGAATGCTTTCGATTTGTTCAGGTTAAACATCAGGATACAGGCGGATTGCACAATATGTAAGAAACTCTACAGGGGCGGATCCAGGGGGGGGAGGCTAGGTGGCTCAAGCCTCCCCCGCAAAAGTATCTAGGTCCCCCTCCAACATTGTCATTTTGGAGACTTTTTTTTTTACTCAAAAGCCCCCCCCCCCCAAATCCAAAATTCTCTTAAGCCAAGCCCCCACCAAACGAAAGTCTGCTTGAGCCCCTCCCAAACCCAAATCCTGGATCCGACCCTGAAACTCTACATAGTATTACCGAATATCGTAGTCCGATTATTGTGTTCACGTCATTCAGTGATTCACAAACCCATCGAACGAAACACATTCAGACTATTTCTCCTTCGCGTTTAGGTGTACTGTCACCACTTCTGAGTCATCGTAAACTTTTTCGGAGAATTTCCATCCCTTGAGGTCTTTTTTTTTCACATGAAATTTGCTTTTATTTTACACTTAGTCACCATGCTTCTATTGTAGAGACGAGGCAATTATGACTTATGTGCAGATATTGTTACCACACTGAGCGTGGTATGACTTCTCTCGATGTCACAATGTCCGCCCAGAAAATAGAAATTACATACTTTAAGATTTGTTTGCGAAACCGGTCAGACAAGTCCTGATATAAAATGTAGCAGCGAACGTGTACGCTTTTGTTAGAAGAGTCGAAAAATAACCGGGGATTTAAAGGAGGCAGAAAAACATTGTGCTCAACAGAATTTCGAGAAAAATATGTGTTTATTTAATTAGAATACATTCATTCAGTCCATTAGCGGGACAATCTCATAACAACTACGGTTCTCTTTCACTATTACACGCACACAAGCTGACACAAATGTAATGAAAGAAACGTTTCTCCAGCACACGATGCAATTCTTGCAGGCACAACCGAACAACACACGTTGCGACATCCACAGAATACAGACATCCATTAGTATAATCCACTGTGCTGGCTACCCGTTTTGAATAACACCGAAGCGCCTACGATAAGACGACGGAATCTCTAATTGCCCAATATAATAATATCTGCCATGACTTGGATCTCCCCATCCACGATTACATGGTAACCGAATTTCAGGGACTTAAATCAATAAATCCAAGCATAAAAACTGCAAAACAGATTATATCTAACAATTTTAACTGGAGAGAAGCATATGAATTGGTGTGGATAACCTCGGCCCCACCAGAATGGAACTCCCTGTTTGACAATCAACTACACTAAAGGGACTCGACCTTTTCCGCAAGACATAAGGAATGAGAGATTACCGAATTGCGAATGTGGTGAGGAAGAACAAACCATCCGTCACGTGACCTTCGATTGCCCACTTCGAGCCTTCAGGGAATCACCGAAGGACTTCATAGATATTTAAAATGAAGCTTTACATCGGCTGCACTATGTCGATTTTGAATTTTAACTATAATTTAATGTTACTTTTTACTAGTGTGAAACAATTGTATGTAATTGCATTATTGATTATGTGCTATGGCCATAAGATAAACAAGTAAGTAAATAAATCAGTATTTATCAGTCCAAGAGGACTCGAAAAGAAGGCACAAGAAAACAGTCTCAACAAAATGAAAAAGGCTTTCATCTTAAACAAAAAGAACATAGGAATTCAATCAAAAATTTGACACTACATTACAGTTATTAAACCCAACGCTCTATACGCCACAGAAACACTCACACTAAACTCTAAGAGGGATATCGGGAACATCCAAAAAGAATAACGAAGAATAATCAGGAAAATTATTGGACCAACAAAAACTGAAGAATGCTACAGACTGAAGTCAAACAAAACAGTCCCACTCAAACATAGCCAACGACACCAGAAAACGCAGACTAAAATTCTACAGTCACATCTACAGGATGCCAGATCACAGATTAACTAAGCACATATTCAAATTCATGCAACCATTAAAAATGCCGAACAGTTGGTTCGATCAAGTAAGACAAGACCTGGAGAAAGCTAAAATCAAGAGTTCGGAAATCCTAGATCGAAAAATCTTCAGACAAAAAATACATGACTGGGTAGTCATGCCAGAAATCAAAGCCAAGAAGACCGGTACAACATGGACAGAAGAGAGAAAACTTGCCTTCAGTAAACGGATGCGAGAATACTGGAATGGTAAAAGAAACTCGGACAGAAAATGACTACGTTTTGCGTGATCTGTATAGGTCTATTCGCATAAAATAAAATAAATCAGTATACTTCAAAACATCATCGCACAGAGAGACACCCTTTAACATGCATGCAGACATGATTACACAAAAAACACTTTATCTATATTCCTTACGTGTAACGTAGACTAGCCTCCTCGTTGTAAACCATGGGCAACGAAATTGCACGGTTAAATAGTCTACACAGTCGACCTGCAAGGCAATCCTCTAGGATCTCCTGGCAACCAGAGCACAGTAATCCTCAAGTCACCTAACGGTTTGTAATCTTTCTGGCTAATTATAGATGTTGACTATTAGAAAAGTCCCTTACTCGACACACACATATTCATTTATCAAATAAAAGGTTCTTTATGCCGCGGTCGCCAGGTTTAGGTATTAACGTTCGTCGGGTTACTAAATGATAAGCTCACATACTTTAGAATGGACAGATATACCAAACTTTATTGAGTTCATAAACTTACGCTTTCACACCGACGGAAAATACCACTACCAAATCAATATTTAAATAAGGAATCAGACTCCTTTTCCGAGAATTGCAGACTAGTGGTACACGAGGAATTAAATTGCACAAACTCCCACACTCTCCACTGTACTCATAACATGTACACAGTCACTTGAGATCGCTGCACTCCATGCAAAACCGTTAATTTAACACATTACTAGTTTCCACGTTACACCTACACCAAATCTTCTCGTCTTTTCACAATTTCTATAATTACGACCGAAATGTTCCCGCGTCGACAACTAAACTTGACGGCGGTCAAACATGCACACCCACCAAAGATAGCCCCACACTGGCTTACTACGCCGGCCACTGCAGATACTCTTACGTGGATCAGACGTATGTTATGTTACACTCCCTAGCTAATATGCTGTGATCATTGATCTGGTTTCAAATAAACTTGATCAATTATTAGAAAAAGAACTGTTGTGTCACAGGTTCTTATCAGAACCAAACGGCAGGAACCCTTGGACTTTTACTAAGGGTTTGCCAACTTAACATGGAAGGAATAAGCCCATCGTAAAGCGATTGCCTTTCAATTTTATTGCTTGACCACACATCGATATAGTCTGCATTCAAGAAACCCACACCAAGGATGATTTTCAGCTGAGTCTGAGAGGAAAATTGCAAGGCTACAAAATCTTAGGTACTACCATGCTCATATTAATCCGAACGACCTGAATTGCACATCGCTACATTTCCTCCTGGGACTTATTCAACCCATTATACACATCTACGAAGACAGTACTATACCCTGCAGGTGGTACAGTCTCACGACTATTAAAATTGAGCCACATCCACCTCCCATAAAACGAAATACATTTCCGCTTTTTTGTTTCATAAACCAAAATAGTGATTACATTTAGGCAATAAAAGAGTTATAGGAACATCGAATACGTTTCATTTACTGTTTTAAATACATTTTACAGTTATTAAGTGTTCACACATAACACGAAAGTTACCAATCTCAAACAAAATGCTGGCTTTTAGCAAGTACTGGATAGTGATGTGCCGGATATCCGTATTCGTATCCGTATCCGCGGATATCCGAGGGGAAAAAAAGATCTGTATCCGTATCCGTTAATTTTTTAGCGGATCTTAAACGGATCTTTTATAAAGATTTATTTTACTAGTTTACCAAAGGAAACTGGTAACTTACCACTATAGTAAGTTTTAAGGAATTATTTTAACTATCTTTATAGTGAGATCAGACCTCTAATCTTTGTGATTTGCTAACTGAAATTATTATTAAGGTGCCACTTAAGGGTTTGGCAAATTGTACTTCTAAAAGAGTAACTTGGCAGCTTTGTCATCCAAAAGTCTATCAGGATGAGGATCATAAATAATTCCTGCTGCACTGAAAAACTGTCCACTTGGAACGCTTGTTGCAGGTGATCATAAAATGTGCGAGCCATGTGTCATAGACCTCCTAATTTTTTACTATTATTCTGCCAATACTTTAATGGATCTTGATCTCTTGATATTCTTTTTCAATAGCACATTCTGCTAGCAAATTAGAATTGGTACACGATAGTTGGTTTTCAGCTTCCTCATCATTATCGTCAATATCTAATATTTTGGCCATAGAGTCTTCTAAATTGTTGCAGTGTACTTTTCCTACAGCGTTTGGTTTTTCTGTGCTAATTGTACTTGTTGTGTGATTTACGTCTGTTTCTGAAGCTGTAAGTAATTTCTGTTTTATGTCTTTGATGAAAAAGTCACTGAAAAATTTACCTTTGTAACGTGAACTAAATACGTTGCTATTTGGAACAATATATTTTTGTCGATTTCAGAAAAACGATAATTCATTCTTCAAAGAAGAGAAAATCTCAAGAACGATGGGTGTGCTGAAGTTGGGATTTTCCCCACTATCAGCAGGAACTTGCATCTCATCATACAATTTATGAGGAATAACGTCGGATATACATGAGTTCTGTACGCTCAATCTTTTTGTGATGTCCTACAAGGACTCACTAATTCTTGAATTGAGCTCCACAGTGGCGAAAGCTGGACATTCGTCAATAATAGGTCGTAGTAGACGACTTTTTCACTGTGGTCCAAGTTGAGATCCGTATCCGTATTCGCGGATCTAGACACTAACGTATCTGTTTCCGTATCCGCGGATATACATTTTTAACGATCCGGCACATCACTAGTACTGGATAACAACAAAATGCAGATTTTATACCTGTCTACAACAACTTAAAATGACTCGAAATTTACGTTAATATTCAACGTTTGCTGTGTATTATAATTTTTGGAAACAGTACAGACTTATCTAAGAGTTCAGTCAAATATATAACACGCAACAAGATTTCGGATTTAATAATTTTGGCAGTGGTCTTGTAAGTATGCTTGCCTGTAAAAGCAATTCTTTTAGTTCTGTCGTTTCTTGAACATACTTAGCGTGGAACAATAGAAAAGAATCATAACATTAATGTTCTGGCTGACGCGAGACACTGTCAACGCAGCATGCGTGAGTAGGATTTGAAAGACACTTTTCTATTAAATTTAACTTTACCGTAAAGATTTCTGTCACTCAACATTCCCCATTATTTCTAGTGCTCATAATAAAGTCGGGCGATTGATCATTGATGTAATACGTAATGATAACTGTTTAAAATAATCAAGGAATTAAATCATCCTAATGTGTCTATTGTGCGAAAAAGTTTTTTTTAGCTAATGTCCTTATTGTGCGACAACGATAATTTCTAGCCTGTGGTATTGGGAAGCAAATGAGAAATGAAATGGAAAGTGACTGTTCTTACGAAAAAAATTCTTATCAAGGAAGAACATAAAATTCAAAGCTTCCGTATTTAAAAACATGCTGCTCCGACTAGTGATAGCTAATGATATAATTGATGCATAACCCCAACCGGGAATTATTCGTGGCATGGAGTCATGTTCCCTGTCCTATCGCGTTGACCGCTATCTCCGGGAGTCCGTAAAAAATTCGGTTTGTGGTAAGCGGCAAAGTCGTTAACCGTAGCACAAAAAGAATATACGTTATTAAAGAAGTGCAGAAATTTTAAAAGTTAATTCTGACGCATTTCAACATTAATGAAAAGTTTCTTTAATTTTATTTCCTCAATTTAAAATTCCAAGAAATAAACAGTAAATTCCAGGAACGAGGAAAGATAATGCCTGGCTCGTTATTAGTTTCTCCTACCACAGCTTCCGTCTCTGGTAAGCCTGACGCTATGGTGCTGTAATTGGCTCAGGTTCGGGGATGCTGATCCCGGAAGTTACGAGGTGCTATGTCTTGCGGTTCCACGATGCGTTATGTTTTTCTTGGGTTACCCGTACACTGGGACAGTGAAAACGTATTATACACCTACTGAGACGTTAAAATTACAGATTTCTGCCTGTATCTATTGAGCAATCCAAATTCATTGTTATTTTTCTGTAAAGGCATTATTATTGCAAAGGCCTGGAAGAAATTAGTTTTTTTTTTGTGAAATGTAAACGAATTGGTCCACGGTCGTTGGAAATGATTTTTAACCAACTACAAACATGGAAGTAAACACTAAGGCACTGTCGAACTTTCTTTACCGGTAGGCTGTGTTTGTTTGAATTTTTACGGCGTAGTCTATTTTGGAGTCGACTATCGCGGGTGAAAGAAAAGTCGCCGTTCCACTTCACACACGAGATTAAAGAACACTCACACGAGTGGCGACATCCTTCTTCGCCAAATGGTGGTATCTATTTATGTTATTATACCGAAGTAATCGCAAACAAAGAATAACACAAAAATTGTATGATTTATTAAGTAATGAGTTTTTAAATCCCGCAGGTATCAGGTCACCACGCTGTAAAACAGTTATTTTAGAACTCTCTACTTCAAATCCCGATACTCAATTAACTTTCTTTACTTATACCAGTAATAAAAGAATTTATGCTAGTCCTACGATAATAACCTGGTTTTAAATTTTTGAGTGACAATGGTCATTTAATTTGTTACAGTACTAATATTTGGTTCTATGCGATTTCCTTTCATATTTTTACATTATATTTTTGTTTTCCTTGACGACGGTGTATGATCATTATAGACCACCTACAGAATTAATGATATACATGGCTTAAAATTAAAGACATAATTCCAACGATAAATTAATTGTTTCTGGAACGCGAAATTCGTTCTACAGTGAAATGATTATTTTCGATAAACGTTTACAGTTGGAAATGGGACAGACGATCTGATTTCGGCGTGGCTGGGAACCAGAGTAGCTTTCGTTCAGCGCTGCCGCCGCAAAAGTGTTTACTTCCATGTTTTTAGTTGGTTAAAAATCATTTGATAGTTTCGGTTATAAGAGATTCCTTAAGTATCTTATTCCGTGAGGCAATTTGGAAGGAATCAAGAATATATAATATGCATAAGCATATTGTAGGTTCGGAACTTATAAAAGGGGAAAAAATTTAAAAGAATATGAAATACGTGGATTTGAACCTTGAACCGCTGGTTCAGAAAACTACCACGCTATCCACAGGACACCCCCCCCCCTCGCTCAAGTTAGATACCTACTCGTCAGTTTGTTAACAATGCTGCCTAGGACGACTGTTTCATTCAATCTTTTCCGAAATAATCTCTTGTTTCTGTAGCTTCGTAGTACTAAAAATTCTACCTCCTAGAAATTGATTATTCGCTGGTTTGTCCACAGACCACATTATGAGTGAAATATTATCGGAAGGAATGAGCTTAACCAGCATGTAAATAATGCTCGTTAAAGTTTTACGCTACTCAGTTATAGTAAAAAGTAGAACGGGGCCTTAGTGGTTATTTTTCGCCTTGCTTTAATGCATTCCCGTTAATTATAAATTTTGCGATAGGTTTTACGATCTGAATTTATTTAAAGTGTTACTGAAATGTAGGGGAAGGTTGATGAACTACCCAGCCATTATGAATCGTCAGTGGGGAGGAGCTTAATTATAGTTTTCATTCATTGACTTACGGAAATGAATAATCTGAAATATAGATGGCTCTGAATGAAATATCCCCCAATGATATTGCCAAAAGGCGGAGCCAGCATTGCCTTACTCTTTCCTGGGATGAGATTGATGCCAGATTGTGCAAAAGACTGATAGAACATGACAGCGCTGTCCACATTTAATGCAAAGACTGTACGAGTATATATAGAAAATTAATGATTATGCATTCTTTAAGAAGTAGGAATATCCTGGGAATGGATATTCCATACGAGCCGTTCACGGAAAGGCTGTGCGTTCAACGCTGTGTGTAAACAGCCCTATTTCCTCATGATGATCCTACCACACATCACTTGCAGAGTGTAACTGAGTGTATCCTTATAATGAACTAGCCTCGTACCCGCGACTTCTTACGCGTGGATTAAGAATTTTTTGCCAGAATTAAATATAGTAAGTTGTTGGTAACGAAGGATTAGTCCCAAACAATATCGAGTCAGCATAATATGACAGGAAAGCTATCGCTATATCATTCTACCATAGAACCTGCCTCTTGAAGAGAATTAATTTCCAACATATTTCTGTCACTATTCGATAAGATCTCAAAATTTCGTGACTACAACTGTTAATCATACTGGAAAAAATATCCTTTGCCCTTCATACACATTTCCTTATAAAATTACATCTCAACGATATAGCCATTTAGTCGTCAAAACGTAACAAAAAGACAGAGACTTACTTCCATATTTATAATAATATTACTGTGGTTCACACTCACACACTGACTGTGAACAACACCTGAGGGATCATTATAACGTAAAAAAGTGTACACCTACAACATTGCAAGACTACCTACGAATTGCCTCGCATTGCACCCCTAACTTTCTAATATCTACAGTTTAACATTCACCTACGACCCATGCCTGACTCTTACGATGAAAAACAATTTTTAAAAATCTGTTCCCCAACGGAGATTTCAACCAGAGACCACTAAGTTCGTAAGCAAGCTCTTTAGCCACTGAGTTTCCAGCTCACTACACGGAAACACGGTCTGAAGACGTGCATATCCAACGTGTCTGTCTATCGCCGTATTTCCAAGTTATGAGAATCAATTGCCAACATATTTCTGTCACCATTCGATATGGTCTCAAAATTACGTGACTACAACTGTTAATCACACTGCAAACAATATCCTGTGCCCTTCATACAGATTTTCTTATAAAATTCCATCACAACGATATAGCCAATTGGGAGTCATAACGTATCAAAAAGACAGAAACTTACATCCCTAATTATAATAATATTACTGTGGTTCACACTTACACACTGACTGCGAACAAAACCTGAGGGATCATTATAACGTAAAAGAGTATACACCTACAACATTGCAATAATACCTACGATTTGCTTCGCATTGCACCCCTAACTTTCTAATATCTACGGTTTAACATTCAATCCGAATAACCTACGGCCCAGGCCTGACTCTTACGATGAAAAACAATTTTTAAAAATCTTATCCCCGACGGAGATTCGAACCGGAGACCATGACGTTCATAAGCCAGAGCTTTAGCCACTGAGCTGCCAGGCCACTACGCGGAAACTCGGTACGGAGTCGTCCACATCCAAAGTGTCTGTCTACCGCCATATTTCGAAGTTATGAGACAAATGTGTTACTTATACAGATAATTTTTCAACCAAATGTAGACAGTATTTTTCTCCTTGTTTCAAAGGATAAGTGTGCAAAGTTTATCGAGAACGGATAAAAACTGTGGATTTGTATGAAGAACAAACAAACCAACAAACAAACAAACAAACAAACATACATTCATCTTTATATATAAAGATTACTATGTGGCGCTTGATAGTGCTATCGTCATCTATCAGCTGACACGTAATTTTTAAACTTCTCTATTAACAAAACATTACGAAAAAATGTGTCACTATTTCTTTCTGTTATGATATTTATCTTGAGACAAAAACTTTCAAACAATTTAGAAACTGATAAGAGTTTTGTTTAGAATAAATGAAACGTAGGATATTTATAAAACCACTCTTCTTTCACATAGTCCTCGTGGATGTTATGATGTCTATATAATGGCTATCGTTTTTTTACAACTATGAGGAAACAAACCTTTTACTTTACACTTTGGCGAAATGAATGATCGCAAACAATTTATACTTTAAGACTAGATTGTTACAAATTTCAGTATCCACAACATGATTGTATTTACTTTAGCGTTAATTCAGCATACAATGAGTTAATATGTCAATATATACAGATACCAGCAGTTTTAAATTAAATCTTCATTGTGTTACAGCTCATCAAACAAATAGGCAATGTTCTTCAGCGGCATTAGACAGTAATCAAGTCACATTCACGATCCAGCCAAAAAAGTTTCGGTTTAAATGAAAAAAAAAATTCCGAAAATACTCAAAGAATGTCACTTCTCAACGACCGTGGACCAATTCGTTTACATTTCACAAAAAAAAAAAAACTAATTTCTTCCAGGCCTTTGCAATAATAATGCCTTTACAGAAAAATAACAATGAATTTGGATTGCCTCAATAGATACAGGCAGAAATCTGTAATTTTAACGTCTCAGTAGGTGTATAATACGTTTTTACTGTCTCAGTGCACGGGTAACAGAAGAAAAACATAACGCATCGTGTAACCACTTTTTCCCGCAGCGCGACTCGAACCGTGAACCACGAGACAACGCACTAGCTTCCGGGATCTGCATCCGCGAATATGAGCCTCTTACCGCCCCATCGCGTCAGGCTTACCAGAGACGTTAGATGAGGTAGCTACAACGTATTATCTTTCCTCGTTCCTGAAAGTTATTGTTTATTTCACGGAATTTTACATTAATTAATAGCTGAACAAGTTGGTTGAAGGGTAAATTTCATCAGTGGCACTAGACAGTAGTCAATTCACACTTACGATCTGGCTATCAAAAATTCTGATTAAATAAAAAATCTCGAAATTACTCAACGCAATGAGGAATTGCCATTTCTCAAATATCGTTTGCCGAATTCGTTTACGTTTTTAGAATACTAACCACTTCCGTGCCTTTGAAATAAAGTGACTTTATTTAAGAATAACAACGAATTTCGATTTCACAATAGATACAGGCAGAAATTTGTAATTTCAACTTCCCAATAGGTGTAAAATATGTTTTCACTGTCCCAGTGTACGGGTAACCCAAGAAAAACATAACGCATCATTTAACCACTTTTGCCCTCGGCTGACTCGAACCGTGGAACCGCAAGACATCGCACCTCGTAGCTTCCGGGATCAGCATCCCCGAACCTGAGCCAATTACAGCACCATAGCGTCAGGCTTACCAGAGACGGAAGCTGTGGTAGGAGAAACTAATAACGAGCCAGGCATTATCTTTCCTCGTTCCTGGAATTTACTGTTTATTTCTTGGAATTTTAAATTGAGGAAATAAAATTAAAGAAACTTTTCATTAATGTTGAAATGCGTCAGAATTAACTTTTAAAGTTTCTGCACTTCTTTAATAACGTATATTCTTTTTGTGCTACGGATAACGACTTTGCCGCTTACCACAAACCGAATTTTTTACGGACTCCCGGAGATAGCGGTCAACGCGATAGGACAGGGAACATGACTCCATGCCACGAATAATTCCCGGTTGGGGTTATGCATCAATTATATCATTAGCTATCACTAGTCGGAGCAGCATGTTTTTAAATACGGAAGCTTTGAATTTTATGTTCTTCCTTGATAAGAATTTTTTTCGTAAGAACAGTCACTTTCCATTTCATTTCTCATTTGCTTCCCAATACCACAGGCTAGAAATTATCGTTGTCGCACAATAAGGACATTAGCTAAAAAAAAACTTTTTCGCACAATAGACACATTAGGATGATTTAATTCCTTGATTATTTTAAACAGTTATCATTACGTATTACATCAATGATCAATCGCCCGACTTTGTTATGAGCACTAGAAATAATGGGGAATGTTGAGTGACAGAAATCTTTACGGTAAAGTTAAATTTAATAGAAAAGTGTCTTTCAAATCCTATCCCATGCTGCGTTGACAGTGTCTCGCGTCAGCCAGAACATTAATGTTATGATTCTTTTCTATTGTTCCACGCTAAGTATGTTCAAGAAACGACAGAACTAAAAGAATTGCTTTTACAGGCAAGCATACTTACAAGACCACTGCCAAAATTATTAAATCCGAAATCTTGTTACGTGTTATATATTTGACTGAACTCTTAAATAAGTCTGTACTGTTTCCAAAAATTATAATACACAGCAAACGTTGAATATTAACGTAAATTTCGAGTCATTTTAAGTTGTTGTAGACGGGTATAAAATCTGCATTTTGTTGTTATCCAGTACTTGCTAAAAATGAGCATTTTGTTTGAGATTGGTAACTTTCGTGTTATGTGTGAACACTTAATAACTGTAAAATGTCTTTAAAACAGTAAATGAAACGTATTCGATGTTCCTATAACTCTTTTATTGCCTAAATGTAATCACTATTTCGGTTTATGAAACAAAAAAGCGGAAATGTATTTCGTTTTATGGGAGGTGGATGTGGCTCAATTTTAATAGTCGTGAGACTGTACCACCTGCAGGGTATAGTACTGTCTTCGTAGATGTGTATAATTGGTTGAATAAGTCCCAGGAGGAAATGTAGCGATGTGCAATTCAGGTCGTTCGGATTAATATGAGCATGGTAGTACCACACATCTTCAAAGTTGCGGGTGCGTAACATATGTGCGAAAAACTATTACCAATGCCTGTCTCAACGCAGCATGCAGCGTAAATAACATCCACATTATTACCACGGTGGTGAGCAACATTAACAGATTGGAAGTACACAGAAAACAACCAGGATGGAATCTTGCTAGAAGAATTGGTGGTTGCAAATAACATGAACATAGTTTTTAACTCTAAAGACGCAGATACTTTTAAATCAGGAAGATGGAATACCGAAACCAACCCAGATCTATATTTTGTCTCACGTGACGATCAAAGTCACCCTCTACCAACTACAAGACGAGTCCTACAAACATTTCCACATAGTCAACACCGACCAGTCTTGCTAGAAGTTGGTCTAACAATTCTCATGATTAGATCCTCGCATTTACCTCGATGGAACTTTGAGAAAGCAAAGTTGGAAGAATTTTCTGGTAACCTGGATAAAACCTAAGATGGATACCTCCATTAGCAAAAGATTACAATAGATTTGTCAGAGTAACCATAGCGACAGCTATAAAGTTTATTCCTAGAGGCTTTAGAAAAGTATATATACCAGTCTGGAACGAAACATGGGAAATGACATATGATGATTTCCAACAGAAGCATCCGACGAACTGCTGCAGAACCTAGACAATGCCAGTAAACTCAAATGGAATGACACTGTGCAAACCTTGAAGTCCAGCCGGAAAGTGTGGAGCCTCCTTGAAAAGCTAGGTGGAACCCCACATAATCCTCAAGCAAAGCGTCAGGTCACTCCAGACCAAATAGCAAGTCGACTTGCCAACATGTCTAGAGTGAGCGCCGATAAATATTATACTCAGAAAGTGAAAAAAACAATTGTTCCATCTAAAAAGAATGGACTCTGCCCCTACAAACCTCTCATCTCCTGTCGCTGATATAGAGGTGGCAAGGGTCACCAAACAAATGAAGAATAGGAGAGCTCCAGGTTTTGATGAAGTTCACCCGGATTTCCTCACCTACTGCGGAAAATATACCAAAAACTGGTTGGCCCGCTTCTTTACTAACATACTACAGACAAGTTTCGTCCCTGTGGAGTTTAAACGGGCAAAGATTATAGCCATTCTGAAGTCTGGAAAAATCTCTGATGTTCCAGAGAATTTTAGACCTACTTCACTGCTAAGTACTACTTACAAGTTATTTGAAAGCGTCATCTACAATATAATCAGTCCAATTATTTTCGAAAACCTCCCTGTTGAACAGGCAGGTTTTCGACTTGCAAGAAACTGTGAGGATCAGGTCCGGGCCTTGGCAATTCACATAGAAGCGGGATTAGAGAGACGATTGAAGACTGGTGCTATATTTGTTGATCTTACCGTAGATTACGATACTGTGTGGCGAGAGGGCGTGGTATACAAACTGCTGAACATTTTGAAGTGAAAAAAAAATCACTTGTATGATTAATACCATGCTAGCTAATTGAACTTTCCAGGTTGTCTCAGATAATAAGATAAGCAAAGTAAGATGAGTGAATAATGGTCTGCCTCAAGGCTCAGTTCTAGCCCCGCCTCTTTTTAATGTATATATTTCTGACATTCCGCAAACAGAAACCAGAAAATTCTCTTATGCTGACGATCTGGCAGTAATTCAAAAATCCGATAACGTCCAGCAAATGTAAATAGTTTAAAAGCAGACCTCAAAACCCTGAGCAACTATTTTAAGAAATGGCGACTAGTACCAAGTTCCCGCAAGACGGAAACTAGTGTCTTCCATCTTAGCAATTGAGCGCCGAATCTTTCGCTTGACGTTCTTCTTGATGATACTCTCCTCCGACACAGTCCCTTCCCCAAGTATTTGGGAGTCATAATGGATCGCACCTTGTCGTACAGTAAACATCTACACAACCTTGCAGCAAAACTAGGAACCAGAAATGCAGAAGTTAACTGGCACCTCCTGGGGAGCATCCGCCTCCACACTTCGCACATCAGCACTGAGCCTTGTGTATTCTGCAGCCGAGTACTGCTCATCTGTCTGGATGAATAGCACCCACGTCACAAAGTTCGACATAGCTTTGAACCAGACAATGCGGATAATTAGTGGATGTATCAAGACCACTCCACTGTACTGGCTATCCGTATTGTGTAACATCAAACCGCCTACGATAAGACGACACAATCGCCTAATTGACCAATATAATAAGAACTGTCATAACTTGGATCTGCCCATCCACGACGACATGGAAAATCACTTTCAGAGACTTGAATCAAGAAGTCCAAGCATAAAAACTGCTAAACAGATTATATCTGATAATTTTAACGAGAGAGAAGCATGGAAATTTGAGTGGATAGCCTCAGCCCCACAAGAATGGCACTCCCTGTTCGACAGTCAACAGATATTAAAGGCACTCGACCTACCTCGCAGGAACAGGGCAGCTCTCAACAGAGTTAGGTCTGGTCATGGCAGATCTGCTTCAGCTCTGTACACATGGGGAATGTGAGATTCACCGAATTGCGACTGTGGTGAAGAAAAACAAACCATTCGTCACGTGACCTTTGTTTGCCCAGAGCCTTCGGGGGATCACCGATAGACTTTATAAATATTTCAAATGAAGCTCTACAGTGGCTGCACCATGTTGATTTTGAATTTTAATTGTAATTGTAATTTAATGTTAGGTTGTATTACTGATTATGTGCCATGGCCATAAGATAAAAAAATAAACGTGCCCACACGAAGGCACGCCATCAACACAAAACGTGTATTAAACTACTTTACAGACGAGTTTTAGAATCAGGAGTAATTTATTTTCCTCGCTTTCAACACGAGTAGAAGCTGTCATGAATAAAATATAACTTTTCGTGAATTTCATATTGTTCACTATGGGCTTGATTTAACGTCAAACCTGTTAAGTGGATTGTTCTTTCCTCTCGTGTAGATATAGATAGAATACCAGAGGGTAAGTCACGCTGACAAGCACTTCCTTTACCAGCCGTCGTAGGATATCCTCTATTTCTCACTCGCCACAGTTTTTCTGCCAATTGTGTAGAAGTTAGTAAGGTAGAATTCGGTATATTATTCGTGATTTTAACAATAAAGGACTGTTACATGGTATTAAGTGTCAGATTATCCCCAGTCAGCCACTCACTAGAAAAATTTAGCTTGTAAATTCAACTACTGAAAATAATCCTGTTTCACAGTCGATCTTGATTCTATTATCTGTCAGCTAATTGATCGGGACACAACTCTCGGTACACATGTTTAAGACAGTGCGTTCTCCTACGCACGAGATTACTGCCAAACGTCGCTTGTTAATGAACTGAAGATTTGTATTAGGGAGATAAGCATATTAAACCATAATGATGTTATGCTATGATGAATCCAATAGTATATCTTACACAAATAAAAGAAGTTGAAAAATACTATAGTGGGTATTGGAATTTATAAATTGAATTGTTACGATGTATTTACATTGATGAGCCAGAACTTTATGACTACCTACCTACCTACTACAAACCCGTCCAGGCGATAGCAGCGTCACCTGACGAAGAATCACTGCTAGTCAGACACACGCACGGTGCAAGTAGTATCAGTGAGCGTGCTATGGGGAAGGCGCACGATCTATCCTAGTTTGACCGAGGGCAAATTGTGATATCCCGTATGCTCGGCACGAGCATTTAGGAAACTGCAGGACTTCTCAGGTGCTCGAGAAGTTCTAAGATGAATGTGTTCAACAAGTGGTGCAACGTCGAGAGGTTGGGCAGCCATCCCTCGTTACAGATGTCGAACGTCGTAGGCTGGACAACCTGATAAAACAGGACAGGAGGCCAGCTGTGGTGGAACTAACATCAGACTTAAATGTTGGTCAGGGTACGAGGGTGCACGTAACACTCCTAACGATGGGCATCCGCAGGTCAACTACGACTGAAATGGGCACGTGACCATCGTCACTGGACGTTGGCGCCGTAGCAGAGCGTTGCATGGTCTGATTAATCCCGATACCTTCTTGATCATACCGATGGGACGGTGCAGGGGAATAGTTTCTTGACACCTATACCGTGGGACGGAGACAAGCTGGCGGCGGCTCAATTATGCTCTAGAAAATATTCATGTGGGTATCCATGGATATACTGCAGCTCGTGCAAGGCACCATGGCGGCCAATAAGTACACCCCTTCTTGACAATCATGTTTCCCAACGGCAGTGACATTTTTCAAGATAATGCATCATGTAACAAAGCAGGAGTGTGATGGAGTGGTTAGAGGAACACAGTGGCGAGTTGCAATTGATGTGTTTGCCCCCAATTCTCCAGATCTGAACCCGATCGAACACATGTGTGATGTGATTGAACGTGGCGTCAGCGCTTATCGTCCCCCTCCTCGGAATTTAAGGGAATTAGGTGACTTATGTGTGCAGATGTGATTCCAATTCCCTCCAGCAACCTATGAAGGCTTTATTGCTTCCATGCCAAGACGCATCGCGGCTGTTTCCGTAGTCTACCAAAGGCAAACATATCGGCTATTAGGCAGGTGGTCATAATGTTCTGGCTGATATATAAAATTCTGTAAGGAAAAATATTTTCTTGAAAAATTTAATCAGTGTTTGAATATATATACATACATTTAGTACTTTGATGGAAAAACACAAACCGAAAAATGATACATATGATTTTTCTCTGATGTTTAAGAGGTTACATATCACCAGGGGTACCCGGGCCCGCCGGCTGATGGGGGGCCCCGATCACCGGCTGCAGAGGCCCCCGGCCTCGAAGCCAAGAATCCACCCATTGTCGCTCGGCTAGTTTGTAGAGCTAAAAAAAAAAGATAGCCAATTTTACCCCGGGCCCAAAATTCCTAGCGCCGGCCATGCATATCACTGTAAATTGTAAAATAATTTTCAGATCAGTTATATAGGAAATAAAGCTGGTAGAGCTGATTTTACGGTTTTCGAAAAAAAAATAGAAAAAACGGAGGAAACTAAAGCAAAAGGTCCGATCAAATCGAGTCAGCTAAAAATGTCCAAGCTTTTTCAGAGTCGGTGTCACCAGCTTTCATTTCATACGCATTATTATTACCTAAAAAAAATATATATTCCATTCGAGTTAATGGATGACACCAGACAATTCGTAAAACTATTGTCACATGGCGGTCCTTTTGGGGAATCTTCATACTCACTTTTTATCCACTTCCAGACAACCGTGTTGTTAGAAAATTTTTACACCTATTAAGAACCGATGTTAGTACAGTAACTTTATAGCCAAGTTCTGGTATTCTCAGTGATTGAATGTAATGGAATATTGCAATTGAATTTTAACCCACTTCCACACGTCCGAATTTGTTGAAATTTTGCACACGTATTAAGAACAGATGACAATAGAATAATTTCATAGCTATGTACTTGTATTCTCATTACTTTGACAGTAACAACAGAAAAGTTGTTGAATGTAATGAATCTTTCGTTTTTCATCCACTTCCAGACTTTCGAATCGTTTGAAATTTTGCACACGTATTAAGAACTGACGGCAACACAAATAATACGAGTAATCCCGGTCTAATTATTACGGTAATAACAGAAACGTGATTAAACCTTCGCGTCGTATGATACCTGTGGCTACTTTTTACCTACTTTCAGTAGCGCTCTGGTGACTCAGTTGGTTAATTCGCGTAATTCGTGGACACGTTTCCTGGTTGGAATTCCGGTTTCTCATGCAATTTTTGCGAACCGTAGGAGTCTTTCACCCCTGGAAAAGCTTTGCTTTGTTTATGTGACGCTCCATGGTTCGGATTCCACTTTAAACTGCAAGTCCCTTTTTTCCCGATGGCATTGCCGTTTAAGGCGGCTACAAGCAGCACAATTTTGGTCTCAATCTGCAGCGGCAATGCGGCAGGTGCCCTGCAGAATGCCACGTAAGTAGATAAATGGGTTTGGTACTCCCAATATCGGGAGATTGGCAGAGCCCAATAAACAATTTACAGATTGTCCCTGCAGACAGGTAACAAATTGAGATGTGCGTAGCGCGATTGCAACGATTGAGACAATTTCGGCTGAGTCGGCTTGGACCGGGGAGCGAGTGCGTTTCGTGCCATTAGTCTTGTGAGTCGTTAAAATTGTCCAAAGTGGAGTTGACGAATATTTTCAAAATTTATAAGGATATACCCCCATTGTGGGACAAACACAACCAAAACTACATAATCTGCTAGAAGGATTTCAAGTTTTGCTCGAAATTTACAAGGAATTGTATCAAGAACTAACAGCTTCAGTCTTTTTTTCCCCTTAAAGTAGTCTTTTAGACATCTGTATTTGTACATGTTTTACGAATGATGTCTGAACAGATTTGTGATGAAATCGGCGAACTAAATTTCATAGGTTTTTCTACGTGCCAAAAATTGTAAAGAAACGTCTAATCGTTCTCTGGCGCTTACATTTTCACGCAATAGAATATTTTTTATATATATAAGAGGTTACTTAGCGGAGTATTTCTGTGAAACTTTCAGAATCTAGTCTCAGAAAATTTATAATATCTCGCTTTAAGGTTCTCAAAATGTTCATGTAAGTAAATTTCCTTAATAAAATCTATGTCTTCACCCAATATCTTCTTTTTCTCTCAGTACAAACTGTAGTACAGGTTATTGTTAAAAAGATGTCTACTTTTTGTTGCTTTGACATAATAGGAGGCATTGGTAAGCGCTTGTAGCTAGCAGTCACGCGATCACAATGTAAACTAAAATTGGGGGCGAAATTGTGATATGATTGTCCTGTTGATAGCCCTTGCAGATTGGGACCGAAATTGGCTCGTGTGTAGTTGCCTTTAGGCAATTGTGACTACGACGTGAGAGAACAAGTGCGACCATTCGAAAAACCTTTTAAACTTAGCGGCGCACCGTACGGAGACATCCCGCCCAACAACGTCACATGCATTTAATTTCACAACCCACTTCCAGACAACTGTGTTAACAACAAATAACAAAACAATAATTTCACAACTCTGCTCGTTACATCGAGGCCTGAAACAGACGAAGCGACTTCCCGCCGCGCCGCCGCGCTGCCTCGACCGGCATGTGTACCGTCGACTTGGCGCGTATAGCTCAATACAGAAAACGAAAGCGAAATGCTTCTGTGGTTACTGTACCGATGATGGAACAGAAAAAAAAATTGCTTATTTCAATACTTCTGAATTAAATTCATTCATTTTCCCTAGTAAAATGAAAAATATGAGATCGCTAATCATAAAAAATATGATTTACCACATTTCTTAGAACCTATCACTGAGTGTGGTGGGTGACCGGTTAACGCTCTGGCCTCGCATTCGGGAGGACGCTGGTCCGAATCCCCGTCCGGGCATCCGGATTTGGGTTTTCCTTGATTTCCCAAATCACTCGAGGCGAATGCCGGGATGCTTCCTTCAAAAGGCCATGGCCGAATTTCTTCCTATTCCTTGTCCCCAGTCTCATCCCACCTCAATGTCGACTAGGCGTAAAGCCCAAAGTGAAAAAAACGAGCATTAGCATTTTTCAGGCCTTCTATGCTGACTGAAATCCTCAGCGTAAGAGAGGCCCATTTGAATCGGAGATGAAGGAGTCAAATGTCTTTGAATTATTTCGGTGTTATTGTTAAATTATTCATCACTTCTCTTGGCAATTTATTCCAGTCCCTTTCACCTTTACATACGAAAGAAAATTTTCCAACACCCTTATGCCTGAAATCAAGTGCCAGCTTGTGGTCATGGTCATCTTTACCCTTCCAAGCACCACTCTTAATTTTCCCACCAATGTCCCTCCATATTTCATCTCCATTATAGGCTCTGTACACTCCTATGACTCCATTCACCCTCTTTCTACCCTCCAATGAATCCCACTCCATCTCCTTTATCATTAGTTACCGATTGTGTTTTGAGGTAATTTCCAAAAACAAATCTGACAGGCTTCCTCTGCACCCCCTCCACCCAAAATGTGGGTCCCAAACTACACCACCATATTCCAGTTTTGTGTCACAATTCCCTTACTTCAATTGTGCATCCCCTCATCACTCTTTCCAATAGGTGAAGGATTTTGAACCCTTTCCCTATTACTTGGCCAATGTGTCCTGCCCAGTTACGTCCGCTATCTAATGTCATGTTTCCGTGGTTCGGATTCCACGTTAAACTGTTGGTCCCCTGTATCTGGCAAGATTGCCGGGTTAGGTTAAGGCGGCTACGACAGGGGCGGAATGCGCAGCCAATAGGAACCCTGTCACCAGGTCATTCCGACCACATGGAATTATTATTATAATGTCATGCCAAGGTATTTACATTTCGAGTATTCAAAAAGTAGCCTCTTCCGCACTTGATAATAGTAATCAACCTTTAGCTTTTTATCTGTGTACCTAATAAGCTTCTTTGCATATATCTTCATCCCACGTTGACTCCACCAGCTATTTATCCTATCTAGACCACACTGCAGCTGTTTGATCCTTTTATGTAACATTGATTCATCTGCAAACAGTCTAACTTCTGACAGTAAACCAATAACACAATATTCATTAGAATAACGAATTACGATGGTCCCAATACACTACCCTGTGGGACTGCCATGTTCAGTCCTACTTCTTTTGCTCCTGTATTTCCTACTTTTTGCTTTCTACATTTTAGGAATTCCTCTACCCAGGAAATCACTTTTTATTACGAGCTTCCAATAGTTTTTACTTATTTAGAACCATTTTATGGCTCACTCTGTCAAAGGTCTTTGAAAGATTTAGTGCTACACTATCAATTTGGCCTCTCTTGTCCATTTCATAAAAAATATCTTGCATATTGCATACTAACTGAGATTCGCATCAATATCCTTGTCTAAAGCCATGATGCAGATTTGAAATTCACTTACGTTACTCACAGAAACTTCTAATTTGGTTGCATATTAATCTCTCCATTAATTCACCTACACTGATGTCAAGCTGATTGGCCTATAGTTTTCGACCCTGGTTGCCACCCCTCCTTTGTGTGACCGGTACTACTATCGCACTTCTCCAGTCATCTAGTAAACAACTAATATCCAGACTCAATTTAAATAATGTTTCATGGTAAGGTACAATGTCCCATCCTGCCATATTTAAGACATCTGTAGCAATATCATCAACACCGGCCCATTATGCTTTTTTAGATTCCTTAGTTCCTTCATGAATCATATTTAATTTCAAATTTTCTTATCTGCCCTCCTGCAACTGTGCAGATAGGCTCGTTTTTTTATATAACCCCTAGTTTATTGTCCCTAATGATCTCACTGAACCAGTTACTTAATAACTCTGCCTTCTTTAAATCCTATTACTTCTTCTCCATCCTTATCTGTAATTGTCTCTGTTAAACTAAGCTCTGCTAGCATGTTAAATAATGTTCACCATACAATAAGGTCTGCTGTAATAATAATACGTTTATTCAGGCACACACACTACAACTTTATATCCACACGTTTACAGTTCAACAGCCAGACAACGACTCCGACTCACTCATGTACAATTCCAAAGATACATCTCCAAAGATACATCAAGCATCAGAACATTCCTCACAGATATAAATGTACAATACTCAACACGCCTCCTTACATTTATATCTGTACTTCTATTAATTCACATTCAACATCTCTCTAATCTTTTTAGAACTTAACTTTACACAATGCCTTCGTAAATATGTCAGCAATATTTTCGTTAGAGTCTATCTTCACAATGTCTATTACACCATTTGTATAACACTCATTTACAAAATGATAGTGTACTTCAATATACTTGGAGTTCTTTGAGAAATTACCATACTTCGCAATATTTACTGCTCCTGAGTTATCTTCATATACTTGGACAGGTCCTTTGATATTTACATTAAAAGTTTTTAATACATCCAAAACATACTTCAGTTCAGTAACAGCTTCTGACAAGGCAATATATTCAGCAAAAGTGGAAGATTTAACGACACTTCCTTGTTTTCTAGATTTCCAAAATATTGAATTTCCAAACAATCTAATTACATACCCCGTCGTGGACTTTCGATCTACAATATCACCTGCCCAATCTGCATCAACATAGCAATCCAAAGTTTTTACATTTTCACTTCTACAGAAATTTAATTTCAAATTTTTCGTTAAATACAAATACTTTAATACTCTTAATGCATACTTGTAACGTACTTTACAGTAAAAATTCTGAAATCTACTCAAGTAATTAACACTGCAACTGATATCTGGTCTAGTTCCTGAACTGATGTACAAAAGAGCACCTATTAAGTTTCTATATCTGATGTCTTGACATACTCCATTCACAGGTTCTAATTTTAAATTAACTTCCATTGGTGTATCATACAATTTTGAGTTTACAATTTTATACTTTAAGGCTAAGGAATTGATGTAATTTTCCTGACTCAAACTCATAACATTTTCTTCCAGATTGTAATCTATATTAATTCCTAAATAGCTTTTTACTTGACCCAAGTCTTTCATCTTGAATTTCTTCGACAACAGATTCTTGATTTTATCTATTTTCCTTTTACTGTTACAACAAATTAATAGATCATCAACAAATATTATTAAATAAATTATATCATCTCCATCGATCAAAGTATACAGACAATAATCAAATTCACATTTTGCAAAACCTAGATCACTCATAAATTCATCAAAACAATCATACCAAGCTCTAGGGCTTTCTCGTAAACCATACAATGCTTTATTCAATTTACAAACCCTATTATTACAATCTTCATACCCTCTTGGCTGATTTATATAAACCTCTGATAAAACTTTACCATTAAGAAATGCAGTTTCAACATCCATTTGCTCTATAACTAAACCATTTTGACAACAGTATGACAGTAAAAGTTTCAATGTCTGCATCTTAGCCACTCGTGAATATATATCATCCACAACTTCCTTTTGTTGAAAACCCCTTACAACTAGTCTCGCTTTATAACTGTTATCTGATTTTTTTGTATAAACCCACTATACATCAAGAGCATTTACATTCTCTGGTTTCTTTACTAGTTTCCATGTTTTGTTTTAATACAAACAGTCAATCTCCTTGTCCATTGCTTGTTTCCAATAGGCGGACTCTTTACAATTAATCGCCTCCTCGAAATTATCTGGACTATCAGCACAACAAAAGTTTACATAAATGCTATTGCTACAGACATAAATCTATCTGGAATTTTAAATTTTCTACCTGACCTAGTCAATTTACATTTATCACTGTTTAAACCTCCTTTAACATCTCCTTCTTTCCTTTCCTCATCTACAGATTCATTTTCATCACTAGAATAACTCTCTGAATCATAACCCTTTAAGTGGATAAGTTTAACATTATTCTCTACAATATCAACATGTCTTGCAACAACAAGTTTATTATTCACTAATACTCTGTATCCAACTTCACTATAACCTAATATAATTCCCATATCAGCTTTACGATCCCATTTAGACTTTCTCAATTGTTCAGGTACTCTTACAAAAACTTTACTACCATATAGCTTCAGATGTTTAACATTTGGTTTCTTTCCTAGTAAAATTTCATAGGGAGTTTTCTTTTCAATAGTATTAGTTAAAGTTCTGTTTTTAAGATAAACTGCTGTACAAACTACTTCAGGCCAGAACCTCCTATCTACTTTTGCTTCAGCTAGCAAACACCGTGACATAGATGATAGATCTATTATATCTTTCAGCCGTACCATTTAACTCATGTATATAGGGAGGGCAAACATTTAAAACAATTCCTTTTTCCTTTACAAATCGATAAACATCAGAATTTAAATATTCCTTTTAATTATCACATCTCAGTTTCTTAATAGTTTTACCTGTCAAATTTTCAATTTCATTTACATATGCAACTAGACAATCATAAACTTGACTTTTGATTTAATAGGGTAAACACGAGCTGCTTTGCTATAATCATCTATAAAAGTTAAAAAGTATCTTTCACCATTCAAACCAAGAGTTGAGTGAGGCCCATTTAAATCAGTGTGAATAATTTCTAAAATTCCTTCAGCTTTGCTTCTATTATTTTCAAAAGGTAAATTGCGCATTTTGTTTTCAATACAAACTTTACACTTCATATATTCAGACTCTAAACTTTTAGGTAAACCAACTGCTAATTGATCTTTACACAAAGTATTTAAATAGTTAAAATTTACATGCCCTAATATGCGATGCCATCTCTCCTTTTCAGTCATAGAATCACTGTTACATTAACATCTTCCTTAAAAATGCTACTTGTCATTTTATACAGATTACCTTCCTACATAGCAATTGCAATTAGCCTGTTATTTCCATCAAAAACTTTTGAAACATTTCCTACAGATACAATCTTGTGCTTGTCTGTTACTTTCGCATAACTAATCAAGTTTCTACTCATGTCTTTAACATAAAATACATTTTCCATATTAATTTGAATCAATTTACCATAAACTGAAAAATAACTAACTACATTTCCTATCTTAGTAGCTTTCAAAATTTTCCCATCAGCAATCTTTACCTCTACAGGCTTTTCTAAAGTTACACACAGAAAAATACTCTTCATTATTTACAACATGATCTGTACAACCACTATCCAATAACAAATCAATTTTAATATTTTCTTTGTTACCTGCGTTCATTTTATTTTGCACCATCAAGCTCCTAACCTCTGTTACAAAACTGCCTGGTGCACTTTCACTTTCGTGGTATACTTCACCATGCCGATACTGGCCGTTTCTTGATCCCGTTGCACATATACTTTCACTTTGTTGGCATTCTTGACTTCGCCGATACCGGTAGTTTCTGGATCCCTTGTGCTTACTTCCGCTCCACGGTTGATCATTGTTATGACCTCTGAAGTTTCCACTTTGATGGTTGATTCCTCTGCTGCTTCTTTGATACTGCCTGCTGTGATTCCATGTGCCTTTTCATTTTCTACATTTCGACGAAGACAATCTCTCTTGAAATGTCCTCTTCTTCCGCAGCCCAAAAACAATTGTTCCTGACGACTTGTACCAGATTTTCTCATACTATGGAATGCATTTGTTTTTACAGATTCACTTTCACCTTTGTCTTTCAAGTCCATTAATCGAATTTTACTTTTAACAAATTCAACAGTTTGATCTTCTTCTTTCAAAACATCGACCAAGTCACCATTGTAGCACAAACAGTACGGCAAAGTTCTTAACATGTAGTTTAATTTTTCTTTCTCAGTCACTTTAGCCCCAGCAGCTTTCAATTCGTTTACTGTCCTTTCAAAATCACTAAAGAATGTCGCTGTTTCATTGTAGTCTTTTAACTTCAATTTTTCCAGTTTGTTTCTACAAATTATTTGGAGTGCAGTCGATTCCTTGGAGTATAATTCGTCGAACTTAGTCATTATTTCATATGCATTCACTTTATCACTCACAAACTCAAGTTGCTTATTCGTAATAGCACTATAGATGTAGTTTACTGCCTTCAGATTTTCTTCTTCCCAAATTTCAGCATTATCCATACTTGTTTTCACTCTTGAAGCCACTGTATAACATTTCTTCATATTTAAATACATCGTTATTCTTTTCTTCCAATTTCCATAGTCCTCGCCGTCAAAGCACCGTATTACAATGTCAGCCATTATTACTTGAAATCAAACTTTCTTGAATACACGAAAGTCACAGAACTTTTTTTCAACCATTTAACCACTCAACCACTAAACCACGAACTGCTACCATGTTAAACTAAGCTCTGCTAGCATGTTAAATAATGTCCACCATACAATAAGGTCTGCTGTAATAATAATACGTTTATCGAGGCACACACACTACAACTTCATATCCACATGTTTACAGTTCAACAGCCAGACAACGACTCCTACTCACTCATGTACAATTCCAAAGATACATCTCCAAAGATACATCAAGCACCAGAATATTCCTCACAGATATAAATGTACAATACTCAACAGTCTCAATATGCTCTTTTCCCCTCAGTTTCCTGATATAGCTATAGAAATTTCTAAATTCAGTCAGAGGAGCCCTACACCAATAATATTCACCATAAACTCATCTTTAGCCAGTTTCGATGAAATTATTACTTCCTTGGTTAGTTGTTACAAGACTTCCCTACTGCCTTGCTGTTTCTCAACTCTGTTATGTTCTTGTCTCACCAATCTCTTTAACCTCCTCACCTCCCTGTTGTGGTTTGAAGCTTCTGTAGTTCCATTTATTCTGTTTTGGAATAATCATTTCTTCACCATTTTATTATTTTCTTGAACCCTTCCCACATTGTCTCCACTAAACTTGTGCCATTCTTACATTTAATAAAATTAACCCTTTTCATTTCGATGATTTGTGCCTTTTTATAATTGTATCTGTTTCCTACTTCAATTCCGGCCACTGGTTTACTGAAGTACTGTTTGCACGAAAAGGAATTCACTACAACTTGCCTATGATGTTTCCTTTAACGCTCTAGTAAAATACTTAGTTTTTTGGCAGACGCGTTTCGATTATTTATACAATCATCCTCGGTGCCCTAGAGCAGTTTATTTGCATCTTATAACGTTGTTATAGCATGTTTATAATTCTAATTTGTTATTAAATGCTACGAATATTACACTCTACTTACAGTTTTTGTTTCATATTTTACATTGAAGTCTGGGAATTTCCATTTCAGCGTTTGCTTTGCTTGTTTTGATTTTATGTTTTTCGCATATACACTGTAGTGTCCTTCTAATCGCACAAACTTGCTTCATTTTGAAAGCACCCTACTGTTTCGCAATTTTTTTCTGGTGTATAACCTCTATTCACGCATTTTTGTATTGTTTACACTAATGTGTTTAGAGATACTTATTATTTCCGGCAAGTATCTTATCGATTTGTTTGTGATTTTAATTATATATATGTTATGAATATTATGGATTTTTTTTAGTGTTCTGAATAGAGTCTTATTTTTGAGGTGAATGTAGTAATTGATTACATTTTCCCCTTCATATATTGATTTCTGTTTGTAGAAATTTTCTTGTGCCATCAGCATGTTTTTGATGTGGTTATTAATTTTCAGTATTTGCATTTCTTTCCTTATTTCAGTGTGTTAGTGTTTGTTCTGAAGTAGTTGTTCTGCGAAAGTAGATTGATTATAGCAATTTAATGCCCTCGAGTGTTCTTTGTGTCGGATTTCGAATTTGCTCGCTGTTTGTCCGATGCATGTGTTTTTAAACTTCACGGCCCGTTGTGGTAGAGGCCATGGGAGCCGGGAGAAGGGATAAAAAGAAGGGATAAATAGAAGGGAAAAGATTTGGTCACGGTCGTTCGTTCGAATCATATCGTCACTGGTCTGGAGTGATTTTGAGAAATCGTGAGAAACTGAAAACAAACTTTACGGCCAGACCACGGATCGAAGCAGCCTCCTCCCACATATCAGGAGAGTGAAGCCGAGGACATACAGATAAACTTTTATAGGGCTTTATGGTTAACCATAATCGTTCCAGAGTGGATGGAGGACAAGGAACGGTAAGTAAATTGGCTATGTCCTTTTGAAGGAATTATATTGGAACGGAACACCGAAATCGAGAACGCGTCCTCGTGAATGCGAGAGCCGAATTTGAACCCACGCCTACCAAACAAGCTGTGACAAGCAAGCATAAATTTCGTTTGATGCATTGAGGGAAGTATAGAACTTTGCATCCCTTCCGTATTTCAGCCAAAGTTTTGGTTTTACTGAGCCTTAGAAAATTAGGCGAAAATAACCATACCCCTACCGTGATACCATTTTCCTAAAAAAAGAATTGAAAATTTAAAACTATGAATATCATACGCGCAACACATAATAATTACAGACATACTAAATATTAATAATAATTCCGTTTGGTGGTAATGACCTGGTACCGGGGTTTCTATTGGCTGCGCATTCCGCCCTTCTCTTAGCAGCCGTAAAATGACCCGGTAGTGCTACCAGGGGACCTACAGTTTAACGTGAGATCCTAACAACGGAAGCTTTCTGGCGTACTTCACATTACAGACAGAGGTGAAGGTCGGGTTAGGGGGTTTATGAAAATCCACGCTAAAACAAGGATTCGAACTGGGGACCTTTAGTTCCCCAGACAGACACCTTAACTACTCAGCCAGCAGACCGCTACAGATTTGCTGTTAACATTACGATGTCGGTTACATGAACTCATAAGATTTCTATCCATCTAAAGTCATTCAACGGGCATAAAGAAGATTTCGCTTAAAAAACTAAAACTCTTAGTCCGTGTCAGAAGTGTAAAGACCAATTACTTTCCTCAGGGGCCTACAGTTTAATGTGGATTCAGAACCATGGAACTTCCCGGTATATCTCATATAGTCAAAAACTTTTCCTAAAAGTTCCTGTTCGCCACGGAAGTTGAACATGCGACCGGAGAGAGCAACTTTCCGAAGTAAGCGGCTTAACCGCTGCGCTACCAGAGCGCTATCAACATCAGATTAAAAACTGTAGGTTTGTATGCACAGCATTGACAGAAATTAAGATGGGGGGGGGGAGAGGAGGAGAGGGCATAGTTTTTTGTAAATCAAACTAACAACTATTTTTCTGTTTGTTTTAAAATATACATTTGAAAAATTTCATCAGAATCGGATAATTGTGTGTTTATATGAAGAACATTGGCAAAAAAGGGGGGGGGGGAAATTCAATTTTGCGTATTAGATACAAGTATAATATATACTTTCACTGTTGTCCAAGCTCAACACGTTGTACTTACAGCTAGAGATATACTATCAACATTGGAATGTTGTTATCGCGAACGCTTAATATATTGCCCATCTAAAAATCGTTCAAGGCGCAAATCATACGCGCAACACGTAGTCGCATGTCGGTGATGGGAACTGGTGAACTCATAGATTTATCCCCGTCCAAACATCGCCTAGCGCCACTATAAAAGTTTTCATGTAAAAAAAAAAAATCATTGTAACAGTTTCCCGCTTGAAAACGCTCTCTGCTGGATATGTATAGTAACCAACGGCGTCGCTTCCGTATGTCGGATTACAGAATAAACTCCCCAATACTAGGTAGGCCCATGACAGAGGCGGTATACGTTACTGAATGATAGAACTGGCTTATTGTCGTTGAGTTCCTCTGGTTTGCGACATTTTTGGCCAAGCGTTGCCACTATTTCCGAGTTTTAGCTTCCCAGGTCAGCCTCTACTTCCACGTTTACATTCTCCGAAGTTTGCCCGTTTCCTTCTAGAAGCCTTTTACGAGTATAGGGTGTCCCAGCCCACTTTTAAATTTTATGCCAAGGAAATTTTATCTGGTATAATTTTAATGTTTCAAAGAATAAATGGTATAAGGTGCGTCGGGCCAAGTGAGTTTTCGGGGCAAGTGCGTACATCGGCTCTAACTGGTTCCATAATAAACTTTAAGTGCATCCATCTATGAGAAAATGTTGTAAACAATCCTCACTTTCTTATACCTGACATCAGATGGTGCTGGCTCTAAGCCATAATCTGAACAGTTAGTAACAAAGATCACGTGTAATTTTACTTGGTGTATCGAGTTGAAAGAGAAGATTTGTATCGATCACCGTCGACCTGTGTTGAAGAGATCTCGAAACTTTTTTGTAGTAAATTGACACATAAGACGTTACTATTTAATACTGTATCCAGTTATTTATCTTAATCGTTATTTTTTTTATGTTAATCGCTGGTCTGCACTTGCCCCACAAAAATTCCGTCTTGGGGTAAATGCAGATGTAGTCCTTGGGGCAAGTGCAGAGTGGTATGCACTTCCCCCTTTTTGGGACATCTTTACATAAGTATTAAAAATTACTCAGTTAAGTGTATGTAAAATTCAAGAATTTAGTAGCTAAGTATGTATTTCATTATTATTATAAATTTTTATTACTCATAATTTTCATTCCAACAATAAGATGTTAATATAGTTCACATGCTTCTCGGGTATCGCCGCGTCCTGGTACTGAAGACCGATCTGCTTCGGCTTTTCTCGGGGACAGAAACTCGCCAACATCTGTTTCACATGGACCGCTAAACACAACTGAGATGTGTTTAATAATGCGCGAGAATAAGATCGTCATAAATTCCCGCTCTACAATGAGGCCGAAGCAAATCGGCATTCAGTACCAGGACGCGGCGATACCCGAGAAGCATGGAAACTATTTATTCCGGCCGCGGAAGCGCTCGAGTGAACTCGTTTTATTTTATTTATTCCAGTTTTGGTTTTCTGTCAACTTTATAACTTTGTATATTATTTTTAATGTTCTAAATATAAATTTTTCTTCATAAAGAAGGCTTTAAAGTTGTTAATTACGTCCAATTTACTTAAATCCTTTTTCCATTTTCTTCGCGTTTTGCGTTCTGTCACAGTGAAAAGTGTATAACTCCGTGATTTTTTTTTTTCAATTCAGGCCATCCAAAGTTTAAAAGAATCTTCATTGGGTGGACTGTTTTGCACTTTCCCCATGCTGCTCTAAAGTGAAATTAGTGGCAAATATATGCCACTTACGCACTTACCCCGTTTTGTGGGGGCAAGTGCGTACGTTGCTTCTTCTTTTGTTTATTTGCTCTGAAAATTCAGATTTATTAAAATAAAATCTTTTGAACACATAACTTCAAACAAAACATTATGTTAACTGCTTTATAAAAGTCCTACATTTCAGGCTAAATAGGCCAATTTTTTAGGATCCATTAAAGTCGAACTATGTAAATTTTGGTCCGCACTTACCCCGACGCACCTTACAAGAAAACTTTTTGCTACGACGCAGTTCTTCAAACTATATCAAGGTGTTTACTTTCTTTTATAGGAAAACCTTTTTTTTTTTTAATGAATGCATTAGGCCTCGTTCCTGACTAGCAGGCAGCTTCTTAAAGTGTTGGGTACGAAATTCTAAACCCTTTGGATTATGATTTAGAATATAATTGGAACTCTGCTGTATACACTCCTAAGAAACTACTGACAGAACGCCACATTCCACGATTATTCAGTGTCAGTAGTAATCACTTCGAGCTCTTCTGAAATTAATATCAATTCTTCTTCTTCTTCGTACCCAGTGTTAGACCTGTTACAGTCTCAACCTATCTTCTTTGTGGTCTTCCTACATCTCTCCTGCCTCTGGGATGATATTTCAGAATTTTTCATGGGATCCGGTCCGTCTTCACCCTCAGTACATGGTCTGTCCAAGATGTTATGTTTGTCTGCACAGTTTGGAAAACTGGATTGACTTTGAGTTCTTTAATGATTTCATCAGATCTCTTTCTGTGTGGTGGTGAGTATCCACATGTTACCCTCATGAATTGCAACTCAGCCGCCATTAGCCTCCCCTCATCACCTCGCTGCCGTACAGTAAGGCAGGTTTAGCAGGATGTTACATAGCCTGATTCTTGTGTGACGTTGAACAAAAGATGGTATGAAGGTGCTATTTATTATTCCTGTAACTTTCGTGAAATTTGTGATTTTCTTGTTGCATATCGGTTTCTAGGGTTGTAGTGATCTTGTACGATCACTCGCCTGAAATATCTCATATTAATTCTCAAGTCAATATCCAGGGCGAACGAGCATGAAATAGTTAAGCAATAAGAGCTATGACCTGAGAAGTAGCACGCCAATCAGCTAGTCCTAAGTCACCAGTTGCCAAGCGCCTGTCATTACTGCAAGCTGGTAAAGTGACTTCATACAGCAGGTTAGCGAGGAGTATTGCCCTCCCCACGCAGTGGTGATAGGAAGGGGAAGTATCTGTTTAAACCCTGGGGGTCTCTCTATGAAAGTCTTTCAACGTACCACATCGACGCCGAGGGCGTCGGCGCCGGCGCCGCGAGGGTGGCGGTCGCAGACGAGGAGATGATACAAAGGTGGGCTCTACTGTGATAGCTGCGTGTGGATAGTCAGAGAGTCAATCATTTGGTCATACTCATGTGGGCATAGTCTTGTAGAGAGATTATCAATAGTCCAGTTAGTTTGGGCTGCGAGGCACCCATAAGTTACATGCTCGCCTTGTCCTTGGCCCTGTGTTGATTAATCCAGTGAACGCATAACCATTTTGTTGTAAAGGCAGTTAAACATTGTAGATATTCACATATGCCTTCAGTCATTGCTCATTTAAATAAATGTATAAACATGCAACTGCTGTTTAGAGTAATTTAACCTCCATTCATATATTAATATCTGAATGTGCTGAGCCATATAACCTGTCAATTGTTGCAGCAGGGACCTACGACGAATATTCACATCAGAACCACGGTCGATCTCTTATGATAGACCCTTATGCACGGCTCCAGTGGAAGCTTACCCTGTCCGCTCTTGTCGATAATCTGACAGGGTCACAACAGGGTGTTGCTGAGGTTGTAACCTAGGTATTTAAATTCTGGTACTTGTTCTAAGGGTGTGTTTTCTATTGAAATTTTGGTTCTTTTGTGTTTTTTTATTCTGACGAAGGCCATAACTTCGGTTTTATTGAGGGAAATCTCCATTCTGTACTCTTTTGCTGTCTTCTGATTCAGTAAAAAGAACTTGCTCATCTGCAAATAGTATTGTGTCCAGGATGGTCTGTCTGTCTGTTTTGGTTCTCCCATGGGGTTTTTGCCGCCAGTCACTAATGATTTTGTTTAGATATAAGTTTTCTATTTTCATTATTATTTGAAGATATTGTATTTGATCTTACTGGATTAAATTTTGCATCTATTACAGAATGCTTTCAAAAGAAGACAGGTTTTCATAATGTAAATATATTGACCTCGAGGAATTTTGGAAAAAAAAGCTAGGGAGCAAATTTTTTTCCTTTACTCTATACTCGGAAATACTGGAGGATTTTCTGCCTGACTTGGGAAGAAAGTCTTTATAAGTGTTAAGTTGCTGTAGTTTTCCACGGTACACGCTGCATTCCATGCCGCCACCACATCAACTGGCCGCGAGGGTGCATGTCTTACCGCCTTACGAGTGTATTTGTGTATTCTAACAGATCTAGTTAGGCTTCTTAGTGTCTTTGTCGCTTTATAAGGACTTCCCGTGTCACGTATGATTGATGAAAATCATTACGAACTCACTTTAATGTCCTATGAGCTCGACTCGCGTTGCCCCACCGAAATCTGGACTTCGGTCGGGCAATCGCAATTTACCCAAGCAGTATTTATGTTGCTGCAGTGCGACTTTAGTGGAGGTTTTTGAACACTGGAATACATATTTCGTCAATGATCTTCAAAAAATGATCTCACATAAAGCGTGTTTATAGTCAATGAAGGAAATTAAAAGTTTATCTATTATCTGTCTCATATAAAGAATCTGTTTCGTTGTTTCATATTCTACAATTTATCCTCCGCCTTCAGTTTGTAAGAGTTATAATAGTAATATGCATGTTCTTCCATAATTAATTAAACACGGCTAATAGATTCGCCTGTAGAATGCATGCAGATTAGCGATATCTGCGACAGACTTCGAATAACAGCCAGAATTAAAAATGTGGAAGCTAATATTTTTGATCGACCTATAATTTACTTTAAAAAATCTGATATGAACCTTCGTCTATGATGTCCCACGAAACATTAATGCTCATGATCCCATTTCTGGTATCAAGGCATATCCATATCGAAATATTTTTCGTATTGCCCAGGTACATCGCGTTGCAAACGCTCAGTTATGTTTTCTCAAATTTTACAGAGAACGTACAGTGAGTGGCACAGGATGTACCTAGGTTAACTCTACAGACAACAGTCTCTTAGCTGATTACGAAATAAAGTATCGAAGATGTCTTAAATATGTATTGCCCTTTAGAAACACTACTGAAATTTCGGTAAATAATTCTGTTACCGATTTTTAATCATGAAAGCTTTCCAGTGGTCCTTGAGAGGTCGTTTGTATTGAACTAGTTCCGACACGAGGCCCGACAAGCAGCTGACCTTGCCTCACTGACCGTCAGTCTCGTCGGCACTGGGCCGCCGTCACCTCACTAAATAAGGGGGAAATCAAAACCCACAAGGTCTGCGCTTTGTTACAAGACAATGTTATGAAAATAATTACGTTGTGAAAAGACTGGCAATTGGAGTTAAATGCTAAAAACTGACACGCCATGTGATTAAGTAAAATGGTAACACCATTTAGCTCTGAATATACAATTAATGGCACTGTCCTTAGAACGGTCGATTCCGCCAAATATCTAGGTGGAACAATTCACAATAATTTGTCGTAGACTGAGTATATCGAGAAGTTAATTGGAGAAGAAAATCGTATGCTCCGATTTCTAGGTAGTAATTTAAAACAGTGCATCCCGGAAGTTAAATGATTGCATACAAGTAACTAGTGCGTCCTCACTTAGAATATTGTTGTTCTGTATGGGGTTCCCATCAAAAGGGGTTAATGGAGGCATTAGAGAAGGTCCAAACAAGAGCCGCCCGATTCGTGACAGGTATATATAGTTGGAGGGAAAGCACAAGTGCGATGTTGAAGGCGATAGGTTGGAAAGACCTGGAACACCGAAGGCGTTGCTCTCGATAGAAGCTAATTGAACAATTCACGACTAACGTATTTCGGAATGACAGTAAACAAATATTTCTACCAGCAACATTCATATAGAAATGATCGCGAAAATCAGATAAGAGAAATCAAGTCCAGAAACCAATTCATATCTGTACTCATTTATCCACAAGCGATTAGGTAACCGAATAGAAAGGATTTATCGGGCGAGTAAAGCCATCCTGATCTGGATTTTCCTTAGTTTTCCCAGATCGCTTCAGGTGAATGCCCGGATGGTTCCTCACAATGGCCCATGGGCGCCTCCTTCAATATCCCGTATATCCCTTCCAAACTATTACGCTCTCTGATAGATGCAATGTACCCTCCGTCACACACATTTAGTGAATCGTGGAGTAGTAGTAATAATAATAATAATAATAATAATAATAAATTACCTTCTACGACACTTTTACTGTCTTACAACTGACAGTAATAATAAAAACATTTCTTCAAATACAACTCACGTTGAACGTTATTAATTTCTTTAAATGTACTGTCGTATTACGTTACTAAAAAATTATTAAACATTTTTTCTGTCAGCAGTATTCCAATTGGTTTGATGCAGTGCTCCAAACGAAACTATTCTGAGCTAATTTATCCTGTCACTTAAAAGAAATCTCAGTTTTTACTTTTGGGAAAATTTGATGAAAATCATAAGAATTTCCACGCTCTGCAAAATTCCGCAGGATTACGGAAATAGATAAATACGTAAACGAAATATCTTGACAGAATTTAGAAACGTTTTCTTTGGCGTAGACCGAGAAAATGTATCCATATTTCTATAAAATCACACTGAAACGAATGTATATCACCTCCCCGTCGATGCACTGAGATTTTATTCCCTAGATGGGCTATAAAATTAAGATCCACGGAGCAGACTAGATGATGAGAAATTGTCCAAAATAATATTTAACGTTCACAATATAAGATAATAATAAAGATACATATTTTTTTGAACTTTTACATTTTTGGACAGTTATTTCTAAATCACTCATGTAAATCCATAATTTTTTTTTTCTTTCTGGCATTCCTAAAGTTCAAATTCCACTTTGATAAGGCTCTGTGTTTCCAGAGATAAAGTTTTCAGCAACTTCTTTCTATTTCTTGGCATTGAAGATCGAAGGTTCTTGTTTACTAACATTGCCCTCTGTTCTTTTTGGATTGTTTTTCCTACGATCTCCAATTGAATTTTACTTCTTAAATAAACTCCTTCGCTTATTTTACTATACCTAATCCTTAACTTTATATTTTTTTCTGAGGTGTTTTGATTTAATTTTTGCTATATTTAATTATTTTCGTCTTCCTGCAGTTTGTATTTAGTCGAAATTCGTCTTGCCGTTTTCGTACATCCCATTCAGTATGTTCTTAACCTCTACACTCTTGCTGCTAACAGTTTAATGTCGTCAGGAAATTGCAGTATCATCGTTATCATCTAGTTCAATTATGGAATGAGGTTGTTCTCAGAGTTAATAGCCCAAATACAGTTTGAATAGTCTTCTACAGGTTGAATGGTCACTGGGCGAGCCTCTGCTATCTGTCCTCGTCCCATGGGTTAGGTGGACTTCCTCTTGGCCCTTGATGATCTCTTGAGCTCCGCTCCAGCAGTGTTCGTCTTCCATCGAGCAACATGGCTGCACCCCTTTCACTTCCAGCAGGCAGTCTACTTCAAGATGTTAGTGATCTAATGTTAGTTTCTATCTTATTAGCTTTTCTAATTAAACATAACAATGATTTTTGAGTCGCCCTAAGTTTCCCTTCAGCAAATTCAATCTTTTTTCTTTCTTTTAGGGTTTTGAGCGTCTTAGAATTGATGATAGTTGTATACTGGTTAATTAACATTGCTTTTACTATCCATATTATTAAATATTACTAAACAAAATTTCAGAAAATAATAACAAAACTAGACGATCCGTGCGAAAATTACGCTAATAAAATACAATGAATATTGAGGTTTAATGTTTGTAATATAATGAAAAATAGAACCTCACTTTTGAAACAAATATTTATTTGCTTAGTGTATTAGGAACGCATCAAAATACTTACAACATATTACGAAACAGTTAGGAAATCAAAAAAAAAAAACTAATAGTAGGGGCAAGGGGGTACCATCTGAGTTGCTTGCTAAGGCAGTAAGGAATTCCGATTTCCCTGTGATGATGGGGTCAGCACTGTGCCTTTTTCGGTTAGGGGCTGCTGGTGGAGGGACGGAAACAAATGATCAAAGTGATACTGATTGTAGATCCACGATGGGCAAAATCACAGATGTTTAAAAATAAATGGGGTTACTGAAACAATAACTGATTCGGGTAAAACTGGGAAAGAGGTGGTTAATCCTAAAAATGTGAAGCCAGTAATAAGGGTGTTAATGGTGAACTGTAGAAGTATAATGAACAAAGTAATTGAATTTGCAAACTTAATAGAGATACAGGAATCACAAGAAATAATTGGGGTGGAGAGTTTGTTAAAAGAAGAAATATTAGACAGTGAGGTTTTTCCTGATGGTTACAGAGTGTACAGCAGAGATAGAGGAGCAATTGGTGGAGGAGTTTTCATGCTAGTTAGCGAAAACAAACACATTTCACTGGTGTTCAAGACCATGAGTTACTTGGGGTAGATTTCTGGGATAATAAAAAAGAAAAAATCAGGGTGTGGCTGTTTGCCGCAGAAGAAAAATTACAGGTGAAGATGAGGCTCTTAGGGGGAAATTAAATTCATACTCAGATTTCAGAGGTGAGAATGGAATGGTCAATATTGGTGTTGATTTGAATTTACGAGGTATAAACTGGGTACGAAATAAGATAAACAACACAAGGAAACAGAGATTTGCAAATACCTTAATAAGGGAAGGAGGGTTTACACAAATTGTAGAGCAAAACACCAGGGAACAAAATATTTTGGATATATTCCTAATTAAGCCCGATGATAACCTTGTGGGGTGTTAGATAAACGAAAGAATAAGAGATCATCAAGCAGTTCTAACGGATATTAGAGGATTCAGTGAACCAGCAGCAAAACTGAAAGGGGAAATAGGTACAATTATAAAAAGGAACAGATTTCAAATTTTAAGAGATATTTCAGAGAACGTTTCAGCAAATGGAAGGAAGGCACAAGTACAGTAGAGTCAATGTGGGAAGAGTCAAGGAGATAATAAGAACGGGGGAAGAAAAATAATTCCAAAGCAGAAAATAAAGAGAAGTAGAGAACCTGTGTACTATAATAGGGAAGTGAGGAGGTTGGTACGAAGAGAACATAACAGAGTTAAGAGACAGCAGGGTAGTAGGGAATATTTGAAACAACTAAACAAGGACTTAATAAAAGCAAAGAAATTGGTTAAAGATGGGTTTATGAAGAATATTGTCAGTGCAGGAGGACCACTGACTGATGCATCTAGAAATTTCTATGGCTATATCAGGAAACTGAGAGGAAGGGAGGGTGTAGAGACGCTTATAGATAAGGATGGAGAAGTAGTTACTGAGGATTTGATAAAGGCAGAGATTTTAAGTAACTGGTTTAGTGAGAGCATTAGGGACAATGAATCAGAGACTGGAAGGTCTAATTCTGAGAACGAGCTTAACAATACGATTAGAAATGAAGATACTAACAAAATTGAAATTCATCCTGAAGAAATCATGAAGGAAATAAGCAAGCTGAAAAAACATAAGGAGGCTGGTGCAGATAATATTACTACAGATATCCTTAAGATAGCCAGATGTGACATTGTACCTTATCTTGAAATATTATTTAAATTGAGTCTGGATTGTTGCTGCTTAACACAAGACTGTAAAAGTGCAATAGCAGTACCTGTACATAAAGGAGGGGTGAGAAATAGGGTCAAAATTACGGGCCAATCAGTTTGACTTCAGTGGTAGGTAATTTAATGGAAAGATTGATATGCAACCACATCAGAAATATATGTGAGGAACATAAGTGGTTTTCAAGTAGGCAACATGGGTTCAGGCAAGGATATTCATTCGAATCTCAGTTGGTGGGATATATGCAAACTATTTCAGATGAAATGAACAAGGGAGGCCAAATTGATATTGTAGCAATAGATCTTTTAAAGGCGTTTGACGGAGTAAGCCATAAAATGGTACTAAATAAGGTAAAAACTACTGGAGTGGATGAGAAAGTGATTTGCTGGGTAAAAGAATTTTTAAAAGGTAGAAAACAGAAAGTTAGGGTAGGAAATGCGGTATGAAAGGAAGTGGAAGTAAAAATGGCAGTGCCTCAGGGTAGCGTATTGGGACCATTGCTATTCATTATTCTAATGAATAATTGTGTTGATTGTTTACTATGTGCAATTGGATTGTTTGCAGATGACATAATGCTGTAAACAGTTGCAGGGTGATCTGGACAGGATATATAGTTGATTTGGTAAACATGGAATGAAGATAAATGCAAATTAGAGTCAGCTAATTAGTGAAGTGTTCCCTATGTTAGGAAAGTGACTTCTCGACTTTATTGTGGCCGTTCACTAACTTTATTAATTTCCAAATAATATTAAGTATAAAAAAAAATCAGGTGGGCGTCAGAGATTGGAGTGTACCCTCTTCTGAGGGAAACGACATCCAGATCTCAAAGTATTATTATTGAAAAATGAATTATTGATTTAACCAAGTAAAATGACACATTACAAGACTGGATGGGATCTAGTGAAAACAAGGTTCACAATCTGACTTTATGATTTACTTATGTATTTTAATTGTTTTCTTGACAAAATTTTACAAATATTAAATTTTCTTTCTTTACATCACTTTTTCTGTGGAGCAAGAGAGTCTGTCTCGGGGCGATATCTAGGGTAAAACAATGATGATGCAAAAGTTGCTTTTTCTGACTGGTGATTACCGTGCAGGCGAATCTAAGTTGTGCAGACGGTTGGTTGACCAGCTCTCTGTGACCGGCCGGCTGCCTCCCTACTGTCTCTTAATGAGACGGCGACCCCCGTGATCTACACCTCTCCGTCGGTAGCCAACCAGTCCTCCTCTCTTCCTTCTGCCGGACGAAGCGTCACTTTCCACCCCCTCTTGATGACGTCGGCCAATGTCTGTATTTGGAGGGAACCTCTTCTTACTGGTTGGCTTGGGACATGCAACAAAACCACCCTTTTTTCATAATAAAAATACAAATTTTTCCTATTGGCTGTACTCCCTGGCCTCCTCTCACCCTTCGTTCTTGGATACAGATTTACTTTTTATTTTATTTGTTTACCGAAATAGTCCAGGCTGCTCTTCAGCTGTGGTCCTGTCACGGGACTGTTTTCTGCCATCCGTCACATCTAATGGCAAAACTCAGAGCCTGGCGTTCCCCAAACACAAGCAGAACCTCCCCTTGGACCGCCACACAGACGACGAGAAAAGAAACAAGCACACATGTTTTTCATTCAGAACATTACAACTTTATCCACCAACTCCGATAATTTAAAATTATTCTATAGAATAATTTTAAATTCCATAACAATTATTCATTAAATCCACTCGCGAGAGCCATCATCAGTAGTATTCTCATAAGAGAACTGGCATGGTTTTCCGCATGACGTCATAGAGGTGGGGTGGGGATCTCCCTCCCCTCTCCTCCAGGCCCCGCCGCGCCGCCACCAGGTGGCAGGCACCGTACAGCGGTAACCTGAATCTATCTGAGTAATCTGTGGAGCTTAGTCGGGCGCACACCCCCGCAGGCGACAACGGTTGTTGCTATTTCCGGCGTGTGGAAAGCGCGCGTCACAGATGACGCGTCGGCGAGCAACACTATTCCTGGAGTGCGAACTTTCCTAGCGCAGCGCTATTTCCGGGTGTACTGTACCTCGGCGTGGATTACGCGTCGGTTCCCGTTAGGCACTGTATACGTCTTTCAAGAATATTTTCGTCTGAACATGCAGCATACGCTATTTCGAGCGAATTATTACGAATTTTCTGGCGTGGAATGTGCGCGTCATGTTATACACTGTTAGCTGGTACAAATGATAGATCCCTCAACAATCGTTATTGCCAAACCTATAATTTTCTTCCTAGGACCTTCGAGGAGCATTTTTTCATGTCTTATTGATATTTCGAATCATTATAATTCGTTACCATAAAATTAACTTCTAAAACTATTTTTTTCGGTGCAAAACATATTATTGCCTTCTGAAAACAGTATTATTGGTTCAAATAACAAGTCCTGTTCGTTGTACATTATGTAAGGTCATTTATTTCTTGCTGCCATTTTTTTTATACCCACTCCAAGTTGTCTTATTACCCCAACACGCCTTTTGTGATATATCAGTTTTAAACGCTGTTCTCTTTTTATTTCTAGTATTTCATACTCGTAATAAGAATACTATACTAATCCATCATACTCAAGGAATATAAAAAAATTGTTGGGTATGGGATTCGTTAAATAAAAAACATAATTTCTTGATAAATGTTACAGATTTATTGAAATTTTAAAATACATGTTATTGCAATATAATACATCATTCAATACTTATGATACCATGTGTGTCATAGGCCTCTCTTGCATTCATGTCCCCTTTTTTACCTGAGTCTTCACTTAATATCCATTTATTGCCTTACACGTTATGAAATTCCATGCCAAAGCATGTATACCTTTTAAACGTTGCTAATGTTTATGAGATGAGAAATATATATATGTGGGTGACACATACTCTCTGTCACACATTGCTGTGAATAACATAGGCATGCAACTTACGGGTGTATCTCAACCTCGAATGTCACGAGGGAAGAAAGAATTCGTATATACATCAAATCGCAGCATCTCGACAGTGACTCAGTGGTTAAGGCGTCTGACCGGAGATAGAAAGGTCCTCGGGTCGAATCCCTGTCTGGGCGGTGATTTTCATAAGCCCTTAACCCACCTTCACCTATTGTACAGAACGCTTCTGTGGCTCGGATTCCACGTTAAACTGATAACATCTCTATGGTTGTGTACACTTTCAAAAGCAAAGATTTTAAACAGACGGAGGCCTAACGTGACCTAAACGAGCATTCATACTGCATTGAGGGGGGAGCAAACAGTCAGCAAGTCGGATGAACAATTTTAATATCACAATCGTCTCTTGTCTCTGTTGCTCTATACATAAAAAACACACCCGCCCTCATTAAAGGATAAGTTTTAGGAAGGATTTGGGTAGGTATAAGGCAAATGGATGTAGGTATGGGCACTGTAGTGAAACACGAGTGGTAATTGTAAATAATATACAGCAAAGAGTGGGAACAATACCTGATGAGGATATGTATACACTTTGCGAGGTTAATACTTACTTTCTGTAGTTAAATAGGGCCCGTTATGCACTTTTGATTTTATCCAAAAATGTCAAACGTTAGCCGCCTCGCCTTTCTCTAAAAAAATAATTAATTCATCAGTCATTGAAAATAATTCTCTTCGGTTTGATTTTCTTTTTATTGTACTCTCAATATTTTAAAACTTTCACAAGTTTAACAAGAAAAACTCAAACCAACAATTTCTTAAGCCAGTCTACTATATCGAGTAAAACAAAACAAAAACAACATAGATACAGTCAGAGATATTCATAGCTTAAATCTTTGGTTTACACGGTTACCAACTTAAACATCCCATTATATTATTTTATCTATTTCTTACGCAAGTTAACTAATTCTATGGTTGTTATCTCACATATGCCCCCCATTTCGGAGCAGTTAATTCATTATTTAACTAAATGATGATTTCAACAAAACGAAATGTTAAATAACAACCACAGTTACATTTTCAAAAACAACTAAATTACTCAACTAAATAAGTCTATCAAAATCTTTTCATCGAAATAATGTTCAGATTTTACACTCATCGTATTTCAGGATCAGTTTTAGATATTGTATTCAATTATTAAAATTAGACTACCACTTAATTAGAACTCAATACATACATTATGTTATTAAAAAATTGCCTCAATTCAACAAAAAAATCTAACATGTATCGAAATATCTAATACCATACATGGCGAAATAAGAATATGTGCTATGTGATCATCAGTCATAATATTAGTGTTCCTTCGCCCTATAAAGCTTTAAGTCTACTATATTCCGCAATCCAAATCTCTTTTTTGATACAGGGCAGACTAACAAATAAGCATTTGGATGAGGTTTATCCTTGACTATGAAAGGCTCCCAATATATATCAATTAATTTCTTAATTTGGGCATTGATCTCACACGATTTTTTGTTGTTTTAACCAATACCAAATCACCAACATTGAATTCAGTCAACCGAATCCTCTGGTCATGACGTTTCTTTCTTTCTTCAATCGTAGTATATTCCTTCCATCATAGTGTATATTTAATCCTTTTCTCTTCTTTTTTACTTTTCCCTTCAAAATTTCTTTTTCATTTTCTTTAATATCTTCTCTTCGTATCACAAAGCACTTCACTTTTTGATTATTTTCATATTCCTCTGGTTTTTGACGACCACAGGCTCTCTGCTCTTGAAACTCTTCGTCATTTTCTTCATAACTTTCGGTACACTCGCTCGCGCCTTCGCCTTTTAATACATTAAATGTTCCCGCAATCAGATTATTGTCTTCGCATCTCTCTTCACCCTCTCTATGCCATTTCTTCATTTCTGCAGATCCCTGAATTTCGTCTTTTAAATTCTCTTTTTCTTTAATATTAAAAAAATGTTTCATCTTTATCTTCCACAGCTTTACAAACATTTTCCTGCAATAAGTCTTTCATAATCTCATGCTGCGACCATTCAATCATTTCCTTTTTTCTAACATCATGTGGATATCCTTTCTTTAAATAATTCGTAACAACTTGATGGCGGCCATCCTCGTTTGCGCTTCGCAACAATGTTTTAGTTTCTTTGCTTTGATCCTTTTCGTCTAATACGAAACACGTAGGTACGTCGGCATTAGCTTGTAAACAGGATGTATTCATTTTTTTTAAAACTACCGGTTTCATTATTCCTTTTTATCCTTATTTGCGATAAATCCTCATTTCTATTATCATCATTATAACTCCTTATAAAATATATTCTTACTCCGTTTTCTTCATTACTTTCATAATCATCTTCGCTGCTTCCATATTCGTATTCTTCATCATCGCTGCTAGGAATATCTTTTTCATTTTCATCATCATCCAATGGTAGCTGACTATCATTCTCTGCAAAATTCTCCTCTGTGAATTTATCCTTCAAAAATTCGCTTTTCGTTCCGCCCTAGCCGTTTCTTCTTCAACTTTTCTTTCACTAGGTTCTTCCTCTCGCACATTGATTTCGGCCATCTCTTTAATTCTTTGTTATTCCACCCACTTCGTTCATATGTGGAATTGGTTTCGCATCTCTTATCACTAATTAGATGTAGACATTTCCACCATTCTAAGTATCTGGCCATGCTGTTTGGCCTGTTGCCCTGAATAGATTCCGTGCTTGCACTTTTATTTTTTTCAATATAGGGTGGTCCTTTAACTTCGCCACTCGCTCCCGTGCGGACCTTCACAGTCGCGGACTTGAGTTTTCCGCCCGTCTTCCTTCCTTGATTTCGGTTTTATTTTCTGTTCTCACATACATCACTTGTTTTGGCGGTTGACTATTGCTGCTTCGTTCCCCCGATGTATAATTATTGTTATTATGCCAGTAGCCATTATTACTCGCATTGTTGTTAAAATTACGCCCCTCTTCCCTTTCTTGCCTGTGCAATCCTTGTCCATATCCTCCACTTCCTTTCGGTGGCCAAAAATTTGCTCGCTCCCGGTATTGATAGTCCCTTGGCTTACCATATCTGTGATCAGATTCTCGATTCCTTTCAAAATTATTTTCATAACTTTCTTGGAATTTGTCGAGTCTTTCCAGCATGTCCAAGAAATCTTCCATCTTATCCCATTGAGTAACCACCAGTTTATCTTGAACTTGCCGCGGCAGCTTTTGCAGTAATACCTCCACTTGTTCTACTTCCCCTACCTTTTGGTCCAGGTGCCGCAATTCCTTTCTCATCTCCTCGCAAAATTTCCTCATACTGCCGTCGGCTCTATAGTATCTCCTACAGTTGTAAAAATCACTCCTTACCTTGCGCTGTTTTCTCTGAGACCAGTATCTATCTCGAAACATTTTTAGGAAATCGTCATAATTAGTACACCTCTCTGTAACTTCAAAACTCCATGAAAAAGCCTCATCTCTTAATTTGCTTTGTACATAGCGGATTTTATTTGTATCAGACCACTCTATTGGCAAGGTTCGGGAATATATCTTTACAAAATCGGCGGGGTGTACTTTTCCGCTTGGTTCAAACACAGTCTCTGGTAAACTCACAATAACTTGGTATACAGCTAACCACGGTGTCTGGCCGCTTTTCAACTTTTTCCAGTCGTTCATTAATGTGACTCATATTCCCACATATTTGGCCTACTTCCGTCGACAAACCAGTAATTTGTCTTCCTACATTATCAGCATGTTCCGCTACGCTATGTATTTTAATCTCACATTGCGCTTGGCCTTCTAAAATAGTTTCCATCCTGCTTACAATATCCTTCTGATGTCCTTCCATTTTCTGGCTTAGTGATCTTTCTATTCTTTCAGTGATAATTTTATCCTTTTCCTCTATACAGCGGCCTACCAAAACATTAACGTCTCGCTATACATTTTTTTTAACTTCAAAAATATCGCTCTCAATCGTCTGTAATCTTTCTTCGGATTCCTTTTCCACCTTCTCAATTCTGTCTGACATCCTCCCCATCACCTCTTCTGCCCTCCTTTGACTACGTTCGATTTTTTCATTAAGTTCTCCTATGTCTTGTTTCAATTCTTGCCTGAATTTCTCTTGATTTTTCTCAATTCTCTGAATAACTTTTTCTTGGCTCTGATTCATTTCTTGTTTTATTTCTCTGATAGCATTTAATAGCAACCTTAGGTGTGTTTCCCTTCTCGAGCGTACTCAGGTTGATTTGGTTTTGGCAAAACTGCATGTCCTATTGAATTTTGCCCCCCCCCCATTAATTTCATTTTCTCCATCAACCAATTCGTCATCCTCATCAATGTTGCTGAGATCATTGTTTGGAAAATAACCGGTAACCCCATCTTTATCCCCGTTATTAATAGGACTACTACTGAAATTATTATGCACCGAATTACTATCTCCCCGGACACCCATTTGGTTTTCATATTTCCCATCAAAACTTACGATTCCAGAACTTACCGTTTCCCCCTCTGACATATTACTATTTGTTTCTCCCAACTCACTAACCAATTTTCCACACTTATTTTCCATAATAATTTGACATTTAAAATTTCATAATGCAAGTAAACACAACGGTATTACTACTCTTAGCAGAAATTCTTTAAACCGCAATCGATATTACAAACTTACAACTCCAATCCACAACAATGATACAACGCTGTCCACATTCAACACTGCAATACAATTTTTAGGAACACACAGAAAAAATACCAATTAACTTACAACCTTTTATCGTAACAGCTGAAAACATGTATATAATCACAGAAAAGAGACAACAAAATTTGGCGGCCTCTGGTCTGGAAACAAAGCCGACACATATATACGAAAATGCTTAAAATACTGATCTTTTGCTCTTTTAACTAATTTGGCTGTACATATAATAACAATTTCTTAAAATCACAAATTTTACCCCTTTAATTACTTTTGTCACATGAAAAACTTAACTTTGCAACTGTTCTTTACCAAAATGTAACTCAACTTGTAAGTTCAACTTTGATTCCACTTTCATAATAATTTACTAAGTGTTCAAAATTTAGTTGACACTGCAGCCCCAAAAACCAAATGAAAACTGGAATTCTCTTACTTGATGCACTTGCCCGTAGATCAGCTCTCTGCTGCTGCTCAAATGAAACCACTGCCTCAGAAGAAACTCCAGACGTTTAAGGTGTTATGTTAATCAGCTTAATTAACACCCATAATCCTGGTCCAGGTTCGCCAATTGCGAGTTTAATACTTACTTTCTGTAGTTAAATAGGGCCCGTTATGCACTTTTGATTTTATCCAAAAATGTCAAACGTTAGCCGCCTCGCCTTTCTCTAAAAAAATAATTAATTCATCAGTCATTGAAAATAATTCTCTTCGGTTTGATTTTCTTTTTATTGTACTCTCAATATTTTAAAACTTTCACAAGTTTAACAAGAAAACCTCAAACCAACAATTTCTTAAGCCAGTCTACTATATCGAGTAAAATAAAACAAAACATAGATACAGTCAGAGATATTCATAGCTTAAATCTTTGGTTTACATGGTTACCAACTTAAACATCCCATTATATTATTTTATCTATTTCTTACGCAAGTTAACTAATTCTATGGTTGTTATCTCACAACTTTCTCTATAGAATCATTAACCCTGGAAGCAGAAAAAATCCATCAGTAACAGCTACCAGGTACCACACTGTTCACATTAGTATCGCCTCGCTTCTCACACAAATCAGCCATCTTTTCCCATCTAGTAGCATGTACACAAGTATGAAACTGTTCACATCAGCATCATCTCATATCACCCACATAACAACAAGCCTTCTAGTAACATGTGACCCTAGTACCACAAAGGCATGAGTAGATTCAAGAGCATTTCTTAACACAGGTTGCAATGTCGTACTGTGGATGATCACTCACAGCTCATTGCGGAGGTGAAGGATCTGACTGAAGAAAAGCCAGTCAGGAAAAAGGGGATTATTTGAGAAGAAGAAAAAGCAAGAGTGAACAAGAGAATGAAAGAGTACTGGCGACCGAGGAAGTAAACTCAGAAGAGGAAATGATGTTGCGTAATCGTCGTCCATAGACAGCTGAAACAAAAAGAGGAAAAAAATAAATTTAGGCCCGTATAAGTAAGAGGCCCGCAGCATTATTTTTGACAATTTCCTGGTACTCGGGCTGAAAAAGGTTGATCAACGCTGCCCTAGAAGCTTTGTCAATGCGAATGGGCAATATTGTTTCTGTTTCTTAGTTCCTGTGAAGGAGAATTATTTAAGCTTATGAATGCATGTAACAGGAAACGATTATAGTAGATGTATATTGTCTTAGCAAGGAATAAACCGGGAAAACCCGTGACGTCACAAGATGGCCGCCCCGTTAGTTCTTTGGCCTACCAAGATGGCGGGCCGGCCCACCAAGATGGCGGGCCGTTAGTTCCTCCACCGGCCGCACAGATGGCGGCATCTCCTGGGGGCGCTGGACCGTTAGTTCATTTGGTGGCGGCTAGATGGCAGCCCCCGTTAGTTCTTTGGGTGACTGGTAGGTGGCGTGGCATGCATCATTTTGTTCTCGGTGAAACCTACAAATATTTGTCACTCCTCTGGCCTGCTCTCCATTAGCCGTTGCGAAATGTTTCAACACACATACAGAAAGTTATCTATGTTTGCTTATCCATTAAGCGTTGCGAAATGTGTGCCGCGCGGGTATTCCTAGCGTCCTGTTAAGCAAGTACTGAACATCTTGGCTACTATCGACACACAGTAAAATATTTTGTGTCGTGAAAAATACTTAATCGTGAACCATTGCAATTTTTTTTTACTAAAGTCCACATCAACGGATATTACGTGAACAGACATCGGTAGCGTTGGTGCTAGAGTGCCGAAGGTCGCCGGTTCGAGTCCGGCCGCGGTGTTTTTATTGAAAAAGCCGTTCCAACTCGTCAATTTCAAAACGAAAATCAAAATTTTAGTTTCCATACCTAGAGAGTATGGCGCCAGTCCTGCCTTGAATAAAAAATAAGTCGAAAAGCATAAATGTTTCCTGTTAACGTTCGATATGGGAAAAAAAACGTCATAAACTCCAGATAAAAACCGAGGAAGAATTCTATGTGTACCTGTTTTCATGAAATTATTTAGCGTTCTTGCCTCGCATTCGGGAGGATGGAGGTTCGAATCCCCATCCAGGCATCCATGGTTTCCCAAAATCACTCCAAGTGAATGCCGGGGATGCTACCTTCAAAAGGCCATGACCGAATTCATTCCCATTCCTTTCCCGTCTCTAAAGACCACGTTGTTAGAGAGACGTTGAAAAAAAGTACCTGTTTTAGCGTTCTGGCCTTGTATTCGAGAGGACGGCGTTTCTGGGCATCCAGATTTGGGTTTTCCATGGTTTCCCCCAAATCACTCCAGGTGAATGCCGGGATGCTTCCTTCAAAAGGACATGGCCGAATTCCTTCCCATTCCTTGCTCCCCATCCTTTCCCCGTCTCAAAAGGCCACGTTGTTAGAGAGACGTTAAAAAGTTTAAAAAATGAAATTATTGTGATAAAGTATAGCAATACCACACATACGTTATTCCTTTCAAAATTCGTAGCCTCAAAAACCCATCAATGGTGAAATCCTTTCATTGAAACCGAGAGACATTCACCGACGAAGGTAGGGAAAACCATAAAAAAATTCCGTTCATCGAAGCAGGCAGACATTAAAAATTAATACACCGACGAAGAGACGGGAAACAAACTCAATTAGTCACATCATGTTGGATTCGTTATGAACAATACAATATAGCTCACGAGTGTCACCTACATTCCGTGTATTTTAAAGGATGTATTAAATTGTGTGTAATGAAACACAGACACTTTTTGAACTCAAAGAGGCATTGAAGGGGTTTACTGATGTATGTAAGTGTGACCTGGATGAATTAATAGCTCCTAAACTAAAGCAAATTTGTCGATTTGAAAACCAGTTTCTTTCCCTACAGACATTTCTGAAGTGAATTCATGATGTCAAACCAATCAGCATGTAATTTTTTCAAGCCTATTTCTCAAACCTACCATACGTTATTCCTTTCAAAATTCGTAGCCTCAAAAACCCACCGACAGATATTCACCGAAGAAGGTACGAAAAACCATAAATTCCGTTCATTGGAGCAGGCAGACATTAAAAATTAATTCACCGACCAAGAGACGGGAAACAAACTCACTTTTTCACATCATGTTGGATTCATTATGAACAATATAATATAACTGACGAGTGTCACCTATATTCCGTGTATTTTAAAGGAAGTATTAAATTATGTGTAATGAAACACAGACACTTTTTGAACTCAAAGAGGCATTGAAGGGGTTTACTGATGGATGTAAGTATAACATCGATGGGTTGAGAGCCTCTAAACTAAAGCAAAGTTATCGATTTGAAAACCAGTTTCTTTCCCTACAGACATTCCAGAAGTGAATACATGATGTCAAACCAATCAGGCTGTTATTTTTTCAAGCCTATTTCTCAATCCTGTCTTTGGACAAGAGGCCCACTTGAAATTATTTGTGACAAAGCCTTTCCCACACCAAGGCTAGGAAAATCAAAGTTTCCAGTTTGACAATGGCAAAACTCAAGGAATGGAAACATCAGTACGACTCCTTATTTCCCTAATCTTATCTCTGTTGCCATTGGTATAAAATATTTCATTGCACTCGTAATTGTTGCCACCAAGGTCAAACCTTTGTCGTCTGTCAATCCAGACCAATCTATGTATCAATTCTGTTATGCTTTCGTAAGCAATCACAAATTGAGTGTCCTTAGCTGCACTTTGTCTAAAATTCCAATAAATCCCTTGTGATACATCAGTGATTGACACCTTTAACTGTATTTTACAGCTCAGCACGTATGTTCCAGGAATGAAATACCGTCTGTTAATCTTACTAATTTCACCACTATCGAATCGAAGTACGCGAGTCCTATGTAGTAAAAATCGAGTCACGCTAAGCACAGAACATGTCTGAGACCATCGCCTGTGACCAAGGTGGAGATATAGAAAATTTACCCACTCCCTTATGTGCCGGCTCCTACTGATAGTCTTTTACGCACTATTCCTAATTCTTTCACCAAGATCCACCCCTAGCCTCATCGCCAACATACGCCCAGCACTTCCTCAAACCACCTTCTGTTTTCCAATGATTCCCAATCCAACCCCTGATCAGATACAGACAGGGTTACCTTCTGTTCGTGCGTTAAAGTAAACCAAAAATTCAAAATTCTGCTAATCAGTAGCCAGGTACCAAAATGTTCATTTAAGGTGGTTCTACTGCAGTTTTCCAGGAAAATTCTCCCCTTTTCCAGGAAATTATTTTTCAATAAATCAGGACCCAGGAGAGTTCTCCATTCGGTTTAAAATGTTCCCATCTAACGCCAACCTTCGGATTCAGGACCAAGTCTGACATTTGTTTGTAATTGCATGCTTTGTTCAAGTAACCACGATAAAGTTACCATAATGCTCTTAGCTAACTGATAGTTTCTTGGTCATCAAACAGACATCATAACCCACATTTTCATAGAAGATCCCCACACATCGACAAGTATCCAAAACGTCACCATAGGTTCTATTACGCCTAAGATAGTGCTCACACCTGAACTGTCGTAAATTGTTAGGTCAAAGTGGGTGTTTAGATATTTTTTCCACTCACGCCTCATCACCTAAAGTCTAGTGCGAGATTGTGGTCATGGTCAACTTAGGCTCCATACACCACTCAGAATTATTCCACCAATATCCATTCTAACAGCATTATACGCCACCTGCAGCCCCTCAACACTCTTCCTATCTTCCAATCACATCCATACTACACCACACAAGCAATGGTCTGACTGTGGGTTTGTACCCAAGTCCTTCGCTTCTCTGGTACATCACCCCTCTCTGTTAAATGATTTTTATGTAGTGAGAATCAAAATTCACATGCCAACACAAACGGCAGTAAACTGTAAAGAGCACATCGAAATGGGAGATTGTCTAAGCCCTGAAACAATGGTTAGAAGCACACGTTGATAATTCTATAACCATATATTTTAGACTCAAATCCACAGAGGAATGACACACGCACACACTTGTACATGCATACAGCGAGGTCGACAGAACTAACAGCAAGCATCACGGAAACGATGAAGTGGGGGGGCAGAATTGTCGTTACAACTGATTAACTGGACAGAACTATCGTTACAAAAATCATCAGACAGACGAGTTACTTACGCTTACATGCACAAAGAGAGACGCAGATACACATGTCCAAGACTAAACAACTACCGGTAGCAATCATGGAAAAAAAAAGTGGTGTAGTACTCTCTTGCCTCATGACTGGCTGAAAAACAGAAGCCTCCTTACATATCATCAGCCTGGCGAGATAGAAGATGTGCAAAAGATGACATGTTTTCACCATAAACCTAAGTGTTTATACCATAAATAGTGTTCATCGCGCCACAGTTGATTATATTTACCATCAACACGTCTCTCCCCACACCGCAACCCTTTCTCCCATTCAGTAAAAAAGTGACGCAGGTACCATGAGTTGCAATAGACACTTGGCTATCAGATCTCACCCACAAATCCATACATCTCATTACACTAGCACAAACAAACATAAGTGGAGGGGACAGCAAAATCATTCGTCCAGACAGACGTGTTTATAGAAGGTATCACCATATTTACACATACAGACACAGAGAGAGACGCACAAACACTCACATTTCCATGCCTTCAGCGAGCTAGACACAACAACCAGCCCCAATCATGGCGACGAAAAAGTGGGGTAGAACCCCCCATGGCTCATAACTAGGGCCCGGATATATATGCACGTAAAACATCTAATATATGCATGCAAATATGCACAAAAAAGTCCTAAAATATGCACTAACAATTAAAGAATATGCACTAACAATTAACGAATCTACACTAACAATTAACGAATATACACTAACAATTAACGAACATGGACTAACTATTAAAGAATATACAGTTATCAAATGATTTATTTTATGTCAACTCACTGATATACACGTTTCATTCCTTACAAAATGATGAATCACAATATGTTACCAACAGTTTTTCAATGTTTTCAGGGGTCAAAGATTTTCTGTTGTCAGACAAAATTAGTTTATAAGCCGAAAATGATCGTTCCACGTCAACGGACGTTATTGGGCAATACTTGTACGATGGTGCTGACTGTTCGGAACATTCATCTGGCAAAGATTGTGTGGTTCCACTTAAATACGTATTAATTGATTGAATCTTTTGCAGACCTGGGTTTGAGTCTAACACCCTGCTGAGTTTGGATTTAACTTTTTCTCCAATTTCACCAGGGACGGCATTTAAAGAAGAAATTGTTTTGTGAAGCAACTGAATAGACTCGTGAAGGGGTGCACCGCTAGTTTCTAGATCCTTAATAGCATTAGAAAGTGACGAATAGTGTACATGGATGAAATTGATATCTCGATATACAGTATCACAATCAAATGCGCACTTTGCTTCACGAACACACGCAGCACGATCGTCATGACCAATACTTGTAACCACATCTTTCACTTGATGAAAGTTCTCCTGGTAGAACAGCACTGCAGACAACCAAGTTCCCCATCTAGTGAGAACAGGTTCCGGTGGAAGAGGAACCTCAGGCAGACGATCCTTATAAAACTGTACACGCGCTGGTGCTTTTAGGAACACTTTTTTTCCACTTGAAATTACTTTGTTAACTGAAGGAAATAGAGAACGTATCTCTTCTGCAATGCGATGTAATCCATGCGCCAAACATGTAACATGGATCAGATTGGGGAAAAACACTCGAAGCGACTGACCAGCTTTTAACATATATGAAGCTGCGTCTGTGATTAAAACACGCACCTTGTAACAATCACTCTCCGATTCAGTAGGCCACAGAAGTCGCAGGGAATCGTTTATAAATCTTGCAATTGTACTGTGGTTGGTTTTCTCTAACACTTTGGTTGAAAGTAAATGTGGTTTTCCGGGTTCTTCTTGACATAGTTTGCCCACTATAAAGTTCGCTACGTATCGGCCACATGAATCGGTTGTTTCATCTACCGATATCCAGACACAGTTCCCTCCTATGTCAGACCGAATTGAATCCAGGACAGAATCGTGTAGAGAGAGCAAATAATTTTTCCTGAGGGTGGATTCATCCGGTATCCTTTGATTAACTTTTGAAGAAATGCTCGTAGATCTGGATTATTCAATTTATGCAGCGGGATATTGCTGCATACAAAAGCCTTACACAGGTCAGCAGAGAATGTATTAACAGACCGTTCCTATTCTTTTCTTTTGACCTGAGATGTACAGCTGTTTTAGAATGCTGTTCAAGTTGAAATTTTTTCTCACATTTTATATTCTTCTCACATACTTGACAGTACACAACTTCACCGTCACTAGAATAGTCACTGTTGCCTGAAATCCACTGCTTAATTAAAACTGATCTTGTGCATTTTTCTTTAGGCATTTTTGGAGTCAGATTAAAGAAACTTAATCTTAGCACACGAACACTCCTGTCAACACAAACTTTGAGAGGCTACTGTTTTTGGAAAGGAATGTACACGTCCCTTTAAAAGTACGAATCCCTCAGGTCTGGAAGCCAGGAATCTGTTCTCAGGAAAACTGGCTCGTACCGCAATTAGGGGAATATTCCCGAAAAGATTAAAGAAAACCGCTGGCCTTCCCGGTAGTTGTCGCACGAATAAACACACTGGTAGATAACGAATATTCCAAGTGGGGGTAAATACTTGTGACTGTCGTCTCCTCAAACAAGAATTTGCCGCCTGAGGGAGAATAGAGCTATATTTGATTTTGCCGACCCCACCCGCCCTTCCCGTGAATGTTACCGCTCATGGCAGTAGAGAAGGTCGCCGCCACACAAATTTTCCATTTGCAGCACCTCCAAACATGTCACTGTGTGAGTTTGGATAAGGTAGAAAATTCTCTACATGTGAATGCCAGTACAAAAAAATCCTGTTTACTCCAAGAATTTAACTTACTTGTTGCGGTTGCCAAGGATGTCCAACATACAGGTACATTAGGCTTTACAGTTTCTTCAGAAGTATCGGATATTCAGTTATGAGATGAAATAAAAGCTAAAATATGCACATATCCATAAAATATGCACTAACCCTCAAAATATGCATTTGCATATGCGCATATGCTTTTTGAAAAATCCGGGCCCTACTCATAACTGACCAAAAAATCATCAGTAACATATGTTCCAGGCACCATACTCTTCACATCAACATCATCCCATTTATTTCACACTACAGACCTCACTACCATCCAGTATCATGTGTGCTAGGTACAAAACTGTTCACATCAGCACCAACACGTCTATCCCACACCTAAGCTTTTTCTGCCATTCAGCACTTGGTCATAAGACAGATACCATAACTCCCATATTCATACTAGGTCTCACCCACAAATCCATATGTCACCTCACACAAGCATCAGTGCAGGAACAGCACACCATACATCCAGACAAACGAGATAAAGGAAGGTATCACCACATTTACGCAAAAAAAAAAAAAAAACACACAGAGATAGAGACGCATACACACGTACATTTCCATGCCTATATAGCGATCTCGACTCAACAACTAGCCCAATCATGGCAACGAAAAAGTTAAACAGAACACCCATGACTGGCCAAAAATCATAGAAAGACACACATACACACTCACATGTCAATGCATTCTCACAGTTCCATTCATCACCACACATAACTGGAGGAAAGAGACTGAACATGCTAGATCCAAACTGAAGAGTTACAGGACGTGTGAAGTTTGAAATCACAGACACATCTCTCCCACACCGCAACCCTTTCTGTCATTTAGTAACATGTGACCCAGGTACCATGAGTTACAATAGACACTTGTCTATCAGACAGATATCATAACCTCCATATTCATACTAGGTCTCACCCACAAACCCATACGTCTCTACACAAGCACAAACATATGGGAGGAACAGCAATTCATACGTCCAGATAAATGAGTTTAAGGAAGGTATCACCATGCTTACGCATACAGACACAGAGAAAGACGCACACAGACACATATATCCATGCATACAGCGAGCTCAACACAACAACCAGCCCAATCATGGCAAAGAAAAAGTGGGACAGAACCCCCATGGCTCAAGACTGACAAAAAAAATCATCATTAACATGTGTTCCAAGTAACAAACTCCTCACATCAAAATCATATCATTTAACTCACACTACAGACCTCTCTGCCATTCAGTAACGTTGGTAATATGTACAAAGCTGTTCACATGATCAGCACCACCTCTATCCCACGCCACAAGCCTTTTCTGCTGTTCAGTAATATTTGTCCGACGTACCACGAGTATCAGTAGGCACATGGTCATCAGACAAATATCATAACTTCCATACTCATACTAGGTCTCACACACAAACATAACTGACCAAAAAACCATTAGACAGACGTTAGAGTGTGTGCAATGGATGACATGTTTTTGCCATACACCTCAGTACTTATCACATTATCAATTAATTACATCAACACGTAGGTAGCCAGTCATTGTGAAATCTCAGAGTAGAATCCTATCGGAATAGACACACAACCACATAGAAAGACACACACTCACATGTCCATGCATACACACAGTTATTATACATCACCACACACATACACGTAACTGGAGGAAAAGGACTGAACACCCTAGGTCCAGACTGAATAGCTACAGGATGTGCGAAATATTTCATTTCTTTGCCACTAACCTCGGTGCTCATCATACCCAAATGATCACATCTACATAGGTGGCCACTGATGGGAACATCTCAAGTAGACTCCTACCACCATAATTACACACATAAGCACACAGGAACACGTAAACACACATATGTCCATGCATATACCACAATTTCATAAGTTACCACATACATACAAGTAACTGCAGGAAAGGGACCCGACACACGACGTCCACACTAAGGTATTACATGATAGGCAGATGATAGCATGTCTTTACAATACATCTCAGTGCTCGCCACACACACTTGATTTTTAATGTGCCATCAGTATAGCTGGTGGCTGGAACTAAGCTCTTGGCAATGTTTGGCCAAAAGTCATTTGTTAATAGCAGCTCATCACAGACAAATTTTGGGTGAACCTGCCCAGGCGGGCGCGGCGAGAGGTGGCCACCCTTCCCCACTGCGGACAGAAATACAGTAATACGCCGGTCTAAAAGCGCGAACCGTGATGGTTTACCGGAGTTTTCCGACCGGGACCTACTACCGGTAACAGCATTTTTAGGACCGCACTGAATACCGGAATTTCATTGCGCTCGAGGCGGTAATATGCGCCGGTATACCGACCTACTAAAACACGATGTACGCGTCCGCTGTGAGGAAGGGTGGCCACCTCCCGCCGCGCCCGCCTGGGCAGGTTCACCCAAAATTTGTCTGTGATGAGCTGCTATTAACAAATGACTTTTGGCCAAACATTGCCAAGAGCTTAGTTCCAGCCACCAGCTATACTGATGGCACATTAAAAATCAAGTATATGTGGCGAGCACTGAGATGTGTTGTAAAGACATGCTATCATCTGCCTATCATGTAATACCTTAGTGTGGACGTCGTGTGTCGGGTCCCTTTCCTGCAGTTACTTGTATGTATGTGGTAACTTATGAAATTGTGGTATATGCATGGACATATGTGTGTGTACGTTTTCCTGTGTGCTTATGTGTGTAATTATGGTGGTAGGAGTCTACTTGAGATGTTCCCATCAGTGGCCACCTATGTAGATGTGATCATTTGGGTATGATGAGCACCGAGGTTTGTGGCAAAGAAATGAAATATTTCGCACATCCTGTAGCTATTCAGTCTGGACCTAGGGTGTTCAGTCCTTTTCTTCCAGTTACGTGTATGTGTGTGGTAATGTATAATAACTGTGTGTATGCATGGACATGAGAGTGTGTGTCTTTCTATGTGGTTGTGTATCTATCCCGATAGGATTCTACTCTGAGATTTCACAATGACTGGCTACCTATGTGTTGATGTAATTAATTGATAATGTGATAAGTACTGAGGTGTATGGCAAAAACATGTCATCCATTGCACACACTCTAACGTCTGTCTAATGGTTTTTTGGTCAGTTATGTTTGTGTGTGAGACCTAGTATGAGTATGGAAGTTATGATATTTGTCTGATGACCATGTGCCTACTGATATTCGTGGTACGTCGGACAAATATTACTGAACAGCGGAAAAGGCTTGTGGCGTGGGATAGAGGTGGTTCTGATCACGTGAACAGCTTTGTACATATTACCAACGTTACTGAATGGCAGAGAGGTCTGTAGTGTGAGTTAAATGATATGATTTTGATGTGAGGAGTTTGTTACTTGGAACACATGTTAATGATGATTTTTTTTGTCAGTCTTGAGCCATGGGGGTTCTGTCCCACTTTTTCTTTGCCATGATTGGGCTGGTTGTTGTGTTGAGCTCGCTGTATGCATGGATATATGTGTCTGTGTGCGTCTTTCTCTGTGTCTGTATGCGTAAGCATGGTGATACCTTCCTTAAACTCATTTATCTGGACGTATGAATTGCTGTTCCTCCCATATGTTTGTGCTTGTGTAGAGGCGTATGGGTTTGTGGGTGAGACCTAGTATGAATATGGAGGTTATGATATCTGTCTGATAGACAAGTGTCTATTGTAACTCATGGTACCTGGGTCACATGTTACTAAATGACAGAAAGGGTTGCGGTGTGGGAGAGATGTGTCTGTGATTTCAAACTTCACACGTCCTGTAACTCTTCAGTTTGGATCTAGCATGTTCAGTCTCTTTCCTCCTGTTATGTGTGGTGATGAATGGAACTGTGTGAATGCATTGACATGTGAGTGTGTATTTGTGTCTTTCTATGATTTTTGGCCAGTCATGGGTGTTCTGTTTAACTTTTTCGTTGCCATGATTGGGCTAGTTGTTGAGTCAGAGATCGCTATAGGCATGGAAATGTACGTGTGTATGCGTCTCTATCTCTGTGTGTTTTTATTTTTTTTTTGCGTAAATGTGGTGATACCTTCCTTTATCTCGTTTGTCTGGATGTATGGTGTGCTGTTCCTGCCCTGATGCTTGTGTGAGGTGATATATGGATTTGTGGGTGAGACCTAGTATGAATATGGGAGTTATGATATCTGTCTTATGACCAAGTGCTGAATGGCAGAAAAAGCTTAGGTGTGGGATAGACGTGTTGGTGCTGATGTGAACAGTTTTGTACCTAGCACACATGATACTGGATGGTAGTGAGGTCTGTAGTGTGAAATAAATGAGATGATGTTGATGTGAAGAGTATGGTGCCTGGAACATATGTTACTGATGATTTTTTGGTCAGTTATGAGCCATGATTGGGGCTGGTTGTTGTGTCTAGCTCGCTGAAGGCATGGAAATGTGAGTGTTTGTGCGTCTCTCTCTGTGTAAATATGGTGATACCTTCTATAAACACGTCTGTCTGGACGAATGATTTTGCTGTCCCCTCCACTTATGTTTGTTTGTGCTAGTGTATTGAGATGTATGGATTTGTGGGTGAGATCTGATAGCCAAGTGTCTATTGCAACTCATGGTACCTGCGTCACTTTTTTACTGAATGGTAGAAAGGGTTGCGGTGTGGGGAGAGACGTGTTGATGGTAAATATAATCAACTGTGGCGCGATGAACACTATTTATGGTATAAACACTTAGGTTTATGGTGAAAACATGTCATCTTTTGCACATCTTCTATCTCGCCAGGCTGATGATATGTAAGGAGGCTTATGTTTTTCAGCCAGTCATGAGGCAAGAGAGTACTACACCACCTTTTTTTCCATGATTGCTACCGGTAGTTGTTTAGTCTTGGACATGTGTATCTGCGTCTCTCTTTGTGCATGTAAGCGTAAGTAACTCGTCTGTCTGATGATTTTTGTAACGATAGTTCTGTCCAGTTAATCAGTTGTAACGACAATTCTGCCCCCCCACTTCATCGTTTCCGTGATGCTTGCTGTTAGTTCTGTCGACCTCGCTGTATGCATGTACAAGTGTGTGCGTGTGTCATTCCTCTGTGGATTTGAGTCTAAAATATATGGTTATAGAATTATCAACGTGTGCTTCTAACCATTGTTTCAGGGCTTAGACAATCTCCCATTTCGATGTGCTCTTTACAGTTTACTGCCGTTTGTGTTGGCATGTGAATTTTGATTCTCACTACATAAAAATCATTTAACAGAGAGGGGTGATGTACCAGAGAAGCGAAGGACTTGGGTACAAACCCACAGTCAGACCATTGCTTGTGTGGTGTAGTATGGATGTGATTGGAAGATAGGAAGAGTGTTGAGGGGCTGCAGGTGGCGTATAATGCTGTTAGAATGGATATTGGTGGAATAATTCTGAGTGGTGTATGGAGAATAAGTTGACCATGACCACAATCTCGCACTAGACTTTAGGTGATGAGGCGTGAGTGGAAAAAATATCTAAACACCCACTTTGACCTAACAATTTACGACAGTTCAGGTGTGAGCACTATCTTAGGCGTAATAGAACCTATGGTGACGTTTTGGATACTTGTCGATGTGTGGGGATCTTCTATGAAAATGTGGGTTATGATGTCTGTTTGATGACCAAGAAACTATCAGTTAGCTAAGAGCATTATGGTAACTTTATCGTGGTTACTTGAACAAAGCATGCAATTACAAACAAATGTCAGACTTGGTCCTGAATCCGAAGGTTGGCGTTAGATGGGAACATTTTAAACCGAATGGAGAACTCTCCTGGGTCCTGATTTATTGAAAAATAATTTCCTGGAAAAGGGGAGAATTTTCCTGGAAAACTGCAGTAGAACCACCTTAAATGAACATTTTGGTACCTGGCTACTGATTAGCAGAATTTTGAATTTTTGGTTTACTTTAACGCACGAACAGAAGGTAACCCTGTCTGTATCTGATCAGGGGTTGGATTGGGAATCATTGGAAAACAGAAGGTGGTTTGAGGAAGTGCTGGGCGTATGTTGGCGATGAGGCTAGGGGTGGATCTTGGTGAAAGAATTAGGAATAGTGCGTAAAAGACTATCAGTAGGAGCCGGCACATAAGGGAGTGGGTAAATTTTCTATATCTCCACCTTGGTCACAGGCGATGGTCTCAGACATGTTCTGTGCTTAGCGTGACTCGATTTTTACTACATAGGACTCGCGTACTTCGATTCGATAGTGGTGAAATTAGTAAGATTAACAGACGGTATTTCATTCCTGGAACATACGTGCTGAGCTGTAAAATACAGTTAAAGGTGTCAATCACTGATGTATCACAAGGGATTTATTGGAATTTTAGACAAAGTGCAGCTAAGGACACTCAATTTGTGATTGCTTACGAAAGCATAACAGAATTGATACATAGATTGGTCTGGATTGACAGACGACATAGGTTTGACCTTGGTGGCAACAATTACGAGTGCAATGAAATATTTTATACCAATGGCAACAGAGATAAGATTAGGGAAATAAGGAGTCGTACTGATGTTTCCATTCCTTGAGTTTTGCCATTGTCAAACTGGAAACTTTGATTTTCCTAGCCTTGGTGTGGGAAAGGCTTTGTCACAAATAATTTCAAGTGGCCTCTTGTCCAAAGACAGAATTGAGAAATAGGCTTGAAAAAAAATAACAGCCTGATTGGTTTGACATCATGTATTCACTTCTGGAATGTCTGTAGGGAAAGAAACTGGTTTTCAAATCGATAACTTTGCTTTAGTTTAGAGGCTCTCAACCCATCGATGTTATACTTACATCCATCAGTAAACCCCTTCAATGCCTCTTTGAGTTCAAAAAGTGTCTGTGTTTCATTACACATAATTTAATACTTCCTTTAAAATACACGGAATATAGGTGACACTCGTCAGTTATATTATATTGTTCATAATGAATCCAACATGATGTGAAAAAGTGAGTTTGTTTCCCGTCTCTTGGTCGGTGAATTAATTTTTAATGTCTGCCTGCTCCAATGAACGGAATTTATGGTTTTTCGTACCTTCTTCGGTGAATATCTGTCGGTGGGTTTTTGAGGCTACGAATTTTGAAAGGAATAACGTATGGTGGGTTTGAGAAATAGGCTTGAAAAAATTACATGCTGATTGGTTTGACATCATGTATTCACTTCAGAAATATCTGTAGGGAAAGAAACTGGTTTTCAAATCGACAACTTTGCTTTAGTTTAGGAGTTATTAATTCATCCAGGTCACACTTACATACATCAGTAAACCCCTTCAATGCCTCTTTGAGTTCAAAAAGTGTCTGTGTTTCATTACACACAATTTAATACATCCTTTAAAATACACGGAATGTAGGTGACACTCGTGAGCTATATTGTATTGTTCATAACGAATCCAACATGATGTGACTAATTGAGTTTGTTTCCCGTCTCTTCGTCGGTGTATTAATTTTTAATGTCTGCCTGCTTCGATGAACGGAATTTTTTTATGGTTTTCCCTACCTTCGTCGGTGAATGTCTCTCGGTTTCAATGAAAGGATTTCACCATTGATGGGTTTTTGAGGCTACGAATTTTGAAAGGAATAACGTATGTGTGGTATTGCTATACTTTATCACAATAATTTCATTTTTTAAACTTTTTAACGTCTCTCTAACAACGTGGCCTTTTGAGACGGGGAAAGGATGGGGAGCAAGGAATGGGAAGGAATTCGGCCATGTCCTTTTGAATGAAGCATCTCGGCATTCACCTGGAGTGATTTGGGGGAAACCATGGAAAACCCAAATCTGGATGCCCGGAAACGCCGTCCTCTCGAATTCAAGGCCAGAACGCTAAAACAGGTACTTTTTTTTTAACGTCTCTCTAACAACGTGGTCTTTAGAGACGGGAAAGGAATGGGAATGAATTCGGTCATGGCCTTTTGAAGGTAGCATCCCCGGCATTCACTTGGAGTGATTTTGGGAAACCATGGATGCCTTGGATGGGGATTCGAACCTCCATCCTCCCGAATGCGAGGCAAGAACGCTAAATAATTTCATGAAAACAGGTACACATAGAATTCTTCCTCGGTTTTATATCTGGAGTTTATGACGGTTTTTTTCCCCATATCGAACGTTAAAAGGAAACATTTATGCCTTTCGACTTATTTTTTATTCAAGTCAGGCTGGCGCCATACTCTTTAGGTATGGAAACTAAAATTTTGATTTTCGTTTGAAATTGACGAGTTGGAACGGCTTTTTCAATAAAAACACCGCGGCCGGACTCGAATCGGCGACCTTCGGCACTCTAGCCCCAGCGCTACCGATGTCTGTTCACGTAATATCCGTTGATGTGGACTTTAGTAAAAAAAAAATCGCAATGGTTCACGCTCAAGTATTTTTCACGACACAAAATATTTTACTGTGTGTCGATAGTAGCCAAGATGTTCAGTGCTTGCTTAACAGGACGCTAGGAATACCCGCGCGGCACACATTTCGCAACGCTTAATGGATAAGCAAACATAGATAACTTTCTGTATGTGTGTTGAAACATTTCACAACGGCTAATGGAGCGCAGGCCAGAGGAGTGACAAATATTTGTAGGTTTCACCGAGACCAAAATGATGCATGCCACGCCACTTACCAGTCACCCAAAGAACTAACGGGGGCTGCCATCTAGCCGCCACCAAATGAACTAACGGTCCAGCGCCCCCAGGAGATGCCGCCATCTGTGCGGCCGGTGGAGGAACTAACGGCCCCGCCATCTTGGTCGGCCGTCCCGCCATCTTGGTCGGCCAAAGAACTAACGGGGCGGCCAACTTGTGACGTCACGGGTTTTCCCGGTTTCTTTCCTTGCTAAGACAATATACATCTACTGATTATCAAGCGAAATGTCGTTGTGACCGTCGAGGCATTGCCGTATTAAGAAGGTTTGGGGTCATAGGCACTGAAAAATTTTGGGTCCCTATGTTTTTGAAAATAATTATGTGTATGTTATAAGTACAAAGAAAAGGTTTTGTAGATGACTAATAGAATTTATCAATTTTTTTTCAATTAACAAACGAATTTTACAATTTATTATATTTTGAATATTATTTTCGTTTATTGTACACTATAATAAAACAAATAATAATTTTCATCCTTTTCGTATTACTTTGATTGTTTTATTTTGGATGATTTTTTTTTTTATGTAATGAAAAATGTTAACTATCAGGTGACCATCAAAAATCGGGGGTTCCATGGTATTGCCTAGTAGTGCCTAATCCTGCCTATTGGGTAATCCAACACTGAACTTGTCGGTCTGTCGGTCAATGTTTACCGTTTGGTCAATTCTAAAGCATTTATCATTGATTAATGTCAAAATCATTTCTATAATCCGGCAGTAACTGCAGGTAATGAGACTTTCACACGTTGCAAATTTCTATTTTGCAAGATTCCTGTTTTTCCAGGCACCTTTCACTTCTATAATGATGAGTAAACCATCGAAAAATTACATTGTTGTCATTACCTGAGCAAATCACTTTGGCCGCCACTGAATTAACGTATTAATGCACATGTGTTTTCGAAAGGAAACATTAACGAAATTTGTGGTTAGGCTGAAAAGCAGCCTGGACTAGAACGAGACCTGACACTTTAAAGCATTAAGCACGATGGAATTAGATTTATAATTTACGCGGTGTACCATGAGCTTTTAGGATTCCTTGTTACTTTTTAATTTAATTGATTGCACGTTTCTGTCGTCATAAATTCAATAGCACCTGAGGAGTTCCAATTGACATTATATGCGTTCAAGTTTACCGAACCAAATGGCTTAGTTTAGTCGACGGCAGATTGATCATGGTGCAATATCTTTCATGAGCCTTATGTAGATGTCACGTTACATGGCTGTTATTGCTAAAAAAAAAAAAAAAAAAAGGGCACGAAGGTAGGGTCATTACTTCAGCTTGGTTCAAAAGCTCCAAGATTATTTGTATTAATTAAGAGCGAAAAGTCCCTATCCATCGCATTAGACGGCGGAATATCAAAGATGGTACACCTGTACTGTTTCAGAACCAATGGATGCCTAAAATCCGATTACGATTGTTTTATTGGTTCGGCTGAAATAGTCCTCACGGAAAATAACACGCACAGCAATCATTTCATTGTACTGTGAGATGTCAAAAGTTTTTAATTTGTCGCACATTTCTGCATAACACTGTCACTCGAACGCTCGGAACCGCACGAAAACGTGTTTAGAATAATAAGTGATAGTAAAAAACAGTGGTGTGTGTCATTTCCATGCAAAATGTAACATTTAAATAGATAGAAACAAAGTAACAAGATATCAATAGTATATGAAGGAAATTATACGTAATTCAATGACGTCAGTGTATCATTACATTTTCAATCAACAGTGCCAAAAACTCTCTGCTTGCAGTATGTTATAGCGGAAAACACGCATATACACTAGTATCACACAGTGTTTACATTACTCCTCAAAATGCAGATGCGGGACTTCGATGAAGTGATTAAAACAAATTGGAAGTGAACAATGTGCACACCTCACTAAAACCACCTTATCACATTCCAAATCAGTTACGCATGCACGCAGTCAAGTTTTAATGGCGATACTAATTACATTTTCAAATGATGATGTTGGTATGTCAATGTCATAACCTAGCTTTCGCGAAACATATTGCAACATAGGACTGGGGACACGTAACGGATAGGATTTCGGCCATGTCCTTTTAAAGGAAATTTTGACTGGAAAGATTTGGTGAAACCATGGAAATCCAGATTCTGGATCCCCAGACGGGGATTCGAACCTGCGTCCTCCCGAATAGGAGGCTAGAACGTTAAACGCTCACCCGCCACGCTCGATATTTCTCTGTTCTTTTTCCTTCACCACATCCCTTGTTCACATAAGGATCCATATATGTTCCGTATTACTTTTAACTCAAAAACTATAAGCCATTTCTACTCTGTCTTCCTTAGTTTGCACGTTTCGGATCCGTACAACAGTACTGGTGAGATTTTTGTTTTGTATAATTTATTTTTCGTTTTGTGGGGCAGGGATGTGATCCGTTTCCGATGCTCTTTGTTGGCATCCCAATCCACAGCGCTTCCTGGAGGAGCAGGGTATTTCTACCACCCCACGGAGACCTGTCCGGCACGGGAGCACCCACGGTAACCAAGTTATCACTGGCTTAACTCTAGCGGTCGCAAGCCCACTCGCCACTTCAAGGCTGAGACACCTTCGGGTAGGAATCTTTATAATGGTGAATTAAGAAGAAAACTACACAATACCCTGCAAGGGACACCTTTGATCCCGAATGCTCGGAACTGCGCGAAAACATGCTTAGAATCAGGGCCGCATTTAAGCACAGGCTACCTAGGCTGTAGCCTAGGGGCCCGCACCACAACCCCAAAAACAAGGTTCCCCATACATTTTTTGGGTTGAATTTCGAAATGGCAGTGGCCTAAGCGATGGCCCCTCCGGCTGTGGATGTTCTTGGTTTGGCACATTGTAGTCTTAGAAAACGAGTAATCCTTCTGATATAGAGTTCTGTATGGAAATGACACACACCACTGTTTTGTTAGTGGTTGTTTGTTATTCTGAACATGTTTTTGTGTGGTTCCAAGGGTTATAGGTCAAAGTTGTCCCTTGTGAGAAAAATTCACAGTGGTGTGCTAAACATTATGTTTCTCTGTTTTAATAATATTTTTGAGCTGAGTGGACTCTGGATAGCAGTCACGTGTCTGGTAACGTGTTTAGATGTCTTGTCTAACCCGTTTTGGACAGCCATCTTTTAAATAGAATAATATTTTGTGCTCTTAACGTTCATTAGTTTATGTTAGGAAATACCCTAATTGGCACCTTAGACGTACGCCCAACAGTTTGAAATATTTTATTGTTATTAATTATTGCTGATAATGATTAAGCTAGATAGTGTTGAATAATTTGTTTCCATTAGAAACTTTTAGTAATATTTAAACCATTATTTCTTGGCACGATTTAATAGTACAGAGATTTACCTGAGAGTTGTTGTTGTTGTGGTTGTGGTTTTTTTTTTTTTTTACTCTCTCCGAGAACTTCCATCTGGATGCGGTTGTTCTCAGTAGGTTGAATGTTTTCTGTGCTAGTCTCTAAACAGTGGAGTTCTTTGAAGCTTATATGATTCATATTCAAACCTGGTTGGAGGTCTGCGTCAAGGATAGCGCTCTTAGTTGAACGTTGGCGTACGCTTGTGTCTTACTAGATTGTTGGTAGTTTAATTTTAAAAAGTCAATCATAATTAGTATAAAATTGACTTATGTCACTGGTTTGGGATAGTAATATTAATACCACTAATACTAATACTAACAAAACTCTTATTTTAAAAAAAAAAAACATCAACTGTGAGTTTGTTAACGGTCTAATTAAAAAATAATTCCCGTTTATTTGAAACAGAAAAATTAACCATCGTCGAGCAGAATATTCGGACGGAAGCTCCACTCCCTTGTCCGGGGTAACCTCTGGTTGACGCAGTTAAGGCTAATTCGCAATAGGTTAGTAATTTAGCTGAATATTTAGGTGAATATTATAGTAGCTAAAATAATCGCTTCTGCTCACACATCGTTCGCCCTACGCTAGGGCGGATCCACCGTTGTGGGCACGATGGGCATGCCCTACAACCTTAATAGACTTGTGACATCACACTTTTACGGTCTATTGAGATCGATAGGCTGATGATAATAACCGATATGCCTTAATAAAATTTTAAAAAACACAATGAGTCATGAATCGTGCGTGATTCGGAACGCAGCAAAGAGCCATAGACGATATGCTGACACTTTATATCACATTTTTGACAACATATTATATGTTTCTTTTTTGGCACATGAATACGTGTATTAGGAAAAAGAGATGACTATGGGCCGGGTAAGCACACTCGCGCAGACATATCTACTAATTGAAAAGTAAGCGTGTGTTGTGTTGTGTGCATTAACATGAACATTGTTAGCCGTGCCGCCAAAACTTCCGAGCCGCCGCTTGGTCGCGAGGCGCTACGCTACTGGCTGACTTTAGTAGTTTCTTTGTAGTGTAAAACATGGGCAACCTAACCTAACACAAAAAGTTTACTTTATGAAGTTTTTTTATTAATGCCAGACGGGGTAAATTACTCTGATTGCTTTTTCGACATAATATATATTGTTGTATCATGGTAAGTTACTTTTATGAAATTATTTCTATTCTATCACTCTAATGCAAAGCCTTACTCTATGTAACTCTATGTAACTTTGTTTTATAATAAAACGAAGTAACAAATGATGCAATAAAACATTTATTGCATTGTTTGTTGATTTGTTATTTGTTTGTGTGGTATGGCTGGCTGTGGATACCAAAACGTTTGTTTTCTTGGTTGGGGAGATTTTTATAACGTTTAATAACAGATAACTATTAACTAAGTGCCTATCTATTAAATTAAATCCTACAGTTACTCTCGCATGTTTCGCAGCTATGCATCTTATATAATAATAGCCCAAAAATTCAATTATTAGGTACATATTTATAGGGCATTTCATGCTATCTCGACTAAACATTTCGATTTTCATTTCATTTCTAATTAGATCTAATTTTATTGTCTTTTTGTATTCTGTGATATATGTAATACCTCATACGTATACATAATTGCTTATGTTAATTATACACAAAGAAAGATGGAAACTGACAGTAAGGGGTCATCCATAAACCACGTAGCTCGGTCGGATGGAGGGGGGGGTGTTGGGCAGAAGGCTACTCTGCACTACGTGGGGGGGGGGAGGGGGGGTCCAAGCCGGGCTACGTAGCTTCAATCCATTTTAGTAGTCACAACTGAAATAAGGTACAGCAATTTTTCAATCCGAGGTCCAGCAAATTGTCAAAAATAATTCTCCCGACCACTATGGGAGTAACTTTTTTAATAGGCTATGTGTATATTATTAACAACTAGGACATATTTTATCGTAACATTATACCATAATAAATCTAAAAGTATATTTTGAAACCGTATGGATTCACAGCTATGAAGCGAATTATTAAAAGTTAATTACATATTAACCAGACTCTTAATATTAAATAACGAAATTAATATTAGTGTTACTGCAGGCTGGTACCACCCACCTACATGCACACAGGGGCGGCCCTAGGGCGGTGCGGGCGGTGCGAGCGGTGCGACCGCACCGGGCGCCGTCATATGGGGGCGCCGAAAATGCAGCGAGAGATCGTCTGCGCAAAAAATGAAAACTAAATTCTATAATAACCCAGCTTTTAACACATCATCCAGAAGAGTTTATAAGAGTAAGAGTTTCAGCTTAATGCATAGTCGTATGTCATCATAGAATAGAGTCAATTCGAGTTGCTACTCGAGTCAGTTAGAGTTACTCGAATCATGAAAATCACTTCTCGCTCCAAAGTTAGGACCCTCCCGTGCCGTGTCACGCCTCCTGAACTTGTTTCCTGCCTTTTCAGCTGTAGTCTTGAAGTTCATGCATGCGGGTACATGTGCATGGGACGAGATTTAACCTATTTATCTCTTTTTACCATATTAGATCCTCAGTGATTACAATTAACGTTGGTATCGTAAATATTTACAATGCTTATTTGTCTTTTACAGACATGTCACTAACCTCAAAACAAAAACACTGTATTAAACAGAAAACAAAACCAAGTCAAAATTGAGAACGCTTGAAAATTACTGGCAATTATTATTATTATTATTATTATTATTATCTTTTGGTCATCTGAATTGTCGTCTCCAGAACTAGTTCAACACGAGACGGAAGATAACTTTTAATGGAAGTTATTAAGGCGAGGCTCATGATAAAGAGCAGCATGTGCGAGAAGATTTCTCTATGGCTGGAATGTCGTCTGCTGTTCAAAAGATTACAAATGGGTATACAAGACATACCACCACAGTCGCCTTTTCAAAGAAAAATCATGACGATATTTCAAAATTGTCGCTTATTAACTGTGCTGGCAGAGATGAAATAATTATTCAAGCAACGAAAAAATCCAAGAAAAAAAATCGTGGACTTCATTTTTCAAATACGCATATTCAAAGAGTAGCACCAAATGAAGAAACTTATAAAAGTAGATAGCTCGTTTATTCTAAATCTGCGTAAAGTATATTGTTTATATGTTATTTATTTAACAGAAGATCTCATTTTTATTTGGGAAAAGAAGGATTCGATGACTGGATTTACTTATCAGAGCTTCTCAAAACTCACTAAACTTCCTCAGATCACAATCACGCCATGCTCAGTTGGGTAGAAGCGTTGATTCCATTAAATAACTTCAATGTAGTAGACAAGCATTTGTAAATACACACTGAAGACGAAAAATAATTGTGGGTTGCTATCCTCTAATGAATGATGTCTTGTTCAGAGGAAGCTTTGGATCTGAAATACTTCTAATGATGGTAACTTCCTGGGTATATGATCCTGTGATGATGGAGCATCTTAGCCGTATTGCTAATAACGAAACTAATGCCTTATTATATTGGATAATGTATTCAAAACGAATGAAGTTCGTAATAAAATTATGACTATGGTTGGGTCATCTAAATATTTTTCCATCATACTGAATTGAACCATGGAGGAAGGAAATATATGGAGGAGAAGTGACGTTAAATTGGTGAAGCAGGCTCGCGCATGCGCAGTGGCGGCAGCGGCGATATTGCGCTTCAAACAATTGCAATGTTCCCAGTATATCCCGAAAACTAAGCAATATATCGAAAAATTTTATTATTTATTTTCGATTTTTCTCGTCGTGTTACATAAGAATCGATCATTAAATTTGACTTTTGCGAAATTTTTCTTCTCCATTTCAACTCAAGACACCTCACTTTTGATACAGTATATCTCGAGAACTAGGTGAGATATCGAAAATTTTTATTCTTTATTTTTCATTTGTCTCGTCTTTTTAAATAAGAATCCATCATCAAATTTGACTTTGACCAATTTTTTCTTCTGAATTTCAACCAAAACCATTTCACATTTGGGACAGAATATCTCGAAAACTAACCAGGATATCAAAAAATTTTATCCTTCATTTTTTATTTGTCATATCTAGTTACATAATAATCCATCACCAGATTGCGGCGTCACCTTTATCCTAGAGTCCCCTTGAGGTATTTGTACATATTCCCCGTGTCTGTATGGAAGCGGCCATGCCCCCTCCACTCCGGCCATGCCCCCCCACTCCGGCCATGCCCCCCCACTCCTCCTCCTCCCTGCTTCTCTTCAATGCGCGCTGAAGGTCTCTTGCGTCGTCTCCATATATTTCCTTCCTCCATGAATTGAACTCCTGATGTAAGTCGCGTCGAACAATTATCTTTGGCATCATTTTGCTGACACCAATGAAGACGAAGTCTAAAGTGCGTGAGTATTTCGCTGTACTTATAATCAGGAAAGTGACTCTTTGGGACCTGGGAGCTGGACTTGCTGCCCTGTTTATCATTGATACTTTGCAAAAGTTCGATTTGGATACGAACGATTGTCGAGGCCAAAGATATGACAGTGGATCCAATCATGGAGGAAGGAAATATATGGAGACGACGCAAGAGACCTTCACCACGCATTGAAGTGAAGCAGGGCGGAGGTGGAGTGGGGGGGGGGGGCATGGCCGGAGTGGAGGGGGCATGGCTGCTTCCATACAGACACGGGGAATATGTACAAAAACCTCAAGGGGACTCTAGGATAAAGGTGACGCCGCAATCTGGTGATGGATTATTATGTAACTCGATATGACAAATAAAAAATGAAGAATAAATTTTTTTTGATATCCTGGTTAGTTTTCGAGATATTCTGTCCCAAATGTGAAATGGTTTTGGTTGAAATTCAGAAGAAAAAATCGGTCAAAGTCAAATTTGATGATGGATTCTTATTTAAAAAGACGAGACAAATGAAAAATAAAGAATAAAAATTTTCTATATCTCACCTAGTTCTCGAGATATATTGTATCAAAAGTGAGGTGGCTTGAGTTGAAATGGAGAAGAAAAATTTCGCAAAAGTCAAATTTAATGATCGATTCTTATGTAACACGACGAGACAAATCGAAAATAAAGAATAAAATTTTTCGATATCTTGCTTAGTTTTCGGGATATACTGGGAATATCGCAATTGTTTGGAAGCGCAATATCGCCGCTGCCGCCACTGCGCATGCGTGAGCCTGCTTCACCAATTTAACGTCACTTCTCCTCCATATATTTCCTTCCTCCATGGATCCAATTTGGTAGGAGGAAACATGTGTCTATAGCGAAATTCTAGACCCGTATCTTCGATCATTTTTTAATCCATGTAACTGTCATTAAATTTGTTAATAGCAAGTGCGCCAAAACATCAGTTAAATATGTTTTCTTGCACGGATTTCTTTGAAAAAATTGTTTTATTCTCTCGAAAGAAGAAGCGATAGGAAGTGACATTCACGCACTTAGAAGGACTACCTCCAAAAAAATTGTGAAACTCGTTTCAAGAATAGGGTTTCTAGCATTGCTACCTTTTGTTATCACTACTCTTCAGTCCGTGACACTCTTCAGGAACGAATTATTCAGTTGCAGTAAGAGATGCCTTGTCACTTAGCCATATCATGGAGCAATTTGAGTTCATACTTACAGTTGTGACTTGGTATAATTCATTGTTTCAAGTAAACGTTGTAAACAAAGGCTATGCAGACTGTGAATGGAATTATGAAACTCTTCACAGTTGCTGAGAATCAGCTCGGGAGTAGGAGGTATTCTCCACCAGCCCGAAACTGGTAATGACCTGTTGAATTTTTTTTTTCCTAGTTCGTTATAATGTCCTCTTCCCGTTTTGCACTCTTTCTCTAAAAAGTCGCCACAAATAAATTAAAAATACCGAAATGTGAGAGTAATGCGCTGCTATTAGATGCCGCAGGCGCTCAAAAACAATCACAATCTTTTGAAATGATGATTGTTGTAATGTTTTCTTGCCGTTTTAGATACATTTCGTTGTAAAACGCCGCACTAAATTAACAGATAGAAATTTTTTATCCGAGATACAGTACAACTCGGCTCGCCATCTTAGAATCGATAAAAGCGGTCAGAGATAATCGATTGCCTCCGTTTCCGAGATGGATGCCGCAGAACGAATTTCCTGTAAACTTTTTATTCTTGGTCCAGGCAGAATTTCAACCTAACCATGATCACTATATGACTAAACGAACCTGTTTAGGTTGATAAGATCCCTGTACCGATAATTTTTGTTTTATTTTTGCTAACATTTTATGATTGCGGAGCGTCTCACATTTCGGCATTTTTCATTTAATTCGTGGCGACTTCTCCGAGAAAGGGGAGTTCAAAACGTCAAGAGGACATTATAATGAAGCAATTAAAACAAATTTCAACAGGTCAGTACCAGCTTCGGGGCGGTGGAGAATATCCCCTTCCATTCCAGCTCCGAATTTGAGAAGGAGTGCCAGCTCTGATAACAGACAGCTAGGGAAGTTGATTCTCAGACTTGAGAAATTCCTATTATAAACCTAGTCAGATGCCGAAGAAAGTAAAGATTTTTTGAGTATGATCCGTAATTGAGATAGCAACAGATCCAGAAGAATTGTTTACAATGAACGTGTTTTAGCATATGATCGATACACTAGAGAATGCGTTGGTCACTCTATTAGCACACCTTTTCAAGGGTGTAGCGAGGATTAGCTTCAGAGTGAGGCAACAGAGTGGGGGAAAAAATACATTATTTAACCTGTTTAAGCATTAGTCTCCGAAGGTACTGGAAAAATGTTGGTAAACTTTATTAAAAGTGGGAATTTTTATTTTAATATATTTTCTATTTTTATATATTTTAAATAATTATTAAAAACTGAATTTGACATGACTGAAGTGAGCATTGTGTTCGCCACAGTAGCTTAAATAAACCTTTTCAAACATATAGTATTCCTTTCTACTGTTGCTTCTCATTCATACCGCTGCTATCCTATACTAATCTTTCCGAAGTTTGAGTTTTTATCATATATAAAGACTCCAAATACCACGGGAACTGTTATTTGGGATAATAGTAGATAGATAATACATTACTCCAAATTTATCCTAAGCAGTTCAGTAATTTCGACATGATACAGTAAAAACATCCAAGCAAATAAACTTTTACGTTTTTAATATTAGGAGGATGTAAAAACTGTATGTTATCTTCAGTCTATCCATATGGAGACCTTAATCACGAATAAGCGATTGCTCATTTGGGGCGCCAGGATGAGATCTCGCACCACCTGAAAAACTTGCTAGGGCCGCCTCTGCATGCACAAAATAAAAGAAAGTCAACCTGACAGCTTTCATTACAGCTTCACCACTATTAAGTTACCAATCCTACCACGTACCGCGATACCTCGCGCCTACTAGAAGATCCTCTCAGAAAACAATTAATTAATTGTTAGACGAATGGCTTTTGTTAGGGTTATGGAGAATGAACTGAAATTCTGTTTATTAAAACACTTCTCATTTCGTGACATGACTCGCGGTCAAGCACCAGAATGATGGAAATGAATAAGCTATTCAACAATTCTGACGTCCTCTTATCCCGGAAATTCCAGATTTTTTCCTTATCATTGAAGTGTTATTACCTTTCCAAATGTTGGGCTTATAGTTTTTATTCGCTTGTAGAATAATACATTACAAATACGGTGTATAAATATATTAAACTTTGCCTGCGGACCACCTGAACCTAACACTAGTGGATGAGAAACACTGGGGCACAGAATACACAACAACATGTCGATATTATTTCCGTAATTTAATCATTTGTGTATTTTTATATACGCTATGTACTAACAGTGCCGAGCGTGTAACTTTCCTGCTCAGTTGGTAGGGGGCGTGTTTGAACTAGATAACATTCTCCAATTTTACGCTAGCGTCATCAATTGTAAATTCAATGTACAAATATTAACACTAGCATTTGTCTGTTGTGATTATTGCTGTCTCGACGCTGTGAGATCAAAAGTATATCGCCGAGCGCTCGCAAACAATGCAGCTGCACCACACCAGAAACTGAAATAATGGGTGCCGACAGCGCCTAAACAGAGTCTTGCAACAAATCATAAATTGAATTCTCCAATATCGAATTACATGTAGCAATACACAAAGTGTATAGAGATTTTTAACCACTGAATGATTCAAATTGTATTTTCAATTCGCTGCATGCCGCCGCCCTTTGTTGTCTACTCCGGTCGCTTCTCTGGATCATAGCACGATATGGCCCTCTTTACGTATGAGAAATGTATCCGTACATTTGTAATTTACCTGTTTATTTCCCAATCTCGCATGTCTTAACATATGACCCAGCATCTCGTCTTTTCTTTCCGTGAGACTTTTCCTCAAATTTCTGTCCTCGCCCGTATTTCGAAAACACGCTCATTTTATACTTTATCTGTCCACTTAATTTTCAGTGTCCTTCTGTAGCATCACATTTCAAAGTTTCAATTTCATTTTTTCTAGTTTTCATTAAGACCGAAATTCATTACCAAAAAAAATATTTTGCCCGTTCAGAGTGATATGAAGAGTTCTTTCTGAGGCCTAGACCATAATAATTGAAACTTTTTACATCGCTAGCTATTCCTCTTTCATCATTCCTGCTTCACCCATCAGTTGCAATGCTGCTTTCCAAATAACATAATTTATTTACGTGTCCTATTAGGTGTAAACCTGTTTTTTATTATTATTACTTGACTAGTTTTTGTAGATACTTTCGCACAGGAATGATGAATAGATAAATAATTGTTTATAGTTGATTTATAATTATTTATAATGTATGATTAAAATAGCTAGATCTGGTAACGATTAATTAAACTGTGATAAATTAATTTAACAACGATTTCATAATAATTTTGGAAACCATAAAAATTTTACTCATATCAAAGTGTTTTAATAGCGGCGTTTACAGGTTTTTGTAACATTGACTGTACGCAACTGTGGTATCATATCTCAGTCCATCCTCAGTCATAGCTGGTTAGCCATTAATTTGAGGAAAAATAAATGGTCATCCTATTTTTCTATTTCATTTAAGTGATATAACGCTCATTGAAATATTTTGTTGCCTTAAATTTAAGTAGGTTATGAAATGAGGAATTATTGCATATTACAACGGTAAAATATCCATCAAAATAAATATTTAAATAAATGAAAGTTCAATAAATTTGTGCTTCATAATTAATCGAGTAGTTATCACCTAATAATGAAAGATTAAAACTTAAAAAATGTCTGGAGGACGGTCAATTCTGTTATTTCTTCCCCGAATTTTTTGACATTTCATTTTTTAAAGAAAAAAGTATTCAACGTTAAAATTTCATTTCTTTGTAAAAACCTTCCTTGGCGCACGGATCAAATGTTTAAATACTCCAGATATTCCATAATTTGTAGTAATGGTTAGTGTCACCATTTTTCTTCTGAATTTCTAAAGGAAAAAGTAAATAAAGCAAATATCTACTGTGTTCATTGAATACCCGATAATGATAAATAAAGTCTGACATGAGAAAAACTGCACAAAACATTTGGTAGAATTAGTACAAAAGAGCTACATGGCACCCTGCAGGGGGAGGGGGGGGGGAATAGAAGCTAAAGCCACGTTAGGCCACGTGGGGGGAGGGGGGGGGGCAGCAGAGTCCAAAATGGAGATACGTGGTTTATGGACTATCCCTAACAGAACAGAAAATAGATTCAGTTCAGGTAGGTAATATGCCTACCTTTTACATAAGTCACAGCCCTACAGCTAATCTAAATTTTACCTAACCTAAAATAAATTTTAAAAAAACCTGCCTTACCTCCTACCAATTCTTAAGATTTTTGAAAAGCTGGCTTGTGCATTGCATATTGTTTTGAATTTTTCCTGCATTGTTTGTTTCACAGGGCGATGAGGTTGAGCGTATTATTGTGGAGAATAAGGGTGATAGTGGTGGTACAAGTGGCTCTAAGCAGAGTTATAATACTGCTTCAACGCGAAAGATTGACACATATTTCTTAAAAAAAAAACCTTGAGGTTGAGCCGGGGGCATTGAGTACTGGTAGTGAAATTGATAGTCCTCCAGCTGAAGTGAATGATGATTTAGATATTGCTTCTTCTTCAGATCAGTCCACGTCTACAGCTTTAACAGCGTCATCATCAACCATATCTAGTGGCTTGTCGTTGAACTCTGAATTTGCTTTAGATATTGGAAACTATATCTCTAAAAAAAAAACATGCATGAATTACCTGATGTAACTAAAGCTGCACTACTAGAAAAAACATTGGGTGCCTTCACCTAACTATGATTTTCCACACCAAGTTTTTGCAAAAAACACGGAAAAAACTTACAGAAAAATATGTCAAAAAAAATCACATCTTGAAAATTCCATTGGCTTGTGCTGTCACATAAACATCAGGGACTGTATTTCAAATATTGTGCCTTATTTATCACTCAATCTGCCACTGATTTGGTTAGATCAAACCCTGGACGTCATGTGTCAAAACCATTGAAAGCCTTTAACAAGTTGTTAGGTGAAGGCGGTTATTACTGCAACATCAACGTAATCATTATCATAAGATGGCTGTTGAAAGTGGGAAGAACATTTTGGCGTATTATCACAAACCTGAGGTTGATATTGGTAACCAAATTTCTACTCAAAGAAAGACTCAAGTGGCAGAAAACAGAGATCGTTTACGACCAATTATAAAAACAATAATATTGTGTGGTCGTCAAAATATACCATTACGTGGCCACCGAGGACGAATGACCAGATTTCAGCACGAACACCGTTCATAGAGACGTCTCCTCTTCAGAAGGAAATTTTCGAGCTCTGTTGAAATTTAGAATAGATGCAGGCGAATCAGTTCTCAAACGCCATTTATCATCAACAAGTTCTACAGCTACTTACATAAGCAAAACTGTACAGAACGAACTTATAGACATTTGTAAAGAACAGATTCAGGAAACTATTTTACAAAACGTGAAAAAAGCTAAGTTTTTAGCTATTCTTTTTGACGAGACTACAGATATTTCTCATACCGAACAGATGAGTCTATCATTCAGATATTTTAATGATGGTTTTATTAAGGAAGATTTTTTATGCTTCTGCGACGCTTATGAAATGCTTCAATGTGAAGAAAGAGATACCTCAGGAGGCACAAAAGAATTACGGTTAACAGGCACGGCATTAGCGAAAATCGTGGAAAATCTTTGTTATAAATTTGATATAGATTTATGTTTTTGTGTAGGGATAGGAACTGACAGCTGTTCAGTAATGGCATCCGACGCAAAAGATGCTGTTCAGGAACTCTCCAGAAAAGCAGGTCACGCAAAACGTTGTCCTTGTAGCAATCATGTTTTAAACAACTCCTTGGCCAAGTCATCAAACGTCGCTTCGTGTAGAAACACAACTGGGACAATGAAAAAAATCGTAGCGTTTGCTAACGCTTCTGCAAAACGCCATATTCTCAGAAGAACTTGATGGTATGGCAATTCAAAGTATATGCGAGACACGATGGGCTGAAAGACACGACGGCCATTTACAATTCCAGGGTGATAATATGGTTAAAATTTGTAACGCTCTGGAGAGAATATCGACATGGCAAGATAACACTTCAAGTGACGCTCACTGTCTCTTACAAACACTACGCAGCTCTGATTTTATTATATCATCGATATGCCTAACCGATATTCTAGGTAAGAAAACAAAACATTACAAAACGATTTATATGTAAGATTTTTTTTCTTTAAGGAAGGTTATAAAATGATTTTTTATATATATTTTAGGAACTACAGTTTCGTTGAGCCGATTCCTGCAAACTGCTTCGGTCGACATCAAAAGAGCCACCGATGCAGTGATGGATGTCATGGAAGTATTACGATCGAAACGCCAAAACGCCGAGTCTGTATTCAAGCAATTATTTTCAGAGGCGACAGAGCAAGCAAAACAGTTGGATGTTACATTAAAATCCCCGTACAGTTCAAAGGCAAACAAACCAGTCAGATGTGTTTGATGTGGAGGCGGTCATGAACTCGCCACCTGCAAGAAACCCCGCGATGACCCACTTGCTGCAACTGCGGGTCTGGGCACGTAGCTTCTTACAGAGGTTGTAGATCATGGAAGCTACAACGTAAGAGGCATCCACAGCAGCGCCGCGGAACCACTACAAGCACACAGGACTCCAGGGCCTCGCCGCCGGAGACCACTCGCCACCATGTAACTGTCACCAGCAGTACTCGCAGAGAAATAGTCTTTGATATCTTGAATTCAGCCGTACCGAGAGCAGAGCCACCCAGTCGTTCAACAGCCACAGAAACAAGAAGTTGCGGACACACACGGCGACTCATGCAAGGGAACTTAACAGCGGCTACAACAATAGTCGTCGACCTGCAGCGACCAGCCCAGATCTACTCGCGACGGCGAAGCATTCCGCAACACACCACTATCGACACAACAGACGGACTACAAGAACTCCAAGAACATAAGCTTAGGCTTAATATGCAGCTGCTTCATCAACAAACCATGTTACTGACCGAAGTCATAACAAGTTACGCAAATAACCAGACACCACGGTGAAGATGAACCTACAAAAAAGTCGTGAACCATCTAATTACTACTCAAGGCAATGTCTTCGGACAACATCCTCCACCTCCACCTGCCTACAATGAAAAGGCAGTGACGTTGCTGTGTCGACTCGACTAAACTACTAGCTAAATTGCTCGAGTAAATTTTCGCTATTCAGATACGTTTAGTTAATAAATTACTCAGTACTTGACTAAATTACTAGTCTAGTGGGAACCAGCCTTAAGGCCAGTCCACAGTCTCGCTGTTAGAGAGACGTTAAGCAGATAAAAAAAAAATTAAGGCTAGTCCAGTAGCAACATTATTATGCAACACGTGGAGAAGGGCCGTGTGAAGGAGGAAATTGGATTGGCAAAGACGGGAAGTCTCATCAGTGAACAAGTATTTTCTTGTTGATCGTTGGTGCGTAGTTCTGAATATATTAGGATATTTTTTAACTCGAGGCTTAAGTACCATAATTTGTGTTCGGATGCTGTGTGGAACCAAGCGTCACGAGGGTCGTGCGCACAGACCACGAATGACTGTGGCTGCTGTGTAGCCGTCGAGATGTGCGAGTGGAGACTTCCCCGGCGTATCGGCTGTCCAGCCGGATGGAGTTGTATAACACCCTGCTGTCAATGTGGTATTCACCGAAGCGATACGACGCATCATCCGGCTGGACTCCCCAGAGGATTTTGTTGTGGCTGACGAGAGACAGACATCAACAGCGATTATCCAAGGACGCTGCTAAGTGCGTTCTTAGTCTTGATTTTAACGATTTTTTGAAAGTGCGATGCAGTTCTTTTACTGTATTGGCGTAAAGAAAGTTGCCTTCACATGGCGTTGTTAAGCCAAGGATCTGGTGGGTTACTGGTTATAAGGGAGCGTCAATAAACTACGTGGCTTGGTCTAGGGGGGAGGGGATGGCTGGAAAACTACGAAGGGCTACGTGGTGGAGTGGGGTTTCCGAGCCGGGCCACATAGCTTTACATTCATATTATTTGCTAACATTAAAACAGCACACAACAGCATGGAAATATTTATTTCCGTCATTTAATTATCCACGTATGTAATTTACGATAGTCTGACCAAAGAAAACAGTACAAAATGTCTTCTTGAATCAATAGCGACAACAAGCTATGTGTTACATGGGAAAATGTGTGTGGGGTGGGGGGGTTAGAGACAAAAGCCACGTCGGGCTATGTGGTGTTAGGGGGGGATGGACGTTTGACAGGAAGCCAACTGGAGCTACATGGTTTATGGACGCTCCCTTCGCGCTCGAGCTCCTTTTTTGGGAGGGGCAACGGACGCGTTTCCCAGTACGGGAATCCAGGTTTACGCTTCACTGAAATTACTGCAGGCCACGACAGAATATCTTATCTACAGTTATCTCCCAGCCTTATAGCCCTAATAATCATCATCATTAGACGTTTCCTCCTTTGCGAGTTGTCCTGCACCTCTTCCAAGTCTGGAGGTCATCCCAAGTAACTTTCCTTCACCACTTTTCTCCAAACGACTCCCTTAGCCTCTGCGTCTTTCTTCGCTTGGTCCGTCCATTTTGCCCGAGGTCTTCCAATTGGTCTCCTTCCCTTCCCGCTGTTCAGCAGTGCTACTTTCGGCATCCTCTCCTCCTCCAGCCTCATAACATGCCCCAACCACTGCTGTTTTTTCCTTGTTAACATCTGTTCTAATGCTTCCACTTGTACCCTCTCCCCAGTGTTTTCATTTCTGATTTTATCTTTCCTGGCGACATTCTCTATCCTTCACAGAAACCTCAGCTCTGCCCCCTGCAATCTGCTAATATCTCTTTGTCCAAGTAAAATAATAAAAAGAAAAATATTTTGCTATGACATTTATAATGTTTGTGGATACATGAATATCCACTATTTTTTTTAAACTTATGATTTATTGTAATTCTTATTACAATATTTATTAAGTAATTGAAATGCATGAGGTTAAACATTCAAGTTTTTGAAAATTCCGGTGTATGCACTGTTTTTAAATCTTTTTATTGTGGGTGACTAATGTTAAAAACCAATAGAAATAAGTTGTGCGATTATCTGTGAGTTTCCGTGTGCACAGTGGCAGACTCGTGGTCGAAGGTACCGGCCGGGGTGCTGGGCGGAAACCTGCGATGGCTGGGCGACTTCGACGAGTGCGTGTGGCGCGCCGGAGGCAGGTATTGTCTGGCGCGGCTGCGGCCCTACAGCCCCGACCACGTGGTGCAGGTGCTGCTGGACACGGCCACGGCGGGCCGCCAGCGCCTGGAGGAGCTCAGCTTAGAGGTGGGAACTGCCACAAAAAGTTTGTTTGATGTTCTGAAATAATTTTTACCAAGAAGCTTATTTATTCAATTAATGACAACGTCTATATTAATAATTGTTTGCTTAAAAAGAGGTACTGTCTTGCTTTTCAAAAAAACATTAGTCCCAGCTTTAATTCTTTCCGTTATTCCCTGGCGAGCGTCAATAAACTACGTTGCTTGATCTAGGGGGGAGGAAAGGTTGGGTAGAAAGCTATGCTGGGCTACTTCGGGAGAGGGTGGATTAGGAGCCAAACAGCATAGCTTTTATTCAAATTTTTTGTCACAGTGATAGTAAGTTGTGGAAAAACGAAACTTTAAGTGTTTGTACAAAACACATAGTTTAAGAAAGTGTTCTAAGACCTGTGCGCGAAGGGACGTAAAGCTTTTCGAAACGTTGAGTTTTATCGAGTGATAATCGATTGATTGTACGTGGCTGAAGTGTGAACAGTTCCTCGCCGCGAGCGCTGTCGTCGAGCTGAGTCGGCGCCTTCCAACCTGCCAGCGGTGCTCTGCCGATCAGCGGCTTCGCGCGGCGCACACGCCGCGCCGGACACCTGATGCCGGCGATCAGCTGCGGTGAGTCACTACAGTAAACAACTTTTCTGCTGCCGCCAACATGGGGTCACCAGAAGAAAACTCTGACAGGGTTTTAAACCAGTGTAGTGAAAAAATCGGAAACGAGTATGTGGAATAGTCAAGCATCTAAACGATTTTGTGGCCAAAAACTCACTGAAGTTAGAGTTAGAGAATAAAAGATAAGCTAGCCTGCTGGGCAATAAACATCGCCTTCTTGAGGGCCAGTTGTCTCAGCTAGGAAAGAAAATGAAACACTCAAAAAAGAAAATGAGCAACTCAAACAAAATAGAGGAGAAATAGCCCCAGCTATGCTGCAATGGCGAAATCTGGAGGATCGACTGGTGTGAATCCCAAAATCACTCAGTCCACAAAAAGTGCGGTTTTCATTACTTCCAAAGGGGGGAGAACCCGAAGCAAGTGGCTGAACAAGTTACAAAAATCATAAAACCTGGGAGGGATAAAATTAGAATCAACAGAATTCGCACAACTAACAATGCTATTATAGTGGAAACAGAATCTCCTGAGGATTCGCAAAAAATCTAAATAACAAGGAATGGCTGAAAAGATGCGATGTGAACTCCCTAGAAAACGAAGGCCACTCATGATTTTTTACGACATACCAATAACAATTCATGTAGACAACCTTGCTGATGCTGTCTACCAGCAAAACCTTGAGGTAAAATAGAGAAAGGACAATTTATGGATGGTTTTCAACCAAAATTTAAACTGGACCTAGAGAAAGAGCAACAGTTCATCATGTTGTGGAGGTGAGTCCTTCTGTTAGGAAACTTCTGTTGCAGCAAAAGAAAGTCTTCATAGAATTTTCTGCTATACAGTGAAAGACTACGTTGTCGTTCCAAAATGCAATAAATGTTTGGATTTAGGACACGTCAGTAAGCATGTAAGAAGAACAATAGTTCTTGTTCACACTGTGGAGAAGGGATCAGTGCAAGAAAAGTTCTCAACCTTCAATATGCATACCGTGTAACAGACGGGGAAAAGCTGCAACAAGAAGGGCAAAGAGTGTCTACCTACCAATTACTCCTACAACGAGCTGTAAACAGGACTGATTATGGATAGTTTACTACAAGGAATAGATATGGGAAACGACATATACTCTCAACTGGCAATGTAATTAGGAAAATAGTTGAGGATGTAATTGGGAAGCAGACTACAAAAACGAAAGGAAACCCCCTTCAAGACAAAAAAGAAATGCAAAAAGGGCTGCCTGCTTCAGAGAGAAACTAAAAATGGAGAAGAATCGTAAGAAACAAGATGTTGGAACGCAGACGGACGACCACTCATTACAGATTAACGAAATCTCTTCGAGTTCCGCCAGTCATCCCCGGAACCTTATGTCAAAAGGATTGGTCTGGGTGGAATACAGACAGACCAAATGGGTTGAACATTACTCACGACCTGTAGCGAGTCAAAATTGGTGGAACAACCGCTGAATTGGAAACATAGACAGACGCAGTTCTATAAACCCTAAAACAATATACAGTGATTTTGAAACTAATTTAAAACTCGGTCGACTGGAGGAGGCTCCGAATCTCAATGTGGCGCTGAGGCATCTAACTCGAATAGCGCATCCGGTGTAAATATGTAACCTTCCCTCAGCTAGAAGCGATTGATCGTATACATCTAAAATCTATCAATCTTCCTACAGAGACTTCTCAGCTTCTCTCTCTTGTGCATAAAGTCTTCGAAAGAAGGAATGAAACTTTTGATCCCGATCAAATATATAAACAGTACGTATTAACTCATGGGCGTATAGTTTTCGATTCAAACTCCCGTGGCCACAGTGCAATCCACACCAGACATCCATAAAACACAAAATGTCTTGTAAGCTACGAATTGCACAACTAAACGCCAGGAGAAGCAAGTTGGTTGCAGAGGTGAGGAAGCTATCAGAGGAACATAAATGGGATGTCATATGCCTTCAGGAGACACATTCATGCTTCGGGAAGATTCCTTACATGCCGGCATCGTCACAGATAATCTCAACAGGTAGAAACCCTATGACAGCAATAGTAGTGCTATCCAGACAAGTTACTGTAACTAAGATAGTGCAGTTCTGTGATGAACATACGACATGTGTGGAACTCATTGCTGACTGGGGTAGTGTAATTCTCGTCAACATGTATTTTCAATATAGTGATCCCATTGAACCATACATTGGGAAATAAGAGAAGTGTGCACTGCCCTAGAAACAGACCAATAGTGATAATGGCTGACGCCAATGCTAGATCCGAACTCTGGCATAGCGGGGAGACAAATACGAGAGGCGAGCTTTTAGTGGAAGCTATTAGTGAACTGAATCTAGAAGTAAGAAATCTACCACATAAACCCTACACATATAGCAACCGAGCAGGAGCTAGGTCAAACATCGATGTAACATTGACCAATCTGCGAGTGGGAACTTATTGAGGAATTGGAACGTTTTAGAATTTTTAACTACCAGCGATCACAATGTTATTACTTTTGAGTTGGTCAGAGGGAGGAACGATTTTGACACATCGGAGGCGCAGATTCCAAGGTACATTACAACATCCGACGGCAGACTGGAACAGGCTGAGGGAAAGTTTTGCACAACAGAAATCCTATTAGATGATAATGATGTAGATCGAGCCGCAAAGACCTTACCGGGCACTCCAAATATCAATGAGGAGATCTATTCCTCTAAAGAGAACATTGGCACAGTTGACAGACCTTGGACAGATAGACTGCAAAGACTACGACAAAGGATGCACAAAGCAAGAAAAGATTACCAACGTTGCCTCATCTCCGTTAGAGGACAGCTCCTGGAAAGATACAGACAAATTAAGAGTGAATTCCAGAACTGTTAATACTAAGTAAACAAAAAAGTGGGAAACATTTGTGAAAAAAACTTGCGTACAAACCCCTGGGGTATTCCATACAAAATTGCAGCAGGAAAGGTAAAACCCCCAACTACACTGTCTACTGTGCAGAAACAAGATGAAACCATGACTACGAGCTGGAAATCTACTGCAGAAGTGTTACTCCAAGAACTCCTTCCAGATGATAAAGTGGAAGATGATGAGATGGAGCACAGAGCGCTCCGTCTGGAAATTGACCAACATAGGCAAAGTACCACCGACACTTCAGATATTAGCATCTTCGAGGTAGTACAAGCAATAAATGCCTTGTCCAGGAATAATCTCCGGGTCCGGATGGTATTCCAGCTGAAGTAGTACAAGAACTGGTAGTGCCAGTAGCCCCCACTCTGTGTAAGCTCTATAATGCATGCCTGCATCAGGGAAGATTACCAAACATCTGGAAGCAGAGTGAGATATTAATCATCAAGAAGGGAGATGATAAAGATCCAAAATTGCCTAAATCATATCGACCCATCTGCTTGCTAAACGTGCTGGGAAAAATACAAGAAAAGGTGCTGTTCAAGAGGTTACAAGAACATTGGGAGAAGGAAGGGATGAACCCAAACCAATATGGATTCAGAGCGGGGAGATCTACAGAGGATGCAATCAACCAGACAATGAATCTGATACAGAACTCAAATCAGAATTACGTGATAGGGATTCTTGTCGATATATCCGGGGCATTTGATAATCTATGGTGGCCTGCACTTTTTGCAAGGCTTAAGGAACTTAATTGTCCAAAGAACTTGTATAACTCCTTTAAAGATTACTGTAAGAACAGATATGTTAAACTCAGGTGTCCTGGAGTATCCATTAATAAAAAGCTAACAAAGGGTTGCCCACAGGGATCCATTTTTGGTCCAATATTTCGGAACATTGGGCTTGAACCGGGAATGGCAAGGCTGCAAAGATTGCCGGAACTCCTGGGACTTGTTGCCTTTGCAGATGACCTGTTCTTAATTATAGAGGGTAAAACCAGAGCCGAAATTGAGGCTAAAGGCGCAAAGGTTCTGCGTTAACTCAGTCGATGGTGCAGACAAGTCAAACTAAGATTAGCACCTCAAAAAACCTGTTATATGTTATTGAAAGGTAGATTACAGAGCAATCTAACCATTAAAATAGACGGAGTTACAATAAGAAGAAGTCCCTTCAGTCGATACCTTGGTGTGAAATTAGACGAAAGCTTAAATTTTATGGCCCATATGGAGGAAGCATGTGGGAGAGCCACCTCAGTCATGAATAAACTAATCAGTATGGGGCAAAGGCGTTTCCAACTTCCACCGCTTATTATTCGAATATACCACAACACAATATTAACATCAATTGTAGGGTATGCAGCCAGCGTCTGGGCGAAATACCTCAGAAAAGCAAAACCCAGCCAACTTTTGAGGAGGACACAGCGAAGTATTCTAATCAGGCTGAGTGGTGCTTATAAAACAACAGCAACTGATGCCCTTACCGTAGCACTGGGGGGTGTGGCCACTGGACTTGGAAGTTCGCAAGTGGGGAGCATTATACTGGCTCAGGAAAGGGAATGCGGAACAGGTAGAGAGAATCACGGGAGCACCAGCAACAACACTGCAGAAGTAAACAAATTGTTATTGGAAGGATGGCAGCAAAGGTGGAATGTTAGCACAACAGGAAGAAGGACATATGATATGTTTCCAAGTGTCTGTGAAAGACTCAAAATGTCGCATCTTCACCCATCGCCTGGGCTGGTACATTACATAACAGGTCATGGCCCTTACAACAGTGAATTGCAAAGAAGAGGAATAGTGGACAATGGTAGCTGTGATTGCGGAAACGAGGGCACTCCGGAACATGTTGTATGGGAGTGTATTTCAACAGCGGAACAAAGAACCCCATATCAGCAAATATTACAGGGCAGGCGCATTTTTGACATATTGCGTGACCAGAAATTGTGGTACTTTCTTGATGCAGCTTGCAATCTGGCCTCACAAGCAGCCAAAGAAAGGTTCTTGGCACTTAGAAACCGTTTCAACCTACAGCGACCAGCGACTGAGCAGTGATAATTCCCGAGAAAGAAACTCTCGATGGGTTGAAGGAGGACACCTCCACTTCCAGAAGTCATCTCCTGAGGGAGGTAAGTTACTCCGAAGTGGCTGTGCCGGGAGTAAATGTGTAAAAGTGTCGTAAATATACAAAGTGAGAAACAGTGAGACAACAGTGCAGTAAGTGATTTGTGTATGTGATGTTTCCCTGTTTAATTATATATAATAATATCTGTGTGTGAACGTATGTTATTCAAATTACAAATTTACAGTATATATCAAAAATAAGAACACTAACACATATCAAATATATGCTTACACATTGTTAATTTAATTATGTAATTAATTTTTGTGAAATTTGAATTATGCGTTACAAACTAGTTTTACATCCTGAATAATATTTAGCTATTATTTGCAAACTATAATTATCTTATGTACCTCTTGTAATATATTGGAAATATGGGCCCAGAATAGAAACTAGGTGCTGGGCTATTATGTACCAGGATATAAAAATATAAAAATAAAAAAAAATATAAAAAATAATAGTAAGTTGTAGAACACGCAACAGCCTGTGAATATTTATTTTAGCCCTTTAATTTTCTCAGGACGTAATCTGGGGTAAGCTCATCACGTACTTACACTTGCCTAGTCGACTCGCGCCCTATTTATGATGTTAGTAAAATAGTTATTAAGAATTAGGACATTCTGGCTTTAGATCATAAACTGAAGTTTAATAATAATAATAAATAAATTTTGGTGTTTGTATAAATAATTTGATTTGTTTTTTATTTCACCCAACAATATGTAATTAAAAATACATTTTCAACGGCACATACAGCATTACAAAATATGTGTCTTTTACAAAATTTTATCAAATTATTTTCTTCAGTTCTCGTAGAGGTGGACATCCCAAATCTTCAATATTTTAGAAGACTTTCTTCCTGATAATCTTCTGGAACCATCTAGACTTCTCACGTCCTTTAACACGTATAATTGAGTCATCTTCATTGGTGATTGCATGTAAAATAGTACATAGTCTACTGAAGGTTACACCAGTAGCATTACAGGGTATTCCATGATAATTATGTGACAGCCATCTAACTGTTGGTTAGTTACCTCCACATCCTGGTGAGCTTACAGAAATCCAGTGTGTAACGATAATGGTGTCTGATCGTACTACACATACGGCAACTTCTTTGAAAATAAACGTTCCGTCTTTCGTCTTGAATCCCTGTGCTTCCAGGAAGATGGTAGTCATGATACTACGTGGTGGCGAATAGTGCTATACTGTTTTATGTGAGCTTCCGCACAATACTAGTTAGTGGTATGTATTCCACAATACTGTCGTGAAGGATTAGGCAGTATGCAGACGTGTAGGCAGGAAAATTTTCACTGCTATCAAACTCCATACAAATATCCACAGGCCCAGTCTAAACAGATTCATTTTGTTGTGAACAGTCAATTACGGCGAGAGGTGTAGTTGTGATAAAGTATTCACGGTTTAGTAACGGCAAAGGATGATCTCATTCGTAGTAAGACTGCTGGAATCTAGCATACTTATCATACAGTACTGTGGTTCTGTTTTTATTAAAATATAAATTCATATTCTCGTACGGATACGCCACATTATTCAAGAACACTATAGAAGACCTCGCTGTTAAGAGACGTTAAGCAGTTAAAAAAAGGAACACTTTCACAATGACGAGATTACAGTGATCAAACGTGGCCGCACTTAAATCCGGGTTGCGTTTTCTGTTTGTTTGTAATCCTAGAATTACGAACCTAGGTTTTTTCCAGTTAAGTTGATGTCTTCAAAGACTAAATTTGAGGAAGCAGAGGATACTCCAACAGATCCAAACTTCCGAAATTAATTCGAAGTGGCTTCCCACTGTCTAAAATCTTAAGCAATGCTAGTTTTTCACTTTCGCCTACTACCCATGCAGGTTTATTGATGGTAAATTTACTATTTTGAGGATTTGGATTAGCTTGTACGTATGAATTTGTATCGTCCCTAGCACGAATCAGTACAAGCTCTTGTTTTACATTTGCAAGTTTCCTTTTAAAGTCTTCACAAAAACCCAAGAGCACACTCAAAGGTATACATACATCAAAGTAGCCATTTCCAAGATCTCGTTGGGGCCATCAAGCGTTGTTCAACACGCCAATTTGTTGAGGATTAGCAGAAATAAGTGTCTTCACTGTGCTTGTGACACCTACATTTCTATTCCGGTCAATTTCAACTCCATTATGTTCTAACCGAATTTCCTCAAACAGAAACGTGAAAGCATTGGATGTGGCAATTGAATTTGTAACCCCTGATCCATTTGATTTGACGAATCTTCCTTCAAAATGCAAATAACTATCGCACGGCAGTGTATATGTATCCTTGTTCTGATTAGGCATCCGAATCTCATCGTATTTATTAAATGTGGCTGGCGTATGTGGTTGGTGACTCAAAAACTGTTTGCACGTCACCGATTAGTCAAATTCCACGCTTGAAGTTACATCAAGCATCTCGACCATTCTTTACGGTATAGCCTGGGCTGGTACATTACATAACGTTTGGGAGAACTTCAACCACACAGAACAGGAGGGCGTTGGTAAACCAACCTCAACACATAGTTCTTACTAAAGAAGGAAGTTTGTATTGTCAAGGTAAAATACTCAATCGTGTAGCTGATCCCTTCAAAGAATACGATGCTCCTACCAAGCGATATCTTATAAACTGGAAAATATTCTTTCACATGTCAATGTTGAAAAATGGATCGAAGTATTGAAAACAACAGAAGTGACTATATTTGTAACTATTGGGGTAACGGATCAGGCATACATACTAGAAACGGGGCTAAACTATTATGAAATCCCTGTCGATAGTTTAATCCTTTCAATAGCCAAACCTGGCAGGATTGATGTAAAACTGACTTGGGTAAAATTTGGCTATCAAACGGGGTTACTCCTTGTGAAGCGAGGTGATAAAATTAGTTTTTTTCCCAGCAACTGTAAATGTTAATTTTACAGCTCTACTATGAATTCAGAACATCAGCGGCACCACCAGCAGTCATTTTTTTACAATATTCGTTTATTTATACACACATAAAAATGAGCACAGCACTCAGGAAAACATACAAGTAAAGATTATTCTGTATTCCTATTTTATACCGGACTACGGACTCTAATCAATAGAAAAGAAATTTTTTGATAGGAACAATTGTATACCACCAAGCATATATAGTTATTTTAAAATGTTCTTTATTCTAATGACTCTACATATAAACCACATTCATTTTTCGTAAATTATTATTAATGTTCTAAGTTTTTTTACAATATGTACATCAAATTTACAAGCAACATACACGGATAAACGGTATATTTCCTATTCACTCACACACTATATACAATGTCATACACACATCCACTCAGGTGGTAGGTGAATGGAAATGTATAAGTGTGAAGTGGCGTGACAACAAGATGATCAACAGGTCTGAGTGGTCTGTGGACGAGGTGAGCACCTGGCGGTAGGAAAATTGACAATGAATAAGAGTGAAGAGGCGTGACAACAATGGGATCAAATGGTCTGAAGGATTCTATGGAAGAGGTTGAGTCCCAGGTGGTAAGTGATTGGTGAATGTATAAAAGTGAAGTGGCGTGGCAACAAGGCATTCAACTTGTCTGAAGGGGCCTTTGGACGAGGTTTAGCCATGGCAGGAGGCGAATGTTGAATGAATAAGTGTAAATTGGCGTGACAACAAGATGATCAACTGGTTTGAAGTGGTCTGTGGACGAGGTGAGCCTATGGCCGTAGGCAAATTATGAATGAATAAGAGTGAAGAGCGGTGACAACAAGCGGATCAATTGGTCTGAAGGGGTCTGTGGACGAGCGGTAAGTGAATGGTGAATGAATAACAGTGAAGTGGCGTGGCAACAAGGCGATCAACTGCTCCATAGGGGTATGTGGACTTGGTTGAGCCTCTGGCGTTAGGCAAATTGTGAATGTATAAGAAAGAAGTGGCGTGACAACAAGGGGATCAACTGGTCTGGAGGGGTCTGGGGACGAGGTTGAGACCCAGGTGGTAGGTGAATGGTGAATGTATAAGGAGGAAGTGGAGTGGCAACATGGCGTTCAACTTGACTGATGAGGTCTTTGGACGAGGTTGAGCCTGAGGCGGTAGGCAAATGTTGAATGAATAGGTGTAAAGTGACGTGACAACAAGAATATCAACTAATTTGAAGTGGTCTGTGGAAGAGGTTGAGCCTCTGGCGGTAGGCACATTATGAATGAATAAGAATGAAGAGCCGTTACAACAACGGGATCAAATGGTCTGAAGCGTTCTGTAGAGGAGGTTGAGTCTCAGGTGGTAGGTGAATGGTGAATGTATAAGTGTGACGTGGCGTGGCAACAAGGCGTTGAACTTGACTGAAGGGGTCTTTGGACGAGGTTGAGCCATTCGCAGTAGGCGAATATTAAATGAATAAGTGTGACATGGCGTGGCAACAAGATGATCAACTGGTCTGAAAAGGTGTCTGGACGAGGTTGACCTTTAAGCGGTAAGTGAATGGTGAATGAATAACAGTGAAGTGGCGTGGCAACAAGGCGATCAACTGCTCCATAGAGTTATGTGGACTAGGTTGAGCCTCTGGCGTTAGCCAAATTGTGAATGAATTAGAGTGACGTGGCGTGACAACTAGGAGATCAACTGGTCTGGAGGGGACTGTGGATGACGTTGAGTCGCAGGTAGTAAGAGAATGGTGAATGTATAAGTGTGAAGTTACGTGGAAACAAGGAGTTCAACTTGACTGAAGGGGTCTTTGGACGACATTGAGCCTTTCGTGGTAGGCGAATATTGAATGAATAAGTGTGCCATGCCGTGACAACAAGGGGATCAAATGGTCAGAAGGGGTCTGGGGACGAGGTTGAGTTTCAGGTGGTAGGTCAATGGTGAATGTATAAGTGTGAAGTGGCTTGGCAAGAAGGCGTTCAACTTGTGTAAAGGGGCCTTTGGACGAGGTTGAACCTTTGGCGGTAGGCGAATGTTGAATGAATAAGTGTGATGTGGCGTGACTACAAGATGATCAACTGGGTTGAAGTGGTCTGTGGACGGGTTTAATCCTATCGTGGTAGAAAAATTGTGAAGAAATAAGAGTGAAGAACCGTGACAACAAGGGCATCAAGTGGTCTAAAGTGGTCTGTGGACGAGGTTGAGTCTCAGGTTGGTGAGTGGTGTATGTATACGTGAGAAGTGGCGTGGCAACAAGGCGTTCAACTTGTCTAAAGGGGTCTTTGGAGGACATTGAGCCTTTACGGTACGTAAATGTTGAATGAATAATTTCAAGTGGTGTGACAACAAGATGATCATTTGGTCTGAAGTGGTCTATGGACGAAATTGAGCCTCTGGCGGTAGGCAAATTGTGAATGAATAACAGTGAAGTAGCGTGACAAAAATGGGATCAACTGGTCTAAATGGGTGTTTTGGCGAGGTTGACCTTTAAGCAGTAAGCGAATGGTAAATAAATAACAGTGAAGTGGCGTGACAAAAAGGCGGAAACTGCTCTAAAGGGGAATGTGGATTTGGTTGAGCCTCTTAGGTAGGCAAATTGTGAATGAATAACAGTAAAGTGACGTTACAAAGGAGATCAACTGGTCTGAAAGTTTCTGTCGACGGGATTGAGTCTCAGGTGGTGGGTTAATGATGAGTGTATAATTGTGAATTGGCGTGACAACAAGAAGATCAACTGGTCGGAAGTGGTCTGTGGACGTGTTTGAGCCTCTGGCTGTAGGAAAATTGCGAATCAATGAGAGTGAAGTGGCATGAAAACAAGATGATCATCTGGTCTGAAGGGGTCTGTGTACGAGGTTGAGTCTCAGGTGGTAGTGTGAAGTTGCGTGGCAACAAGGCGATCAACTTGTCTGTAGTGGCCCTTGAAGAGGTTTGAGCCTTTGGCGGGAGGCGAATGTTGAATGAATAAGTGTGAAGTGGCGTGACAACAAGATGATCAACTGGGTGGTAGATGAATGGTGATTGCATAAGAGTGAGGTGGCGTGGCAACAAGGCGTTCAACTTGTGTGAAGGGGCCTTTGGACGACGTTGAACCTTTGACGGTAGGCGAATATTGAATGAATAATTTTGAAGTGGCGTGACAACCAGATGATCACCTGGTCTTAAGTGGTCTGTAGACGAGGTTGAGCCTCTAGCTGTAGGCAAATTGTGAATGAATAAGAGTGAAGTCGCGTGACAACATGGGAATCAACTGGTTTGAAGGGGTCTGTGGACAATGTTGAGTCTCAGGTGGTAGGTGAATTTATTAGTATGAAGTGGCGTGGCACTAAGGCATACAACTTGTGTGAAGGGGGGTTTGGACGAGGATGAGTCTTCGTCGGTAGGCGAATGTTGAATGAATAAGTTTGAAGTGGCGTGTAAGCATGATTATCAACTGGTATGAAGTGATTTGTGGACGAGTTTGAGCCTTTGACGCTATTCAAATAGAGAATGAATAAGAGTGAAGTGGCGTGACAACAAGGGGATCAACTGGTCTTAAGTGGTGTGTGGACGAGTTCGAGCCTCTGGCAATAGGCGTATGGTGAATGAATAAATGTGAAGTGGCGTGAAAACAAGATGATCAACAGGTATGATATGGTCTGTGGACGAGTATCTGGCGGTAGGAGAATTGTGAATGAATAAGAGTGAAGAGGCGTGTCAACGAGGGAATCAACTGGTCTCAAGGGGTCTATGGACGAGGTTGAGTCTCCTGGTGGTAGGTGAATGGTGAATGTACATGTACTAAGTGGCTTGGCAACAAAGCGTTCAACTTGTCTAAAGGGGTCTGTGGACCAGGATGATCCTCTGGATGTAGGAAAATTGTGAATGAATAAGAGTGAAGTGGCGTGACAAGAAGATGATCAACTGGTCTGAAGGGATCTGTGGACGAGGTTGATTCTCAGGTGGTCGGTGAATGGTGAAAGTATAAGGATGATGTGGCGTGGCAACAAGGCATTCAACTTGTCTGAAGGGGCCTTTGGACGACGTTGAGCCTTTGGCGTTAGGCGAATTTTGAATGAATTTGTTTAAAGTTGCGTGACAACAAGATGATCAACTGGTCTGAAGTAATCTGTAGACGAGGTTGAGCCTCAGGTGTCGTCGTCGTCGACTGGAAGTTTGTGCCACCACGGCGTGCCATGGCGACACTGGACGCTTTGGGCATTCCCTGCCCCTCCGTCCTTTTGCTTAATTTGTTTTAGTTTGAATTTACGATCAGTAATTAATTTAACCAGCAGGTTCAGGAGGCAGGAATCTGGGCTCCAGGGTTTGCCGGCATTCATCCATGGCATCACCAACCAGACCCCCCTCCCCCCCCCCCCGACAGAAAGAGGTATGTCACGCATCTCTGGTTTTGGGATAGGATGGGATGGGATTAGCGATTATATGTGATGGATGGGGGGGGATAGAGAGGAGGAAGACTGTCACCATAATAGATTTGTCAATATTATTTGTCTTTGTCTAAAAGTCGATGTTGGAGTGTCAATGTCAGTTAGTCACATTTCAGATCAGGCGGGGTACCATTTTGATTCTAATGTTAGTGATTGTGATTGTGCAGGTTGGCACATACAATTGACTGCTGATGGTGCTGGCCCACCTCGCAGAAACCCGTTACCCCGGCAGTAGCGCGCTACAGCCTAGTCGCAGCTCAGTTGAGCTGGTGTGAGGTGGAGTATGTTGTCCTAGGACATTGCCTCCAAGTTAAGTGGACGGGACAAATCTTCACTGTCGGTGTGTCTTCTCGTTTGGCTTTGAGTGTCTTCTTCACTGGGTGGTTGCCGCCGCGGCCTTCGTTGCTTTACAGAAATGGCACGCCGCGTTGAGTGTGATGACGTTAATGCTGCCTCATTGAGGCAGACAGGTCTTCTTTTGTAGTCAGATGGGCTGTCAGCTTCGTGAGAAGGGCGATTAGTTCGTCCAGTCTTCTTCCTCGTAGATCGGCAGAGTGTCTGGTGCAGGAGCAGTTGCATACTTCTGTGCCACCTCCACTGTCTTCCCATCTGGTGGTCTTCCGCCATTCTCGTTTCTTTGATTGCCGCTGTCTTGTAGTAGTTGTGCGATGCCTAGTAGGTTCCGGTGACTTAGTACTGCTCTCACGTAGTCTTGGCTGCGAGTGCGTACGTTTCCTCCGGGCATCAGGCTGATTAGTCACTGGACAGACAGACAGACAGACAGACGTCAATGACTGGGAAAGCGGTAGTCCCAGATTATGGGGAAGGTTGTGCGCTGCAGCGCATCTCCTTCCAGTTTGCTAGTATGGTTGTCGTATTCGGTGTGTCCTAATCAGGTTGTTCCTACCAGGTGTTTTACTTCTTTACTGGTGGTCAAGAATTTTCTTGGGCCACCTTAGTAGGTCATTGTATGTGGGGTCTGCTCCCAATGCTGAGATCAACGGATTGTTTGATTTCTGCGCATTTTCATAAAACTGTGTAGCCAGCTGTTTGATTCTGACACGAAGTTTCGGTAATCCACTCAGACGATGAAGGTAATCAGTCCTCGTGTCCCTGGGGAGGTGATGAGCAAATCTGATGGCTCTATTCTGTATAGTTTGCAGTAGCTGAAGATATGCTTGCGCTGTGTTGCCCCACACAACCGCAGCGTACTCCAGTATAGGTCTCACTAGGGCGGTTTATAGACGGATCCCTAGGTCCTGTCTTAATTTAGATGTGGGATTCAATACTGGGTAGAGCGAACTTAGTCTCCCAGATGCTTTGGCCCGAACGTTGGTGACGTGAGGTTTCCACGTCATTCCCCTATCAAGTTGGACACCGAGGTAAGTTGCCGTCCTCGTCCAGGTTATATGCTCGCCGAAGAGTACCAGAGGAGGTAGCTGAGGAACTTTCTTCCTGGTAATGATAATTGCCTGGCTTTTGGAAGCGTTATAGGCAAGCCTCCATTTAGTGCCCCATTGCTGAATGTTGTCGCAAGCCTGCTGTAGCCTTCTGCGTAAGAGATGAACATTCAGGCTCTTAGCAAAATAGGCGGTGTCGTCAGCATATAACGCTTTCTTCACGCGAGCTGTGGATGGTGTATCCGCCGTGTATAAACTGTACAGGACTGGGCCAATAACTGACCCTTGTGGTACACCCGCAGAGATGTTCTTAATAGCTGAGATGCCACCGTCCATCAGAACTCTGAAAGTTCTTCCCTCAAGATAGTTCTTCAGGAGCTTAACATGGGAGAGTGGTACTCCTTGAGTGAGCAGTTTATATATGAGACCCTGATGCCAGACGGAATCAAAGGCACGGCTGACATCAAGCAGTACTGCGCCGAAGTATTCCCGACGTTCGAAGGCGGAGAAGGCCTCTTCTGTGAGACGGAGCAGTTGTTGGGGTGTTGAGTGATGTCTTCGAAAACCGAACTGTTCATCAGGCAACAGCCCCTCTCTGTCAATGACGGCGCGTAGTCTTTTGAGATAGAGACGCTCGAAGACTTTGGAAAGAGTCGGCAGAAGACTAATTGGCCTGTAGGACTTGGGGGATCTTCTGTCCTTGCCCACCTTCGGAATCGGTATGATGTCAGCATGCTTCCAAGTAGTTGGAATTCACCCGTTAGGAGAATTTGGTTGAAGGCGTCTGTTACAAACTGAACGGCGATTGGGGGCAGTTGACGAAGGATGCCTCCGCCGATGCCATCGTGTCCTGCAGCTCTCTTAAGAATGAGGCTCGAGAGCATAGACGCAACCTCTTGTGTCGTTATCTCGCCAATACGATCCTCTTCAGGGGGAACGGCTTCAAGGAATCGCCGCAGTCTTTCTTCGACCAGACGAATATGGTCGTCGTCTTTAGGCTCGTTGACTGGTTGAAAATTTGCCTCGAAGTTTACGGCCAGAGCTTCTGCCTTTTCCTCAGGCTCACAGACATAGTCATTTCCGACCACCAGTAGCGGGATTTTATGCCTCCTCCGGAGTAGGGCCTTCGTCGTACGCCAGGCGGACCCGTCCTCGACGTCCAAGGTGGAGATGAAGTTGGACCATTCCGAGATGTTGTGCTTGTCCACTTCAGCCTTAATTTCCCTCTGCATGCGATTAATTATTCGCTTAGTGGCTGCATCACGAGTGACATGCCACTCCCTAGTCAGTTGATTCTTGACGATGATGGCCTCTCTGATTTCCGGAGGGAGTTGCCTCGAACGGATCGGCTGTTTGCGTCTCGGCCGGGTGGCCGCATCTGCAGCCTCATTGATCCAATCCGCCAAGTTGGCCATAGCGGTGGAAGGGCCGGATACAGCCGGTGGCGGTGCCTCTTCTATGCGCAGAGAGAGGAAATCTTTGAAAGAATCCCAATCTATGTAATTGAGATTCCTGCGTAGTTTGTCGGCTCGTGGAGTGACATCTGCAGCCATGTAAAACAAAACAGGAATGTGGTCTGAAGATAAGGCAGTTTTTGAGACCACAGCTATGTTATGTTGCAATCCTTTCGTGATTGCAATGTCCAGGACATCAGGCAGTCCGTGTCCGTAGATGGTGGGTTCAGTTGGACCCCAGGTAACGGCATCGTTGTTTTCAACAACTCGCAGGAGCTTCCGGCCGTTCGTGTTGGTGACGCGAGAGTTCCATGCAGCATGTTTGGCGTTAAGATCTCCCGCTATGAAAACGTTACCGCGCAGACGAAGGAGGGCCGAGAAGTCTGCTTCATGTAGACGGGCTCCTGGAGGTCTATAAGCTGCCACAAATAGCACTCTCCCTCAGGAAGTCTCGACGGCGACACCAGTAGCTTCGATGGTCTCCAAAGGTGGCAAATTTATCTGATAATGCTTTATGGTATTCTTGACGTATACAGCGGTACCACCTCCCGCTGTAGGTCGATCGTGCCTATAGCAAGAGTAGTTGGGTGCGGCGGCTTTCACCCCCGGCTTGAGGTGCGTTTCATTTACGAGGCAGACGTCTATCCCCTCGTCGCGTAGAAATTCTTTGAATTCGCCCAACTATCGCCAGAGGCCGTTGGCGTTCCATGAGCATATGGTGAGATCCTCAATGGCATTAGCCATGATGTTCCTTGTTAGCTTGTTGGACGGCAATTACTGCCAACTTGACTGCCTCAGCGGTTTGTTTTGGTAAGTCAGTGATTTGCTTATGGAGATCTTGGACTAACGTGGTGACCGTCTGTAGCAGAGACATCACCATGTTCATGAGCAACGCAGTGTCAACCTGAGGGTTGTCCTTGTCGGGAGGACGGCAATTTGGCTCGTCCGCCTTCTGACTCTTATTTGAGGTTTCCTTGGGCCCGCTCCCTCCTAGAACAAATCCCCAACATAGAATCCCTCCGCGACCCCTCCTCCATCACCCTGTACCGGCTACACCAAACAACAACATAAACACTAGCGCGACAACTGGCAGCGGGCGGGCTGAGCGCCCCGCTAGCGGGGTGGGGGGTCCGGCCGCTGCCAGCACTACGACACACACACCAGCTCACTCGGGCGCCTGCTGCCGGGGCAACGGGTTTCTGCGCGGTGGGCCGACACCTACAGACCGTTCGCGGTTAAGCACCATCCGCACTCCGCGAAAAAAAATTACTAGTTCCCTTTATACTTAAGTAAAACCACAGTGCATTGTTAAAAACCTGCCTAGCTGACTGCGTGATGAACACGCAGTCAGCTGGGCATACAATACCAAAATAAACCTCGATTAATAGCCGATCAATCACCTGCTTCTTAGGGAAACTGACTAAGAAATAGACTAACCCACGACTTACCAACTAACTAACTGACCGACTAACGACAAGTGACAAGACTTAACTGAATAGGTGGCAACAAGTTCACTTCCTCACTCCTTCACCTCCCGGAGGGTGCGCCTGCGCCTGCCGGCGGGATGGGCGGCGTGGTCGGCCTGGCGGCCCTGGGTGTGGCACGTGACTGCCAGCACCTGCGCCGAATTTGCTGCGACTGGTCAATACTATCATATAGAGAATAAATGCACGAACCGCAATACTTAAAATAATAGGGTAGAGGGGCGGCAAAGCTGCCCAAAGTGCCCAGTGTCGCCATGGGTTACCCATGGTGCCACAAACCTCAATTGTTCGTTCGTTCGTTCGTTTGGGTGGAAGAGAGGTTATTGTGATTGGAGGGCAGCCGCCACCTACTTGCCGGCTTGTTGCGGGCTGCGTATGGAGCCGACTTCGCTCACTTCTTTTCTTGATGTTACGCTGCTGCTTCCATGCTCTACAACCGCGATAGGAAGCAGCGTGTGAGGAGCCGCAGTTACAGCAGACTGCGTCCTCGCGACGCTGGTTGCATTCTGCCACATAATGGCCGCCTCCACAGCGGACACATCTTGCCGGCTGCTTACAGTCGATGGCTAGATGTCGAAAATTCTGACATCTGAAGCATTGTACCAACTCTCGTGGCGGTGGTTTTTCTACTTCTGTCGGCTTGTTGTTTCCAGGCTTCTTCTTCTTGTGGCCTAGAAGCAAGATTTCAAAGGGTAGGGAGGCTACCCGTAGCACTTGTGTGGCTGCCTCGAAGTCTGCTAGGCAGGACAGCAGAATCTTCAGCCCCAGGTGATCCGGCCAGCTGAACATGGGGAGCTTCATGGTGCTCTGCAGCTGGGCCAGTAGAGTCCAGTAGTTCCCTGTGTAGCTGACGTATATCGGTGGTACTGGTCCCTGCCCCGGGCCCGAAGGGGCTACCGATGCAGGAGAATCGGGCGACGGCGACTCAGGAGAATCAGTTGACTGTGGCGCAGGAGAATCTGGTGGCGGTGAGTCTGGAGAGTCAGGTGATGGAGCGTCAGAAGATACTAGAGTATTAGTAGGTTGCTGTTGGATAGGCTGCTCTGTCCTCTCATCTTTGAGAGCAACGTCTGTGTCCATCTTCTCTGGTAGTTCTGGGTCCACATTCGCGGACGACCGGAACGGCGCTTCTGCTGGCCAGAACGCTGGTGGATTCTTCTTCGCTTCCTCCGCCATTCTGTCCAAGGCTCCTAGCTTAGGAAAGGAGTTCTTCTTGGGCTTGGGCGGCATAGCTCTCCATTTCTGTTGTAATGTATGTTAAAGTGATGGCCTCCATCGCGTCTAACGGCTCCATATGGAGCCCGTTTCGCTCCGGGGGTCACTGTTCGCGGCTGGTTATGTTGTGGTGTGATGTAGCCGGAGTAAGGTAGTTGGGAAGGGGTGGGGGGCTGTCAGCTGTCGCTGCAGTTCGTCCAGTAGGGGTCTGAAAGCCGGCCGACCCACTGCCCGAAGCATGTAGCGGTGGCCAAGCTCCGCGGCATGCTCGAACAGCGGAGCGATCCCGCCCAGTTCGTAGGTTGCATTGTTATTGAGGGACATGGGAGTGTGTCTGTATGCAGTCCTAATCGCCCGTCTTTCGAGAATGTCGAGCTGTTTTTGTCTCGTTATGGGGGGTTGGAGTAGGAGGGGGTGGCCATATGTAATGTATGGGCGTATCAATGCTTTATATAGAGTCATGAGAGTGTTATAGTTGCAGCCGGTCCGGAGTCCACGGAGCAGGCGTAGTGTAGAGAGGCGTCTTTTTGTTTCGTTGATAATCTTATCAAATTGGGCTGTGTATTTCAGTTTAGTGTCTAATGTAACGCCGAGGTATTTGGCCGTGCGTCTGAATTTTACTGGTCTGCCGCAGACGTAAATGCGTCGCTCACGCAATTTACGCTCGGGCAGACGCTGCTTTTTGAATATTATGGTTTGCGTTTTGTCTGCGTTGAGTATAACCCACCATTTACAGCACCACTGTTCAAATATTGCAATTGACCTTTGCAGCGCTGCAATGGCGGTATTATACCGTGTATGTGTCGCCCAATATGAGGTGTCATCCGCGAATAATCCGAGTCCAGAACCTGGTCCTATTGCTAGCGGGGTATCTCTGGCATATATTATATAAAGAAGATGAGAGAGCGGTGACCCCTGCGGAACCCCCGCTCTTATCTCGAATGGTGCCGATAGTGTTCCCTCAAGTCTTACTTTTGCCCTGCGGTCGCTGAGAAGTTAATGATCCATCTGCACGCTTGGGGTGGCAAGTTAAGCTCTAATATATTCCGGCGCAGACCATCCAGCCAGACCGTGTCAAAAGCTTTTTGGACATCCATAAAAGCCATAACTACCGAGCGTCCTGCTGCTAGTGCTGTTTCGGCAGTGTTTATTACTCGCAGAAGTTGGTCTATGATGGAGCGGCCTGGACGGAAGCCGAATTGCTCCTTCGGCAGTTGGTCTCTTGTGTTCAGGTGGGCGTGTAGTCGGCGTACAATGATTCGTTCCATGAGTTTAGATAAGCTGGAGGTCAGGCTGATCGGCCGATAGTTGTTGGGGTCGGTTTGGTCTTTGCCTGGTTTGGGAAAGAGCAGGATATGCGCAAGTTTCCAGGACTTTGGTAGGTACCCAATTGCGAAGCTGGCATTAAAAAGTCGGGCCAGGTGCTCGTGGAATATTGGCGGTACGTTTTTCAGAGCATAGTTCGGGATTTGGTTAGGTCCAGGTGCAGTGTTTTTTAGATGCTTGGTGTGGCGGGCTATTTCCTGAGGTGTTATTTCAGTGGTGAGTGGTTCATTGTGTCAGGTTCTATGATTCTTGGAAGCGGTTGGGTTAGATGGATGTTATTTCTGATTAGCTCTTCCGTATCTGTTTTGAAGTCTGCATCGAAATGCGGAGCGTTGGGAGGTTGATGTATGTTGGCCAGATGCTGGCGAAACAGTTCACTTTTGGTTTCTGAGTTTGTTATGATGGCACCATTCTGGTGCAGAGGATAGGATGTTTGGGAGGATTTGCCTGTCAGCCTGCCTACAGCCCTCCAGAAACTCTTGGGGTCTTGCTACCTCTGTTCATTTAATGTTTCGCAGTAGTCGGTCCATTTACTCTCTCGGTATTCCGCTATTTGTTGTTTGACCCTCCTGGCTAGTCTGTTGTACACATTGCGCTCTTCTGGGTCGCCGGTCCTCGCACACCTGCGATGTGCTACTCTCTTCTCGCGGATCAGCTCGAGGATGTTTGCCGGTAATTGGTCAGGGGCACGGCGCGGTATAGGGACAGATGGTACTGCTGCTAGGTGAATGGTGAATATATAAGAGTGACAACTAGATGATCAACGGGTCTGAAGTAGTCTCTGGACGAGTTTGAGCCTCTGGCGATAGGCGAATGGTGAATGAACAAAAGTGAAGTGGCGTGACAACAAGGCGTTCAACTTGTCTGAAGTGGCCTTTGGACGAGGTTGAGAATTAGGCGATATGCGAATATTGACTGAATAGGTGTGAAGTGGCATGACAACAAGATGATCAACTGATCTGAAGTGGTCTGTGGAAGTGTTTGAGCCTCTGGCGATAGGCGACTGGTGAATGAATAAAAGTGAAGTTGCGTGACAACAAGGCATTCAACTTGTCTGAAGGGGAATTTGGACGAGCTTGAAACTTTGGCGTTAGGGGAATGTTGAATGAATATGTGTGAAGTGGCGTGACAACAAGATAATCAACTGGTCTAAAGTGGTCTGTGGACAAGTTTGAGCCTCTGGCGGTTGGTAACTTGTGAATCAAAAAGATTGAAGAGGCCTGACAACAAGGGGTTCAACTGGTCTGAAGGTGTCTGGGGACGAGGTTGAGTCTCAGATGGTAGGTGAATAGTGAATGTATCAGCGTGAAGTGGCGTGGGAACAAGGCTTTCAACTTGACTGAAGCGCCCTTTGGACGACGTTGAGTCTTTTCCGGTATTCGAATATTGAATAAATAAGTGTGAAGTGGCGTGACGACAAGATGAACAACTGGTCTAAAGTGTTCTGTAGACGAGGTTGAGACTCTATCGGTAGGCAAATTGTGAATGAATAAAAGTCGCGTGACAACAAGGGAATCAACTGGTTTGGAGGGGTCTGTGGACGAGGTTGAGTCTCAGGTGGTAGGTGAAAGTATTAGTATGAAGTGGAGTGGCACTAAGGCATACAACTTGTCTGAAGGGGGGTTTGGACGAGGTTGAGTCTTCGTCGGTAGGCGAATGTTGAAAGAATAAGTTTGAAGTGGCTTGTCAACTTGATGATCAACTTGTATGAAGTGATTTGTAGACGAATTTGAGCCTTTGGCGCTATTCAAATAGAGAATGAATAAGAGTGAAGTGGCGTGACTACAAGAGGATTAACTGGTGTGAAGTGGTTTGTGGACGAGTTCGAGCCTCTGGCGATAGGCGTATGGTGAATGAATAAATGTGAAGTGGCTTGACAACAAGATGATCAACTGGTATGAAGTGGTCTGTGGACGAGTTGGAGTCTCTGGCGGTAGGAAAATTGTGAATGAAATAAAGAGGCGTTTCAACGAGGGAATCAACTGGTCTCATGGGGTCTATGGACGAGGTTGAGTCTCAGGTGGTAGGTGAATGGTGAAAGTACAAGAATGATGTGGCGTGGCAACAAGGCATTCAACTTGTCTGAAGGGGCCTTTGGACGACGATCAGCCTTTGGCGGTAGGCGAATATTGAATGAATAAGTGTGAAGTGGCGTGACGACCAGATGTTCAACAGGTCTGAAGGGGTCTGTGGACTAGGTTGAGCCTCTGGAGGTAGGAAAATTGTGAATGAATTAGAGTGAAGAGGCGTGAAAACAAGGGCTCAACTGGTCTGAAGCGATCTGTGGACGAAGTTGAGTGTCAGGTGATAGGTGAGTGGTGAATGTGCAAGTGTGAAATGGCGTGGCAACAAAGCAGTCTACCTGTCGGAAGGGGCCTTTGGACGACGTTGAGCCAATAAGCGGTAGGCGAATGTTAAATGAATATATGTGATGTAGCGTGACAACTGGATGATCAACTGGTCTGAAGTAGTCTGTGGAAGTAGTTTAGCACCTGGAGGTAGAAAAATTGAGAAGGAATAAGTGTGAAGTAGCGTGACAACAAGGGGATTAACTGGTCTGATGGGGTCAGTGGACGAGTTTGGGCCTCTGGCGGTAGGAAAATTGTGAATGAATAAGAGTGAAGTATCGTGACAACAAGTGGAACAACTGGTCTGAAGTGGTATGCGGACGAGTTTGAGCCTCTGGTGATAGGCGAATGGTGAATGAATAAAAGTGAAGTGGCGTGACAACAAGGTGTTCAACTTGTCTGAAGTGGATTTTGGACGAGGTTGAAACTCTGGCGATAGGGGAATGTTGAATGAATAAGTGTAAAGTGGCGTGACAACAAGATGGTCAACAGGTCTGAATTCGTCTGTGGTCGAGTTTGAGCCTCTGGGGGTGAAAAATTCCGAATGAATAAGAGTGGCGTGACAACAAGATGATCTACTGGTCTGAAGTGGTCTGTGGACGAGTTTGAGCTTCTGGTGATTGGCAACTTGTGAATGAAGACGAGTGAAGAGGCGTGACAACAAGGTGTTCAACTGGTCTGAATGTGTCTGTGGACGAGGTTGAGTCTCAGGTGGTAGGTGAATAGTGAATGTATCTGTGTGAAATGGCGTGGGAACAAGCCTTTCAACTTCACTCAAGGGGCCTTTGGACGACGTTGAGTCTTTTGCGGTATTCGAATATTGAATAAATAAGTGTGAAGTGGCGTGACGACAAAATGAACAACTGGTCTAAAGTGTTCTGTAGACGAGGTTGAGACTCTGGCGGTAAGCAAATTGTGAATGAATAAGAGAGAAGTGTCGTGACAACAAGATGATCAACTGGTTTGAAGTGGTCTGTGGACGAGGAAGCGTGAATAGGCGTGGCAAGAAGGCGTTCAACTTTTCTGAAGGTGCCTTTGGACGACGTTGAGCCTTTGGTGGTAGGCGAATGTTGTATGAGTTAGTGTGAAGTGGCGTGACAACAAGATGATCAACTAGTACGATGTGGTCTATGGTGGAGTTTGAGCCTCTGGCGGAAGATGAATTGTGAATTGAAATAGAGTGAAGTGGCGTGACAACAATGGGATCAACTGGTCTGGAGGGGCCTGTGGACTAGGTTGACCTTTAAGCAGTAAGCGAATGGTGAATGAATTACAGTGAAGTGGTGTGGCAAATGGCGGTTAACTGCTCTAAAGGTGTATGTGGACACAATTGATCGTCTGGCTGTAGGCAAATTATGAATGAAAAAGTGTGAAGTGGCATGACAACAATGGGATCAACTGGTCTGGAGGTGTCTGTGAACTGGTTTAGTCTCAGGTGGTAGGTGGATGGTGAATGTACATCTTTGATGTGGTGACGCAACAAGGCCTTCAAATTGTCTATAAGGGGCCCTTGGACGAGGTTTAGTCTTTGGAGGTAGACAAATGTTGGATGAATAAGTGTGAAGTGGCGTGAAAAACAAAATGACCAACTGGTCCGAAAATGTCTGTGTCTGAAGATGAGCTTCTGGCTGTAGGAAAATTGTAAATGATTTATAGTGAAGTGGCGTGACAAGGGTATCAACTGGTCTGAAAGTGTCTGTTGACGAGGTTGAGTCTCATGTGGTAGTTGAATGGTGAATGTATCAATGTGAAGTGGAGTAGGATCAAGGCGTTCAACTTGTCTGAGGTAGTCTTTGGACGACGTTGGGCCTTTGGCGGTAGGGTAATATTGAATGAATAAGTATTGAAGTGGCGTGAAGACAAGATGATCAACTGGTCTGATGTGGTCTATGGACCAGGTTGAGTTTCTGAAGGTAGGAAAAATGTTAGTAAATAAGATTGAAGTGTCTTCGTAACAGAGCGTTCAGCTTGTCTGAAGAGGCCTTTGGTCGAGGTTGAGCCTTTGGCGGTAGGCGAATACTAAATGAATAATTGTGTAGTGGCAAGAAAACAAGATGATCAACTGGTTTAAAGTGGTCTGTGGACGAGGAAGCGTAAATAGGCGTGGCAACAAGGCGTTCAACTTGTCTGATGGGGCCTTTGGGCAACGTTGAGCCTTTGGCGGTAGGCGAATATTGAATGAATAAGTTTGAAGTGGCGTGTCAACAAGATGATCAACTGGTCTGAGGTGGTCTGTAGCCAAGGTTGAGCCTCTGGTTGTAGGCGAATATTGAGTGAATAAGTGTGAAGTGGCGTGAAGACAAGATGTTCAACTGGTCTGAGGTGGTCTGTGGACCAGGTTGAGGCTCTGGAGGTATGAAAATTGTGAATGAATAAGAATGAAGTGGCGTGACAAGAAGGGGATCAAGTTTTCTGAAGGGGTCTGTGGACGAAGTTGAGTCTCAAGTGGTAGGTGATTGGCGAATGTATGTGTGTGAAATGGCTTGGCAACAGTTCGTTCAACTTGCCTAAAGGGGCCTTTTGACGAGGTTGAGTGTTAGGTGGTAGGTGAGTGGTGAATATGCAAGTGAGAAATGACGTGGCAAAAAAGCATTCAACCTGTCGGAAGGGGCCTTTAGACGAAGTTGTGCCTTTAGCGGAAGGCGAATATTAAATGAATAAATGTGACGTAGTGAATGAATAAGAATGAAGTAGCGTGACAACTAGGGTTTAACTGGTCTGATGTGGTCTGTGGACGAGTTTTAGCCTCTGGCGGTAGGCAAGTTGTGAATGAATCAAAGTCAAGTGACAACACTGGAATTAACTGGTCTGAAGGGGTCTGTGGACGAAGTTGAGTCTCAGGTGGTAGGTGAGTGGTGAATATGCAAGTGTGAAATGGCGTGGCAACAAAGCATTCAACCTTTCGCAAGGGGCTTTGGACGAAGTTGAGCCTTTAGCGGTTGGCGAATGTTAAATGAATAAATGTGATGTAGCAGGACAACTAGACGATCAACGGGTCTGAGGTAGTCTCTGGACGAGTTTGAGCCTCTGGCGATAGGCGAATAGCGAATGAATAAAAGTGAAGTGGCGTGACAACAAGGCGTTCAACTTGTCTGAAGGGAAATTAGGACGAGGTTGAGCCTTTGGCGGTAGGCGAATATTGAATAAATAAGTGTGAAGTGGCGTGTCGACAAGATGATCAACTGGTCTAAAGTGTCTGTAGACGAGGTTGAGACTCTGGCGGTAGGCAAATTGTGATTGAATAAGAGTGAACTGGCGTGGCAACAAGGTGTTCAACGTGTTTGAAGAAGGCTTCGGAAGAGGTTGAGCCTTTGGCGGTAGGCGAATTGTGAATGAAAAATAGTGAAGTGGCATGACAACAATGGGATCAACTGGTCTAAAGGGGCCTGTGGACCAGGTTGACCTTTAAGCGGTAAGCGAATGGTGAATGAATAACAGTGAAGTGGCGTGGCAAATGGCGGTTAACTGCTCTAAAGGGGTATGTGGACATAATTGATCCTCTGGATGTAGGCAAATTGTGAATGAAAAAGTGTGAAGTGGCATGACATCAATGGGATCAACTGGTCTGGAGGGTTCTGTGGACGAGGTTGAGTCTCAGGTGGTAGGTGGATGGTGAATGTATAAGTGTGAAGTGGCAAGGCAACAAGGCCTTCAAATTGTCTATAAGGGGCCCTTGGACGAGGTTTCGTCTTTGGCGGTAGACAAATGTTGGATGAATAAGTGTCAAGTGGCGTGACAACAAGATGATCAACTGGTCCGAAATGTCTGTGTACGAGGAAGAGCTACTGGCGGTAGGAAAATTGTGAATGAATAAGAGTGAAGTGGCGTGACAAGGGGATCAACTGGTCTGAAGGGGTCTGTGGTCGAGGTTGAGTCTCTGGCGGTAGGCAAATTGTTAGTGAATTAGAGTGAAGAGGAGTGACAAGAAGGGGTTCAATTAGTCTGAATGTGTCTTTGGACGATGTTGAGTCTCATGTGGTGGTTGAATGGTGAATGTATCAATGTGAAGTGGCGTGGGAACAAGGCGTTCAAGTTGTCTGAAGTGGTCTTTGGACGACGTTGGGCCTTTGGCGGTAGGCAAATATTGAATGAATAAGTTTGAATTGGCATGACAACAAGATGATCAACTTGTCTGAAGTGGTCTGTGGCCGAGTTAGAGCCTCTGGTGATAGGCGAATGGTGAATGAATAAAAGTGAAGTGGCGTGAAATGAAGTGGTTCAACTCGTCTGAAGGCGTCTATGGACGAGGTTGAGTCTCAGTGTGAATGGTGAATCTATCAGTGTGAAGTGGCGTGGGAATAAGGCATTCAACTTTACTGAAGGGGCCTTTGGAAGACGTTGAGCCTTTGACGGTATTCGGATATTGATTAAATAAGTGTGAAGTGGCGTTATGACAAGATGATCGACTGGTCTGAAGTGGTCTGTAGACGAGGTTGAGCCTCTGGCGGTAGGTAAATTGTAAATAAATAATAGTGAAGTGGCGTGGCTACAAGGCGTTCAATGTTTCTGAAGAGGCCATTGGACGAGATTGACCCTTTGGCGGAATGCGAATATGGAATGAATAAGTTTGAATTGGCATGACAACAAGATGATCAACTGGTCTGAATTGGTCTATGGTCGAGGTTGATCGTATGGCGGTGGCAAATTGTGAATGAAAAAGTGTGAAGTGGCGTGACAACAATGGGATCACCTGGTCAGAAGTGGTAAGTGGACGATTTTCACCTTTAGCGGTAAGCGAATGGTGAATGAGTAACAGTGAAGTGGCGTTGAAAAAGGCGGTAAACTGCTCTGAAGGGGTATGTGGACTTGGTTGAGCCTCTGGAGGTAGGCAAGTTGTGAATGAATAAGAGTGAAGTCTTGTTACAACAAGGGAAGCAACTGATTTGAATTGGTCTGTGGACGATGTTGAGTCTCAGGTGGTAAGTAAATGGTGAATGTTTTAGTGTGAACTAACGTGGCACTAAGGCATTCAACGTGTCTTTGGGTGCCCTTGGACGACATTGAGCCATTTTCGGTAGGCAAATATTGAATAAATCAGTGTAAAGTGGCGTGACGATAAGAGGATCAACTGGTCTTAATGGTTCTGTATACGAGGTTGAGCCTCTGGCGGTAGGCAAATTGTGAATGAATAAGAGTGAGGTGGCGTGACAACAAGGGGATCAACTTGTCTCAAAGGGTCTGTGACCGAGGTTGAGTCTCAGGTGGTAGGTGAACAGTGAATGTACAAGTGTGATGTGGCGTGGTAACAATGCATTCAACTTGTCTGAAGGGTCCTTTGTACGAAGTTGAGCCTTTGGCGTTAGGCGAATGGTGAATGAATAATTGTGAAGTGGCGTGACAACAAGATGATCAACTGGTCTGAAGTGGTCTGTGGACGAGTTTGAGCCTCTGGCGGTAGGAAAATTGCGAATGAATAAGAGTGAAATAGCGTGACAACAAGATAATCGTCAGGGCTGAAGGGGTCTGTGGACGAGGTTGAGTCTCAGGTGGTGGCTGAATGTTCAATGTATAAGAGTGAAGTGGCGTGGCAACAAGGCGTGCAAGTTGTCTGAAGGGGCCATTGGACGACGTTGAGCCTTTGGCGGTAGGGGAATTTTGACTGAATAAGTTGTGAAGTGGCGTGAAATCAAGATGATCAACTTGTCTGAAGGGGTCTGTTGACCAGGTTGAGTCTCAGGTGGTGTTTGAATGGTGAATGTATATGAGTGAAGTGACCTTGCAACATGGCGTACAAATTGACTGAATATATGTGATGTACCGTGACAACTAGATGATCAACTGGTCTGAAGTAGTCTGTGGACGTAGTTTAGCACCTGGAGGTAGAAATATTGAGAAGGAATAAGTGTGAAGTAGCGTGACAACAAGGGGATTAACTGGTCTGATGGGGTCAGGGGACGAGTTTGGTCCTCTGGCGGTAGGAAAATTGTGAATGAATAAGAGTGAAGTATCGTGACAACAAGTGGATCAACTGGTCTGAAGTGGTATGCGGACGAGTATCAGCCTCTGGCGATAGGCGGGTGAATGAATAAAAGTGAAGTGGCGTGACAACAAGGTGTTAAACTTGTCAGAAGTGGATTTTGGACGAGGTTGATACTCTGGCGATAGGCGGGTGAATGAATAAGTGTAAAGTGGCGTGACAACAAGATGGTCGACTGGTCTGATTTCGTCTGTGGTCGAGTTTGAGCCTCTGGCGGTGAAAAATTGCGAATAAATAAGAGTGAAGTGGCGTGACAACAAGATGATCTACTGGTCTGAAGCGGTCTGTGGACGAGTTTGAGCCTCTCGTGATTGGCAAATTGTGAATGAAAACGAGTGAAGAGGCGTGACAACAAGGTGTTCAACTGGTCTGAAGGTGTTTGTGGACGAGGTGAGTCTCAGGTGGAAGGTGAATAGTGAATGTATCAGTGTGAAGTGGCGTGGGAAGAAGCCTTTCAACTTCACTCAAGGGGCCTTTGGACGACGTTGAGTCTTTTGCGGTATTCAAATGTTTAATAAATAAGTGTGAAGTGGCGTGACGACAAGATGAACAACTGGTCTAAAGTGTTCCGTAGATGAGGTTGAGACTCTGGCGGTAAGCAAATTGAGAATGAATAAGAGAGAAGTGTCGTGACAACAAGATGATCAACTGGTTTGAAGTAGTCTGTGGACGAGGAAGCGTGAATAGGCGTGGCAAGAAGGCGTTCAACTTTTCTGAAGGTGCCTTTGGACAACGTTGAGCCTTTGGCGGTAGGCGAATGTTGTATGAGTTAGTTTGAAGTGGGGTGACAACAAGATGATCAACTGGTCTGAAGTGGTCTATGGTCAAGGTTGGGCCTCTGGCGGAAGGCGAATTGTGAATTGAAATAGAGTGAAGTGGCGTGACAACAATGGGATCAACTGGTCTGAAGGGGCCTGTGGACCAGGTTGACCTTTAAGCGGTATGCGAATGGTGAATGAATAACAGTGAAGTGGTGTGGCAAATGGCGGTTTAGTCTTAGGCGGTAAGTGAATGTTGAATGATTAAGAGTGAAGCGGCGTGACAACCAGATGATCAACTGGTCTGAAGTTATCTGTGGCCGAGTTTTAGCCTCTGGCGGTAGGCTGGTTCTGAATGAATAAGAGTAAAGTGGCGCGTCAACAAAGGGATCAACGTATCTGAAGGGGTATGTGGACGAGGTTGAGTCTCAGGTTGTAGATGAATGGTGAATGTATTAGTGTGAAGTGTCGTGGCACAAAGGCATTCAACTTGTCTGAAGGGGCCTTTAGACGAGGTTGAGCCTTTGGCGGAAGGCGAATGTGGAATGAAAATTGTGTAGTAGCGTGACGACAAGATGATAAACTGATCTTATGTGGTTTGTGGACGAGTTGGAGCCTCTGGCGGTAGGAAAATTGTGAATGAATAAGAGTGAAGTGGCCTGTCAACAAAATGATCAACATGTCTGAAGAGGTATGTGGACGAGGTAGAATCTCAGGTGGAAGTTGAATGGTGAATGTATATGTGTGAAGCGGCGTGAAAACAAAATGATCAACTGGTCTGAAGTGGTCAGTGGACCGAGTTTTATCCTCTGGCGGTAGGCAAGTTGTGAATGAATAAGAGTGAAGTCTCGTTACAACATGGGAAACAACTGATTTGAATTGGTCTGTGGATGATGTTGAGTCTCAGGTGGTAAGTAAATGGTGAATGTTTTAGTGTGAACTAACGTGGCACTAAGGCATTCAACTTGTCTTTGGGTGCCTTTGGACGACATTGAGCCATTGGCGGTAGGCAAATATTGAATAAATAAGTGTAAAGTGGCGTGACGATAAGAGGATCAACTGGTCTTAATGGGTCTGTATACGAGGTTGTGCCTCTGGCGGTAGGCAAATTGTGAATGAATAAGAGTGAGGTGGCGTGACAACAAGGGGATCAACTTGTCTCAAGGGGTCTGTGGACGAGGTTGAGTCTCAGGTGGTAGGTGAACAGTGAATGTACAAGTGTGACGTGGCGTGGTAACAATGCATTCAACTTGTCTGAAGGGTCCTTTGGACGACGTTGACCCTTTGTCGTTAGGCGAATGGTGAATGATTAATTGTGAAGTGGCGTGACAACAAGATGATCAACTGGTCTGAGTGGTCTGTGGATGAGTTTGAGCCTCTGGCGGTAGGAAAATTGCGAATGAATAAGAGTGAAATAGCGTGACAACAAGATAATCTTCAGGGCTGAAGGGGTCTGTGGACGAGGTTGAGTCTCAGGTGGTGGCTGAATGTTGAATGTATAAGAGTGAAGTGGCGTGGCAACAAGGCGTTCAAGTTGTCTAAAGGTGCCATTGGACGACGTTGAGCCTTTGGCAGTAGGGGAATTTTGACTGAATAAGTTGTGAAGTGGCGTGAAATCAAGATGATCAACTTGTCTTAAGGGGTCTGTTGACCAGGTTGAGTCTCATGTGGTGGCTGCATGGTGATTGTATAAGAGTGAAGTGGCGTGATAACAAGGCGTTCAACTTTTCTGAAGGTGCCTTTGGACGTCGTTGAGCCTTTGGCGGTAGGTAAATTGTGAATGAATAATCGTGAAGAGGCGTGACAACAAAGAGATCAACTAGTCCGAAGTGGTCTGTGGACGTGTGTGATCCTCTGACGGTTGGAAAATTGCGAATGAATAAGAGTGAAGTGGCGTGGCAACAAGATCATCAACTGGTCTGAAGGTTTCTGTGGACGAGGTTGAGTCTCAGGTGGTTTCTGTATGGTGATTGAATAAGGGTGAAGTGGCGTGGCAACAAGGCGTTCAACTTGTTTGAAGGTGCATTTGGACGACGTTGAGCCTTTAGCGTTAGATGAATGGTGAATCAATAAGAGTGATGTGGCGTAACAACATGATGATCAACTGTTCTGAAGGAGTCTGTGGACCATGTTGAGTCTAGTTGGTGGCTGAATAGTGAATTTATTGGAGGGAAGTGGAGTGGCAACAAGGCATTCAACTTGTTTGAAGGTGCCTTTCGCTGACGTTGAGCCTTTGGCGGTAGGCAAATTATGAATGAATAAGCGTGAAGAGCCGTGACAACAAGGGGATCAACTGGTCTGAAGTGGTCTGTGGACGAGTTTGAGCCTCTGGCGGTAGGAAAACTGCGAAAGAATATGAGTGAAGTGGCGTGACAACAAGATGGTCAACTGGCCTGAAGGGGTCTTTGGCCGAGGTTGAGTCTCAGGTGATGGCTGAATGGTGAATGTATAAGAGTGAAGTTGCATGGCAACAAGGCGTTCACCTAGTCTGAAAGGGCCTTTGGACGACGTTGAGCCTTTGGCGTTAGGCGAATGGTGAATGATTAAGTGTGAAGTGGCGTGACAACAAGATGATCAATTAGTCTGAAGTCTGTGGACGAGTTTGAGCCACTGGCGGTAGGAAAATTGCGAATGATAAGAGTGAAGTGGCGTGACAACAAGATAATCAACTAGTCTGAAGGGGTCTGTGGACGAGGTTGAGCCTCTGGCGGTTGGTGAATGTTGTATGAATAAGTGTGTAGTTGCGTGACAACAAGACGATCAACTGGTCTGAAGGGGGCTGTGGACGAGGTTGAGCCTCTGGTGGTAGGCAAATTGTGAATTAATATGTGTGAAGCTGCGTGACAACAAGATGATCAACTGGTCTGAAGTGGTCTGTGGACGAGATTGACCTTTACGCGTTAAGCGAATGGAGAGTGAATAACAGTTAAGTGGCGTAGCAACAAGGCGTTCAACAGCTCTAAAGTGGTATGTGGACTAGGTTGAGCCAATGGCTTTTGGCAATTTGTGAATGAATAAGAGTTAAGTGGCGTGACAACAAGGGGCTCAACTGGTCTGTAGTGGTTTGCGGACGATGTTTAGCATCTGGCGGTCGGCGAATGTTGAATGAATAAGTGTGAAGTGTCGTTACAACAAGATGATCAACTGGTCTGAATTGGTCTGTGGACGAGTTTAAGCCTTTGGCGTTAGGCGAATGGTGAATGAATAAGAGTGAAGTGGTGCGGCAACAACGGGATAAACTGGTCTTAACGGGTCTTTGGATGAGGTTGAGCCTCTTTCAGTAGGCGTTTGATGAATGAATAAGGGTTAAATGGCGTGGAAACAAGTGGGTCAACTGGTCTGAAGTTGTCTGCTGACGAGGTTGAGCCTTCGGTGATAGGAGAAGTGTAAAGTGGTATGCGACAAAAGTGCTGAAGATGTTGTAAAATGCTGCTTTATGCAACCATTAGAGATATGCGCAAATGATCTGGAGAAGAACCGCAGGAAGAAGCAACAATGAAATAGATGATTGAACCATTTAAGGGAGTGTTTAACGCGAGTTAATATGGTTCTTTTTTGGCAGTCATTCCCGAAGAATCACTCGCAGTGAAAGGAAAGTGAACTGTGCAAACAGAGAAACATCTAGAGTGGAAATCCAATATGTCTGATGTAAGAAGTTGGCCGGGGTTCAGCTTTTCTTTTACTTTTGGTTTTTCGCTTGGATGAATAATCCAGAGTGACACTTTAGTCAAAATATGGAAGTGAAACCTCTTCTTGTATCGGTCGAAATTGTTTTTTACTAATTGTTGTTGGCTTCAACACACAATGGTGTTCAAATATAATTTTTATATACCATTTTGTCTGCGATTCACATTCTATCACGATGAAAGATCCCATTCTCGTCCACAAACTTCTTTTCCATTAATTGTTATTTAATTTCTTAGGCGAGTTTCTGAAAATTAAATCCACACAAGCACAAGTTTGTTTTTTGCCTTCTTGATGTAAATCGAATGAACTCACCTTGACTTTCACCGCGAGTAAATCATCCTGAGTGATTAGGAAAAGTGAACCGTGCAAACTCGCCTTAAAGTAGAAGAAACGGAAGTGTTAGACCGGAGTGTGCCATTGATTTTTTTTTTTTTTTTTTTGTAACAGTTTAACGTCCCTTTTTAACAACGTGGTCTTTAGAGACGGGAAAGGATGGGGGCAAGGAATGGGAAGGAATTCGGCCATGGCCTTTTGAAGGAAGCATCCCGGCATTCACCTGGAGTGATTTGGGGAAACCATGGAAAACCCAAATCTGGATGCCCGGACGGGGATTCGAACCGCCGTCCTCCCGAATGCGAGGCCAGAACGCTATCCGTTACACCACCACGCTCGGTGTGTGCCATTGAGATGGAAGAAATGCGCGCGGAATGTTAAGAAGTAAATGATGAAAAGTATATTAATGTTGTAAAAAAATGAAAATACAGAAGAGGAAATTCAGGAGTGAGCAGTGTAAGTGTGGTATAAATCGGTTAGGAGACTTGCGAAGAAGAAAGTGTGACAGCAGCAACGTTGGATGGCGTAGAAGGAGAAGAATGGAGTGAGTTAGCGACAGTTCCAAATAATACAGTAACGTAGATGACAATAATTCAGAAACAAGAGAGAATGAAGGTAAACGGAATATGAGAAATTACATGATAAGTAATTGAAATAATGAAGAAGAAATGTCGGCGAAGAAATTTTTTAAAAAGCGAGATATAGTCAGTAGGAAGGCAGGAATCTACTAGATTATAAAAGAAGGAAATACTCTGAAGAAAGAATGAATCTATATTCTGGAGCACTTTAAATTCATATATAACCACCCAGTACTAAAGGAAGAAGTCAAACGTGGGAAGTTAGTTGTGGTAAAAACATACGAAATGTGTTAATTCAGAAATCAATAAATTTTCCGACAAGTATCGGAATCTGTAAATCATAGATTCTTTTGGTTAAGGAATGAGTGGAATCTGAACTTATACAATGAACCTGAAAATTTTTAGTTTCCTAGGTTTTTCTTACCACGTCACCTTTCGTCAAATAAAATGTCCCCACGCTAAACTTCCGTCATAAGAAAAGTTCCCACAACACTCCCCCTCCTCCCCCCCCCAGCTACAGTTTTATTATTAAGAAGTTACATACCCGCTTCTTCGTACTATCAGCGACGTCTGAGAGGACACTCACTAAAAATGTGATGTTAAAGGTTTTCAACTCTATGAGGCGCTGAGCATTTGCGTATTGTCCACAAATGTAGTGCCCCCTCATCCTGGCATGTCTCCCCCAGTACCTCCACTGTAAATGAGTGTAAGATGTAAGAGAGAGTGTGTAGTATCAAGAATGTGAATTTTTCATATCTCCATGTAATTTATTTGTGTTCCCATGCATACACAGGGTGTCGAGGAATAAAAGAATAATCCTGCAACCGCATATAGATTACATCCTGTAATACTATATGACAAAATTTTATTTCAGTGAATGTCTCACTATTTTCGAGGTATTGATATTTTTAATTTTTTTTGAAACATGTGACTTTGTTCAGTTTATTCCATGCCATTTCTTGAAATTAAGACTTTTTGAACCCTATTTTTTTTTTAATATTACTCAAGAATGTTTGAATCATATGAAACAATGTTATTTTTTTTAAAAAAAAAGTTAAAAAACCTTGAAAAGATCTTTCTTAGATCATTATTATAATTATTAACTACATGTTTAAAATAGACAGTGATCTCTTTAACAGACCATAAAAAAATTATTTTAAAAGTAGTATAAAGTAACAATTATGCCATTTAAAAATAATTATAAGTTTTTTGTAACTTTATATCATAAAAACAAGATAACTCAAATATCTTTGAGTAAATTACTTTTTTGTAAATGGCAAGGAATAAACTGAACGAAGTTACATGTTTCGAAAAAAAAAATCAATATCTCAATAATGGTGAGACTGTTACTGAAATGAAATGTTGTCATAACGTGCCTGCTTGCCCTGTGTTCCAGCCGACGTTCTTCATGGCGCGCGCCTCGCTCTGGGAGATGGCTGTCTGCGTGCCGCGCTCCTGCAGTCCCGCGGACGCAGCGCTGCTCCTGAACGCCAGCAACCCGCTCGCCGGCCGCTTCGACTTGCGCGTCAGTGTCTCCGCCGCAGACTGCCAGGTGGCGGGCCAGTCGCCGCTCACAGCGGCGGCGGTGACAGCCATGTGAGTACCCGCATGGTGTACTGGCAAATTCCAGAGCTTCAGAGCTAATTTATTTATTTATCTATCATAGGGCAACTTACAAACTTTTAAGGTACATTGAATAAAATATACATACTGCATCCAGTTTATTAACGTAGTCTATCGATTCCTGAGTTGCCAGCAGGAAGTCCACAGGACCTCCATTGTAAAGACCTTATCGGACATTCTTCAACAATATGACCAATAGTCTGAATCTCTCCGCATTCGAATAAGGAATGGTTGCTTGCCCCACTTGTACAGGGAGTGTGTGCATCTGCCGTGCCGAGTTCTGATCCTGTTAAGTGTGGGCCAAGTTTTACGTGGTACGTCAAAACCTGGTGGCTTTTGTGTAATACAAGGTATGCTGTTATTTTGTTGTACAGTCCACTCCTGGAACCAAGCTTTGGTGATGTTGATATCTTCTCGAGTAGCATCCCCTACCGATTTCACTGGTGGGTTCTCTATAGTGAAGTCTGTTGATGTTGGCATCCTCAATACCTTGTTCGATCGGTAATTTTCTGCTGTCCACTGTCCTCTCGAACTCGCGTGTAAAAACATTTGTTCGTCGCAGGTTAAGTGGTGGTATGTGGCTCAGTATCGGGAGTCGCTTTTTGGGAGTTGTTTTGTTCACGACTGCAGTCATTTGCATAGCGTTATCAAGTTGGGTGTCCACGTTTTTTACGTCCGGCCTATTCAGCTAGATCGGGGAACAGTAGTCGGCGGCCGAGAAAACAAGACCCAGTGCAGAGGAGCGGAGACTCAAGGCCGATGCACCCCCGGAGGTACCCCACAGATTTTCAAAAATATTGGCTAAAAGCGGCAACAGACGATCCCATTACGGTCCCAATCTGTAGGGGCAATCCAGCATGGGCCCTGCAGATTGCCGCGTCAGTAGGAAAATTGGGTCTGGAACTCCCGATATCGGGAGATTGCCAAATCCCTACAACCAATTCACAGATTGTCCCTGCAGACAGGGAGAAAATTGAGACGTGTGTAGCGCGATTGCAGCGATTGGGACAATTTCGGCTCACTCGGCTTGGAGCAGGGAACGAGTATGTTTCATGTTACACTCCTGGAAATTGAAATAAGAACACATTAACGCCGGTGTGTAAGACCCACCATACTTGCTCCGGACACTACGAGAGGGCTGTACAAGCAATGATCAAACGCACGGCACAGCGGACACACTAGGAACAGCAGTGTTGGCCGTCGAAGAGCTCTAGCTGCGCAGCGGTTGGGCACCGCCGCAGTCAGTGTCAGCCAGTTTGCCGTGGCATACGGAGCTCCATCTCAGTCTTTAACACTGGTAGCATGCCGCGACAGCATGTACGTGAACCGTATGTGCCGCCGAATTGCTCAACATGTGGGGCGCGAGGTCCCCACAGTACATCGATGTTGTCGCCAGTGGTCGGCGGAAAGTGTACGTGCCCGTCGACCTGGGTCCGGACAGCAGCGACGCACGCCAAGACCGTCGCATCCTACGCAGTGCCGTAGGGGACCGCACCGCCACTTCCCGGCAAATTAGGGACACTGTTGCTCCTGGGGTATCAGAGAGGACCATTCGCAACCGTCTCCATGAAGCTGGGCTACGGTCCCGCGCACCGTTAGGTCGTCTTACGCTCACGCCCCAACATCGTGCAGCCCGCCTCCAGTGGTGTCGTGACAGGCGTGTATGGAGGGACGAATGGAGACGTGTCGTCTTCAGTGATGAGAGTCGCTTCTGCCTTGGTGCCAATGATGGTCGTATGCGTGTTTGGCGCCGTGCAGGTGAGCGCCACAATCAGGACTGCATACGACCGAGGCACACAGGGCCAACACCCGGCATCATGGTGTGGGGAGCGATCTCCTACACTGGCCGTACACCTCTGGTGATCGTCGAGGGGACACTGAACAGTGCACGGTACATTCAAACCGTCATCGAACCCATCGTTCTACCATTCCTAGACCGGCAAGGGAACATGCTGTTCCAACAGGACAATGCACGTCCACATGTATCCCGTGCCACCCAAAGTGCTCTACAAGGTATAAGTCAACTACCCTGGCCAGCGAGATCTCCGGATCTGTCCCCCATTGAGCATGTTTGGGACTGTATGAAACGTCGTCTCACGCGGTCTGCACGTCCAGCACGAACGCTGGTCCAGCTGAGGCGCCAGGTGGAAATGGCTTGGCATGCCGTTCCACAGGACTACATCCAGCACCTCTACGATCGTCTCCATGGGAGAATTGCAGCCTGCATTGCTGTGAAAGGAGGGTATACACGGTACTAGTGCCGACATTGTGCATGCTCTGTTGCCTGTGTCTATGTGCCTATGGTTCTGTCTGTGTGATCATGTGTTGTATCTGACCCCAGGAATGTGTATATAAGTTTCCCATTCCTGGGACAATGAATTCACGGTGTTCTTATTTCAATTTCCAGGAGTGTATTAGTCGTGTGTGTCGTCAAACATTTCTAAACAGAAAGTGGTGTGGACGAATATTTTCGAAATTTATAAGAATGTAACCCCAATTGTGGGACAAATGCAACAAAAACTTCCGCGGCCGTGTTTGTTCATGATTAATAGCTACTCGGGTTATGTCGCGTTGTTTATTGAAAAACCTGAGCTTTCGACTGCTATCCTATAGCCCCTGAAGAAAGAAACTACATAAACCACAAAATGGGGAAGAAAGATTTCACCTTTTGCTAGAAATTTACAAGAAACTGGACCAGGAAACATTTGCAGTTTTTTCTTCCATAATTTAGTGTTTTAGACATTTTTAGATAGCCCAACATGTTTCACGTATAATGTCTGAAAACATTTGTGGTGAAATCGCCGAATAAAATTTCATATCTTCATAGTTATGTCTGCTTGCCATAAATTACAAAGTAAGGACTAATCGTTCTGTGGCGCTTATAATTTCATGCATTAGGGTATTTTTATATATATAAGAGGTTACTAAGTGGAGTATTTCTGCAAAACATTCAGAATATACTCTCAGAAAATTTCTAAAATCTCGATTTAAACTTCTCAAAATGTTCGTGTAAGTAAATTTTCTTAATGAAATCTATGTATTCACCCAATATATTCTTTTTCTCTCAGTACAAACTGTAGTACAGGTTATTGTTAAAAAGATGTCTATTTTGTTGCTTTGACATAATAGGACCCATTGTTAAGCGCTCGCAACTAGCAATCATGCGATCACAATGTAAACTAAAATTGGGAGCGAAATTGTGAAATGATTGCCCTGCTGATTGTCCTTGCAGATCGGGACCGAAATTGGATCGTTTGTAGCCGCCTTAATACTGTATCGTATATCATTATTGCCGAGATAGAATAGAACCGCCAGACTGTACCCAGTATCTGCAGACATCAAATTTTTCTTTGGTGTCAGCGGTTTCGTGAAATCTTGTATATATTCCTGTCATGGCCTAATTTTTCCGTCTCGTCATAACCGTTACAACATGCCTCCTCTACTATATCTCACATATTCCGATCTTTATCTTCCTTTACAATTTTCCCTGCAGTAACAAACTAACATGACTTTAAATCTCATGTTCATCTAAAGATGCTTTCTCTGCCCTTCGTTTAGATATCTTTTCCATTTCATAATTTATTTTAATTTATTTTTCCACTTAATTTACAACATGCTTCTATAGCAAATGTTTCATTTTTCTTTCTTTGTGTTATTTATAAGGTCGAAACTTACTTCCATGAAGTGCTGTACTCCAAACATACAATGCAAAACTTAGAAAATTCTTTATTCCTGCTATTCATGCTTTTCAACTGAAATATTTGTCTGTTTGAAGAGGACTTTTTTTGTACAATTGTTACTTCTTCGGTCAGTGATTGTTACATTACTTCCTAATTGAAATGCATCTATTATTTTTTATTAAATTTTATCTTATTTTTATATTTAATCTTCCATAATCATTATCATTTCATCCACAAATTTTGTGTTACTTTGGTTCATATTCGGATAAAAATTTCACCTTGTTAAACTAATAATTATTATTTAATGTCTGTTTTCGTTTTCGTGTGCAATGTCATACATCAGAAACTGTGCTTCAAAATTCACTGCTAGTGGAGTCATAAGATCAAAACTTACCAAAATTGTATAATTAATTGCAACAGTGTAAACAGCATGATGATTGAGGTCTCAGGCGACCAACAACCAAACCTCAAAACGGAAATGTAAATAAAAAATGTAAGCTGAAGATACCACAACGAGAGATAAAACGCGTCCGTGAAACAAGAAATATTCAACAACAGTTGCATTTGCGTATTTATTAAATAATAATTATTGGTTTAACAAGTAAATTTGGAAGAAAATGGCCTACAATAATCACATATTTCACCATTTGTTTTTTTAGTGACATTTAGTAATTTCTAAATATCATCACCCTTGTCTGTTAATACGACAATGTTATCTGAAAATCGCAGAATAGTGGTTGTTTCAATTTTTCCCTGACAATCTTGAAACGTGGCTCTAAATTATTGAGGATAGATAGCAGTATTGCTTTACACACTTTTAACCAACACCCTGTAAGGGAACGGTTTCCTTGCGCTGAGTAAGAATATTTTGTTTGTATACTGGCTTTGCCGGGGCCCTCAATACCTGCGGTAGCAACCAGGGAGGTGACCGGAACTAAAACGAGAGTGTGAACATAGGGTCTGCACGCTCGAGAGTCGAGGAAGAAAATCAGAAAATGACTGCAGTGGAACTGAATTCAGGAAAGATGCCAAAATTATAGATCCGCTTCTCTAGTTCAGCAATTAAGAGATCTACTATCAGTTAGCGCCTTCTATGGAAAATAGTAATAACAAGAAATACTTCTTTTCTACACAAATTAACTTAAAACGCTAATATTCATCTAACATCGTGTCTTCGAGGATTATATAGTTTTGCAATGTACTCGTGGTTCTTTTCATCTTGTATGTTATACCCTATTGAGAAGCGCAGTTCAACGGATTGGATATATCTATACATGTATTTATCTTATATCTTTAAACGAGCAATTCTTGTATATATATATATATATTTCGGATTTCGGAAACGGCTGTGACGATTTGGATGAAATTTGGTATTTAGATAATGTTTTGACTTTTAAGATTACCTGAATAGTCGTCTTCCCTACTAAAAAGCGAGTTTACAAAATATGAACAATTTTGTGACTCCGTATATCGAAAACGGCACTAGCGCCATCTCGTAGACAATTCAGGTACCAGAAAGCCTACAAATAGAGTTTCTTTGATTCCAAAGAATAAGTAAACGAACAGTTCTTGTATACTGGCTGACCCGTGGAAATATTAGCACTGCAAGTTCAATTGTAAAACATTTAAAAAGAAAGATAATTAAAAATTTATCAATGGTTTTATCAGAGGTGATAACTTTACAGAAACTTCTTTGAAATTAATATTACCGGTACCAATTATAAAGTAATCATCGTTTACTTTTTAACTTTAAATAGTGGTTGTTAGTTAGCCATTAAATACTACCACCTTAATTATCAAACATCTTTCGATTTCTGTTCAATATACAAGATTTCGAGTAGAGTTTGATAATAAAGTGCATAATTAAATATTAATACATCTACAAATTCCTGAAAAGCCGCGTGCGAGTGCACATACGAAAAAAACGGGTTCTGATAAATAGAATCTTGCCTTTTGAATCGTCTGACCTTGTGCTTTATTGTTTATAACGAAGGTTACTTCTTATGGGAAGCGAGGTATGAGCATAGTTTTATCGGAGTGAATAAATATAGCACAGATGATGTTCTATTGACGTCACAACCTGATGATGAATTCTCATCGTACTCGATGAAACATATCGAAAATAAATAATAAATTTTCTTGGTTTTCGAGATATAGCATGTCAAAAATCAGTTATAGGTATAGTTCCTTGTGCTTTTGGCAACGTTTCTTTTGGTCCAGGCCGTATTTCAACCTAACAAAAACCACTAGGTACAAAATAAAACATTGAAAGTACATTTCCACCATATAGACATAGTGCTTTTGGTGGATTTTTTTCTGGTCCAGGACGGATCTAATCCTAACCTCTTCACTTTTGAGATATAATATCTCCAAAACTAAGTGAGATATCAGAAAAATAAATTCCTTATTTTCGATTTGTCTCGACGAGTTTCATACGAATTCATCAAACTTGGCTATGGCGAAATTTGTCTTCTGGTTCAGGTCGTATTTCAACCAACCACGTCAATTTTGAGATACGATATCTCGAGAACTAAGCGAAATATTTAAAAAAATATATTTTTTACCTTCAATTTTTCTCGTCGAGTTACATAAGAATCAATCATCAAGGGTTATCGTAGAATCCTTTGAATTACCACAAATCTCGCACCATTAATTAATACCAAACTGGCATTAAAATTCTGTTTAACATATTAATAGTTTTTTTTTTTAAGCAATTTGTGAGGCCGTCTCGCAAATGGATCTAGCGATTTGGATGAAATTTCACATGTAGATAACTTTTTGATTTTCAAGTTTTTAACACGATTTTTTTTTTTTAAAAAGGAGCAACTTTTGTATTTGGTTTCTCGAAAACGGCTCATTATGTAGAAGGTTCAGGTACCAGTAAGCCTACTGATGTTAGTTAAACTTCTCTTTGGTTAACTGTGCACCTCAAAACGCCTAGGAAGCCTTCAAGCCTTATACTTTAATCAAACTTTACTCGAAATCTTGGATAGTGAACAGAAATCGAAAGATACCGAGCGAAGATCGGTCACCCAGGTACTGTATATAATAACAATGAGCAGTAAAATGCTATAAGACAACAAGACTATGGATTGATAAGGAAATATGACCCAATACTTACCAACGACGAAGGCGGCTGGGATGACGAACACAAAAGAAAAAAAAACATACAAAAGAGCCCAATATTTCGGTAACAGTGCTATTTGAGCGGAAGTAAGTAGTGAGACACCAGCCACCAGACGGAGTCAGTTGTGCAAACTGCGTCCGCCGTCTGGTGAATGGCGTTACCGGTGCAGATCTACATATACATCTACATATATACTCTCCAATTCACAAAATTGTGGTTGGCAGAGAGTGCTCAGCACCAAAGTTAATCTCTTTGATGAGCATTCCAATTCCTAATGGTACGAGAGAAAAAAAGAATTCAAATAAGAATCATTGCTGCACCTTATTTCTCTAATCTTATCTTTCCTGTCATTCCGGCTCAAATAGGTTGGTGGATGAAGTATTTCACTACACTTGTAAGTGAAAGTGGGAGTACACATCTTTACCAATAAGTTTAAAACGAAACGTTCGTCGTCTATATACCAGAGACTCCCAGAACAGTCTGCTAATCAGTTCTGTGATACTTAAATAAGGACTGTAGAAAGCGGTCACGAATCGAGCAGCTCTTCTCTGTACTTTCTCTATACTTTCGATCAACCCCTTGCGAAACGGATCCCAAATGGCACAACAAGAGATTTGTACGCTATCTCCTTTGTTTGCTCATTACAATTATTCAAGATTTGACCTATGAATCGCAGCATAGGATTAGCTCCACCTACCAACGAATTAATGTGTATGTGTCATTTCATGTTCTTTTGTACTGCCAAATAATTCATAGAATCAACCATATCAATAACTGAATTGTTTCACTCGTATTTTTGAACAATTGTATTCTTTTTGTTAGTTATGCTCAATGCCTTGCACTTACAATTTAGCGTATGTTGCCACTCAGCGCACCATGCCAAAATAACATCCTGATCATGCAGAATTTCTATGCAATCTGCCAAATTCCTTACTCCCCTATAAAAAAACCGCATCATCAGCAAACAATCTAAAAAGGCTTTTCACTTTGTCTCCAACATCGTTTATAAAAATTAAGAAAAGATGAGGTCCTATTACACTTCCTTGAGGTACACCCGATGTAACATCTAGATTAGAAGAACTTTCTCCTTCAACGACGACATACTGCGACCGACCAGTTAGAAAATCCTTTATCCATTCACAAAGCTGATCCGATATACCGTACGCTCGAAGCTACGCTAAAAGGCGGTTGTGTGGGACGGAGTTAAAGGCTTTCTGAATATCTAAAAAATTGTATCTACTTGTGAACCTGCATCAATAACTTTCATTACGTCGTATGTAAATATGACCAGCTGTGTTTCACATGATCTTTTCTTCCGAAATCCGTGTTGATTTGTTACAAGCAAATTATTTTCATATAGAAAATTCATAATGTTCGAGCATATAATTTGCTCCATAACTCTACTACAAACAGATGTTATAGATATGGGACTATAGTTTCCAGGATCACTTCGATCACCTTTCTTGAAAATCGGAGTTACTTGCGCGATTTTCCAGTCTGAAGGTACTTTTCGCTGTTCTTATGATTTACTGAATATATCAGACAGATATTGCCTGATTTCCACCGCACACTCTGAAAATACTCATACTGGAATTCCATCCGGGCCCGGTGCTTTCCCTCAGTTTAGGAGCTCTAATTTCTTTATGATACCTGCTGTATATATTCGTAATGATTCCATCACCAACTCGATACGGCGTGGTAAAACGGTAATACTATCCTTATTTTCATCAGTAAATGAATTTTTGAATACAGTATTTATTACGTTAGCTTTATCGCGGCTTTCATTAACCTCGGAACCTTCACGAATTAGTGCTGGAATATTGCTATTCGTACATATGACCAAAATTTCTTTGGGTTTTCTTTGAGACTCTTAGGGAGAGAGTTGGAATGAAAATCGTTGAAGGCCTCGGACATTACAATCTTAATACGTCCTCTTAACTCAACTAAGGTTTCTAAATCGATGCGATACCCCTTTCGATTTATTGTCCTCTACGGTATATGTATTTCCATACCTTCCGTGACCATTCGTTTAAATCGATGCCACATCTCTTCAACGGTGTCCTTTTTTTACTTGAAGTTATGGTAATTATTCCTCAGGTACGTTCTAAAACACTTCTTTGAGACAACACTGAATCTGTATACAATCCGCCCTTTTCTCCTTTTTCGCTTGGTCATTAGTTTGATAGTCACAATTACCGCTTTGTGATCGCTTATTCCTGTGTTCGTTGAAATGTCGGCGAATAATTCTGGCCTGTTGGTAACCAAAAGATCTAAAATATTTTCGCTACCGTTATGACACCACGTAGGTTCATTAACTAGCTGCTGGAGATGATTATCTGACAACAAATCGAGAATTACTTCAGAAGCTGCCTTATTCCTGCTACCTGTAATGTGAACGTAATTATGCCAGTCAATATAAGGCAGATGGAAGTCTCCTCCTAGAATTATAGCATGATCCTGAAAACAACTAGCTATACTGTTTACATTATTTCTTAACTCCTCGGCGACAGCTATATCAGAATCGGGTGGCCGGTAGAAGGCGCCTATGATGAGTTTTGACCCAGCAACATTGAGTTTAATCCATATGATTTCACAGATCGTACCGATGTCTATTTCATTACATCGGAGAAATTTACTTACAGCTATAAGTACCCCACCTCCATGAGTATGCAATCTGTCTTTACGAAAAACGTTCATGCTATCTTTAAAAGTTCTGGCGGAACTTATTTCCGGTTTTAGCCAACTTTCTGTACCGATAATGATATCTTATTCTGTGCTACAAATAACACTTTCATGTTCCGGTTGTTTGTTACAAACGCTTCTACAGTTAATTACGAGAACTTTTAACTGTCGAGATTCTTTACGTTCCTCCTATATTCCAATGTTGCATCTGTTTGGGATGCCTGTAACTGTATTTCATGTTTTGGGTCTTCCTTCCTCAGCCTAAAAAATCACCCACTGCATTCCTCACGGCCCCAACCACCCGTGTAGCCGATTCACGTGTGTAATGCACACCTGACCTATTAAGGGGAACCCTACATGACTCGACCCTATGGCGAACATCATAGTATAGGAGGGGGGGGAGAAAGCTTAGATATTAGATCGATAATTGATGTTTTTGATATATATATATTAAACTCACATTCTCATTGAGGTCCTTCCCACGTTCATCCGCCCAGGAGTCACTTCTTCTAACATGCGGTTTGTCGCAGAATGATGGTTGTTTACCAGACTTATGCAACTGGTTCCCACGTGATTTCAATTTCCTGTTTGTCCATTTTGATTTTAAGTAGCCAGTTGATCCTTACAGAGATATCGTATAATATCATTCCACTTCTTGACAATAAACCTGAAATGTTCTCAGAAAGCTGAAAAAACTCTTGAAAACTGCCTCTTTTACGGACTCTTGAAAGAGACTAATTGATACATTAAGGCGTAACTGGAGCAATATATACTTTACACAGCCTTTGAGATTTAAAAAAAAAATATATCACACATTTGTTTACAGCCTAATATCTGGAAACTAAAATAGGCCTTTATTTATCAAACAGCTTCACATCTCATACTTCAACACATTATTTCACAACGAATAATTCCAATTTTTGCTGTTTAGTTTGGAAATATCGTTGGTTGTTGGCATAATACATATTATTGTTTTGCTGTTAACATCTATACCAAAATTATAAATGCGAAAGTAACTCTGTCTGTCTGTCTGTTTGTTACGTTTCTTGGGCTACTCCAATCATTATGAAATTTGACAAGGAGATGCTGTTTGACATTAGGATGGACATGGGATAACATATTCTGCTTAGATAAGAATATGTTGTCATTAAATCATGAAAACTATTTGAACTGTGAAAGACAAACGCATAATATCTATATATTTTTGTAATGCATAACGTTAGAGAGCAATTGCAACAGAACGCAGTGGTAATGTGTTTGCTTCTTAAGAAAACTCCCGTGCGGCTTCGGGTTCAAACCCCACTGGAAAAAAGAAATTTTTATGAACTGTTTCTCATTGTTCATCTTCATATATATTCTGCAATTCACAAAATTATGGGTGGCAGAGGGTGCTCAGCACCAAAGCTAATCTCTTTGTGGTGTATTCCAATCCCTAATGGTACGAGGGAAAAAAGAATTCAAATAAGAATCATTGCTGCACCTTATTTCTCTAATCTTCCTGTCATTCCGGATCAAATAGGTTGGTGTTCGAAGTATTTCACAACAAGCGTATGTGAAAGTGGGAGTACACATGTTTACTAATAAGTTTAAACGAAACGTGTGTCGTCTATCCACCAGAGACTCCCAGCCTAGTCTACTAATCAGTTCTGTGACGCTTTCTTAAGAACTGTAGCAAGCGGTCACGAATCGAGCGGCTCTTCTCCGTACTTTCTCTATACTTTCGATCAACCCCTTGCTAAACGGATCCCAAATGACACAACAAAAGTATAAATGTGGACGCACAAGAGATTTGTACGCTATCTCCTTTGTTTTCTCATTAAAAAATTTCAAGATTCGACCTATGAATCGCAGCCTATAATTAGCTCTACCTATTAATGAATTAATGTGTATGCCCCATTTGACATTCCTTTGTACTGCCAAATATTTCATAGAATCAACCATATCAATAATTTAATTGTTTAACTCGTATTTCTGAACAATTGGTTTCTTTTTGTTAGTTATGCTCATTGTCCTGCACTTTTTACAATTTAGAGTTTGTTGCCACTCAGCGCACCATGGCAAAATAACATCCAGATCACGCTGAATTTCTAAGCAATCTGGCAAATTCCTTACTCCCCTATAAAAAACCGCATCATCAGGAAACAATCAAAAATGCTTTTCACTTTGCCTCCGAGATCGTTTACAAAAATTAAGAAAAGAAGTGGTGCTATTACACTTCCTTGAGGTACACCCGATGTAACATCTAGATTAGAAGAACTTTCTCCTTCATCGACGACATACTGCCACCGACAAGTTAGAAAATCCTTTATCCATTCACAAAGCTGACCTGATCTACCTTACGTTCGAAGCTTCGCTAGAAGGAGGTTGTGTGGTACAGAGTCAAAGGCTTTCTGAAAATCTAAAAAAAAAATTGTATCAACTTGTAAACAAGCATCAATAACTTTCATTACGTCGTGTGTAAATATGGCCAGCTGTGTTTCACATGATATTTTCTTCCGAAATCCGTGTTGATTTGTTGTAAACAAATTATTTTAATCTAGAAAATTCGTAATGTTCGAGCATATAATATGCTCCATAACTCTACTACAAACAGATATAATAGATGTGGGACGATAGTTTCCAGGATCACTTCGATCACCTTTCTCGATTTTCGAGCCTGAATGTACTCTTGGCTCTTCTAATGATCTACTGATTTGAGCCAAGCCAAGGATTTTGTAGTAAGGATACCATGCTTTGGCAAGTCTTTGGCGATGGAATAGTGCCCCTAAGCCTTTACTTTATCAGGATATACTGGTTCCACAGGCAGTTTTTGTGTGATCTAAACTAATAATATGCGAAAGTAAGTCCCCATCTTTTTTTTACGTTTTGACAACTATATGTGTATACCAATATACCTAAAGACTTTGTATCATTAGGAACGAAATAGGATACTTTTTTTCCGATATGAATAAGTGAGACAGATTCGAAGGTAGAATGGTGTATCGATACCGTTACCGTCATATTATGCCGACATATCTTAGGTAACTTTAAGCTTTGTGTACCCAATTCTAGCAATCAAATTCTAAATCCACGCGTACGAAGTCGCGGGATAGAGCTAGTATATTATAAGTTTATAAATTTGCAGCATTTCATCCCAGTCCATTGTTATAATTGATTTATTACAGTTTTTAATTTTATAGTGTTTATGGTTAGAATTTTTAATATTTCACAATGTCACTTTATACTTCCACCGCTATTACTATTACTACAATACAAGTATTCAACATTACCACAATTAATACTCTACTATCTAGACAAAATTTTCCAGTATTGGTGTCGGAGCGGTAATATGAATTCCAGATCTCCCGGAATAGCGCACGCTCTCCGTCTCTCTGACAGCCAAAGTGACCGAGAAGACTGCTCATTGGGAGACTGGCCACCAGCAATACTGGTTGTCAGAACTATTTTATTTTAATAATATAATATAATTCCGGTTACTTGTTTGTTAGTTTTCACAAGTAGATAAGTTTAACATCTACTGTATTCTATATCATCCCGTGAGTGAGTTCGAAAGTGGAAGAATGTTTTATCTCCGGGAAACGGGTTTGTCATGCGGTGCGGAGTCGCTTCGTCTAAAATGCGGTTTGTCGCAGAATTATGGTTGTTTGCCAGACTTAAGCAACTGGATCTATCCAGAGTGAAATTCCGCGTGATTTCAATTTCCAGTTGGTCCATTTTGATTTTAAGTAACCAGTTGATCTTTACTTTCACTTAGATACAGTAGAATATCATTCCACTTATTGTGAATGTACCTGAAATGTTCTCAGAAAGCTGGAAAAGCTCTTGAAACTGCCTCTTCATACAGACTCTTGAACAAGACTTGCACAGCACGCTGCTACGACAGTTATGCGTATACGGAACCAGTGGATTGAAGAGTGGATACACAATGTCACAAAAGCATAGGATGACCTCCATCTTGTCCACATGGCCGTAACCGTCCACAGTGTTTGATCGACGTTGGAGCACTTCAACCGGTATGGAAATCACTTAGCCACCGATTTGATGGCTCAACTAGTCATGCGAATGCCATTGCATCAGCTTCCATTGACAAGTAAACACCAACGCCAGGTACGGTAGTAGGCACGAGAACGCCGTCAGTGGCAAAATGTAGTATTTCCGGATAAGTCCGACTTTATCTTGTGCTACAGTGATGACTATATACGTGTTAGACGCTACCATGGGCAAGCTTCATTTTTTATGGGCATCGGAAAATTCTCAATTGTGATCGTTTGGGATGTTATTTTAAATAACACTCGAAGTTCCCTCTTACATATTGAGGGTGAACAGCAACTATTACAAAAGAGAGGTTTTAGAATCTGAAGAACTGTAGGCAGTTCCAAATCCATATTTCAGGAGGACGATCCACAACCACATGTGTTGGGTTTAAAATTTTCTTAAACAATATTATAGAAATATCCTGTGTCATTTGAAGGTAGGGATTTCGTTTGGTACAAACACTCCTGAGTATACAGATTCGAAAGAATGAACCTCGCATAAAGTTGATGGTTTTAGACGAACAGCTCTGTACCAAGTGTTTCCCGTTTTGCTCATTCCAGTTCGACTGGAGCTGCTGTTACAGTAATTCTCATCGCAGCCACGGTGTGCACTTCCATCC